>JAHTLZ010003526.1:48022799-48096402 GCA_023846285.1 Phrynocephalus versicolor | reverse complement strand
ATATTTAATTATATATTATATGTAACTGCCCATTTAGTTTATAGTCTGTTGACAACAACCACCCAGGTTCTTTGATCCCCATACTGAAGGTGTTTAAGGCTAAAATACTTCCAATGTTGACCTATGGAGCTGAACTGTGGGGTCTAAACAAAGCCACCATTCTTGAACAAAATCAGGCCAGTTTTCTAAGAAGTATATTGGGAACTGATAAGAACACATCAGCTCCTGCTGTTAGAGCAGAGCTAGGCATGCATTCCCTGCAAAGTAACCTAATCATGAAAGTTTTCAATTACTGGCTGAAAATCCTTTTTATGGATACTAATAGTCTACCCAAAATATGTTTAATGGAACAAACAAACATGGCACAAACTAATTCGTGGATTAGCCGCCTTCATGAAACTATTACACACCATGGGTTTTCTATTCAGTATTTGCTTTCAATAGCTCCACAGGCAAGAGATATCTTCAAACAGCGAGTCCTAGATATTAGTGCACAATCAGACCTGGAATTATTATCTAAAAATAGATGTCTAAGCTGGTTGGCTAAGAATAAAATTACCTTTTTGCCTGAAAAATACATTTCAATGCCCTTACCTCAAGTATTAAGAAGGGCCTTTACTAGAGCCAGATTTGAATTGCTGGATTCCATGGTCAAATATGGGCGTTTTCACCACCACCCTTATCAGGAGAGAACCTGTATTTGTGGATCCCCTTCTGTTGAAAACATTTCTCATATTCTCTTTGACTGCCAATTACATGCACCCATCAGGCTTGAATATCTATCCCGCTTTTTAGAAAGAACAGTCCATAGGGACCCAATTCACAGATTGTCTTATCTTCTTTCGGGCTCTAATGTGTACATTGTTCGCAAAGTTGCCAAGTTTGTAATTAAAGCTGCAGCTTTAAGAACGCAATACGTCGAACAAATTGGAGTATCCTGCAAAGGAGATCTACATATATGACCTCTGAATATTCTGAATCTGTATTGTAGGGTACCCTATTGGATGGTGTTGCATGTACTTCAATGTATTTTATATTCTGTGTTTTTATTGGTTGATGTGGTCATAGGACTAATCAGTAAATTTATTTGTCTTGTCTTGTCTTATAGACGGCAAAAAAATATGTAAATTGTGTTTGTGGCCTTTGCCACTTGGTAAGTGCTCCCTCTTCTTCTCCAGCCCCAGTGTGTGTGGGATCCTCTGTTGCAAGCCTATAAATGCTTATCTTGTCAAAATGTACCTGGTCAATTTCAGCCCCTTCTCTCTCTCTCTCTCTCTCTCTCTCTCTCTCTCTGTGTGTGTGTGTGTGTGTGTGTTTCTCTCATTTGTGGCTGCGTGCATTCCGATCTGCCTCTGCACATGTGCTGGGCTACAGAGAAACCTCTTTTTTTCCTCCCTGTCATACCATATTACTGCTAAGCCTCAAATGCAATCATTCTAAAATTTGATTTAGCCCCTAATATACAATACAGTTCAAAAACAAATCAAAAGTGTCACCAAGAGGATCACTGGCCCCCAAAATACATTATGACTGCCTGACTTGAAACCAATTTCAGAAAATCTGATCCACCACCTGATTGATTGTAATAATTTAACATGCCCTTATTGTTGTACGGGTTGAACCTGACAGTCCTTGTGAAAGCTCCATAAAAGTCAAACTCCTCACACTATGGTGTTTCTGTGAGCACTCTGTCCATAAAAGCAAACCAGTTGCCATGACGCAACTTCCAGATAAACTCACCTGGATGACTGAGAATCTTCACAGACAAACCATAACTGTTTATGCGATTCATTTCCAGACTCAGTCACCTCATAAATTGCCTTGTATGCCACTCACCTTATTCCACTGTCCCACTTTCCAAGTTGCAACATGTAGACAGTCCTTAACATTGCATTTATTAGTCCATGATGACTGTTCCAGTGGACAGTCTTGGTATATTACTGCTCGAAGGTCATAGTCATGTCTATTCCAGGTGTTGTGGAGTTCAACACAATACATAATCTTCTGTTGGTAGTCAAGCTCACAACCTGCTGGGCACTAAAATGATAAACTATAGTCACAAAACACACAAAAACACGAATATTTAGAATACTGCCAGCCATGTCCAGTTCATATTCATTCATCCATTCATTCATTCACTCACTCATTTAATTCAACTAATATGCCACCCACATGACCCCAAGATCTTTTGTTAAAAATATCTAGTAAAAAAACCAATTAAGAATATGATACCCTAAAAAGTTGTCACAAAGACACCATCTATATTGTTTCAATTAAAAACTTCTGGAACAGGAAGGTTTTGACCTGGAGCCAAAACATCATCAATGTTAGTGCCAAACAAATCTCACTTGGGAAGCCATGTGAAGTTAGTTAAGCCCTGGCAATTGGACTTCTTTTCTTAAGAGATTGAAACATTTCGCTACTCGTCCAAGCAGCTTCATCTGTCTGAGGAAAGTTAGTGGCAAGTCCTCCGATTTATAGTTCACCTTGATTTCATATCATCCTGGTCTGAATAGGCTCAAAAGTTGGACAATGTACATCTAACAAGCTGCCTAGATGCCCTAAGCACATCCGATCTTGCCTGATTTCGGAAGCTAAGCAGGGTCGGCCCTGGTTAGTACTTGGATGGGAGACCACCAGGGAATACCAGGCGCTGTAGGCACCTGGAGTAGGAACTGGCAAGCCACTCCAGTATTCCTGCCAAGAAAATTCCATGGACATGGGGTCCCAAAGAGTCGGTCATGACTGTAATGACACAAGACACACAACACATCTAACAAGCCTATTCAGACCATTGTCCACCTACGAGCCTATTCAAGCCATTGTCCACCTAATGAGCCTATTCAGGCCATTGTCCAAATATGCCAAAGACAATTTAGTAGAGAAAACTGAATTCCTCAACAATTAAATAACAAATATTTGCGAATTTGTTCATCCTCAAGGGAAACAGATCTTGAACTGTCATGAAATTCTATGGGGAAATCATTAAACCTTTTCACTACTGCATATGACCAGTAATTTTTAATTGTCTTCAGCAGCAGCAAAACAAGTGGATTTGCACAAACCCGACACTTCTGTTTTGCACAGAGTACAAAGCTTTTTTTTTCTTTCAAAACCACAAGAATTTTGCACAAAATACAGGAAATTGTTTCTGCGGAAAAAATATTTCTGCAACTGTCTCAGATTCCTACGAATTTCCACAAATCCTCAAAAACCCTTGTAATTTCATCCAGCAGTAAAAACAAAAAAACATAAAAATGTTTGATTCTCACCCACAAGAACGAAATACGCAAGCATTTACACTATTACAATGTAATACAATAAATGGAAACACTTACCTGTGAGGAGTCAGCTGTAATCACAATATATTTACAGGGAGTGACTTCACATTTTCTGCTTGATGCAGGTTTTATGGTGGGATCACAGAGATTTTCATTCACTTGAATCCCCTTTCCATCCACACACGTCACTTTTCGGTATGCTTCCTTTGGTTGACAAGATGAAGGACACTGAAGATGAAAAACAACAAACAAAGCAAGTGCTTGTACTTAAGGAGCAACAGTGCATTTCTGAGGCCATGTTTTAAAGAAAGGTCCATCACATGGGCATTCCAACATCCAAAGCCTTGGGTGAGAATCCTGGACTGAAGTGTTTGAGTTCAGCATATACATCTTTCTTTGATCTATTAAAACTGTCAGAGGCTAATAAAAAGTTCAGAATAATCTATGAATTTCAAGGGGATGATCTTGTCCTAGCCAGATGCTCCATTTCTTCCCTGATGGAAAGCTGCTAATATTGTTCCTGAATTAGGAATCTGGGCAATTCCTGACTGGGAAAGGTTAGTATATTTTGTTTTAAAAGGTTAAGATACAGACAAATAAGAAAATACAATGCAAAACCACTGACTGGCCCATTTTGTATCCCTATAACATTCAAATTTACTAAGGAAAACCCAGCTAAGCAAAATGCAATGTTGTTTAGTATGTATGGTTGGAAAGATTTAAATGCCATTTGTACCCTTTTCAATGGAATACAGTGGTATTTCCATCTGGTTTCTATTATCTCAACCAAAATCCAAAGGTATACTTACATCTTGCCACTCATCGGTCAACCACTGATACTCTTCACAGGCAACCAGAACACAGGGCTGCTTACTAGGTGGTTGGGTAAAATGATTACACATTTCTGCATTAACTCGACCACTGCCTCTTAACCTACAGTAAACATCCCGTTGCTGAGCTCCTTCTCCGCAAGTCACAGAACACTGAAATACACATAAATACAAATACACACATCAAAGAAAAAGTCTGGGACTGCAGTTGCATACACACCTAGGAAAAATATAAGGGAGTTCAACAGAATGTCTGAGTAGAGAAGTGTAGAATTCTCCAGTTAAATGCTCACTATTACTGCAACCTAGGGATGCTTGCAGAGAAGTAATCATATTGAATTTAAGGGAGATCTCTCACAGGTCAGTGGGCAAAAGTACCTGACACAGCCAACATGTGCTTCATAATAGCATTTCATTATTGGAGCCTCCTTGTTTTACAGCTGCGTTGTTATTGGCTAGTATCCAGTCCAATTTCAAGTACAGTATAGTGTATTAGTTAAAATGACAGGCTAGAATTCTGGAGAACAGGGTTTGAATCTCTACTTGGCCGTGGAAACTCATGGGGGTTGGTGGGATGGAATTGCTAAAACCATTCCTTACACATTCACTTACTTTGAAAGCCCTATTTGGGTCTCTGTAGGTCAGCTGACCAACATGACAGCACAGAACAGGTAGTACCTGGTTCAGTCTGTACCCATATAGAAATCTAACTGCACATGCTGCAGGTGCCAGTTATGTGGTTGATCAAGTGCAACCAGCACCTTGTATCAGCAAACAATTTAAGTGGGGCAGTGTGAGGTTAATATAAATGAAAGAAAATAAGATTTTTTCCTACTGAATATGTTATGTGGGAATTTCATCCCAACATTGATACCAGGTGATTTAGTTAGAATATTATTAGAAGTAGGGCTACATCAAGTATAAAATAATGCCTGTTATAGCATGTGATTCTCCTCTTTCATGCCTCTTGTATTTAGTGTGTGTTTTGGGCTGTTTGGCTGCGTTCTGGAAATTTTTCTTTGTGACATTTCACCAGACTCTGTGGCTGGCATCTCAGAGAACTAGGAGTTCTCTCTGTGCTCTGGGTTATAAAGTGAGTGAGACTGGGCTTTTTAAAGTTGGGGAAACTTGTCCTATGCAGGAAAATAGTCATTGTATTGTGATGAAGAGATCAAGGAGATTCAATGAAATTAGGGGTAGCAACGATCCTAGATGGGTGCTGTTAGCTGTTCTATTATGTGAACTGATCACCTTTGTGGCTGTGTGGGGAATCATTGAGCTTTGACCTTTTCATAAGTACTGGAAGCCAGGCTTTGTTAATTTTTAGACTTTTGTCTTTTTTGTTGAAACTATGCTTATGTTTGTGGATTTCAATTGCTTCCCTGTGTAGACTGACATAGAGATTGGTAGTGTAGTCTAGTACCTCTGTGTCCTGGAAGAGGATATCATGCCCAGTTTGTTTCGGGGTGTGTTCAGCTACTGCTGATTTTTCAGGTTGTTTTAGCCCGCAGTGTCTTTCATGTTCTTTGATTCTGGTCTGGATGCTGCGCTTTGTGGTCCCAATATATACCTGGCCACAACTACAAGGTATCCGGTATACTCCTGCAGTGGCGAGTGTGTTCCTTTTGTCTTTTACTGACCATAGCATCTCTTGTATTTTTCTGGTTGGTCTAAATACTGTTTATAGGTTGTGTTTTTTCAACACTTTGTCGATGCAGTCCATGACTCCTTTTATGTATGGCACAAATACTTTGTTTGTTGGAGGCTGTTTTTCTTCTTCACTTTGGTGTTGTTTGTTTGGTTTGATGGCTCTTTTGATTTCGTTCTTGGAATAGCCATTTGTCTGTAGGGTCCAATTCAGGTGGCTTTAGCAGGATAGCTTTTTCTGCCATAGCACTCCAACTGTGGAATGCCCTCCTCTCGGAGGCTTGATTGGCAGGAATGTTGGCATCATTTCATCACCAAGTAAAGATGTACTTATTTATTAGAGCCTTTGGGTTGGGGACTGTGACCTGTGCAGGTGTTTGTGCAATGCTTTTAATGTTTTTAAATGTTTGGGTGTTTTAATTTTGTGCAGCTTTATTTTAAATTGTCTTAACTTATGTTTTAAAATTGTTTTATATGGCGTGGCAACCCACACTGAGATGTTTAGATAAATAAATAAAAAATCTACCCATACACAACACGTGTGTGTGTTTATGCCTGCAGGTGTGAACAAAGTATGTTTCATAAAGAAAGATGCCAATTAAACATGTACCCCACAGTTCGGAAATAATTGGGTTGTGGATGTTTAATAAGTTTTGCAGGGTCTGGGTCATACTTCAGAATGGATGTAAAAAGTGTGTTTTATAAATATGCACAGTAAGATTTATTATAATAAAAGGAAGCCATGTATGTCTGACCAAAAAAATCCATTAAAATGTGTAGCAGCCCATGAGGGATTTGATTTCTGGAATTCTGGCATTTGGGAATAAAAATCCATGGCAGGAATGATGTATCCTGGGCCGAAAGCCATGAGAGCTTAGAATATGAACTCTCATTCTTAAGAATAAGCATATACAGATCAGAGAACAATGCTTTCAAGGAGTTTAATTTTCCCATTGCCAACGTTTTCCAGACCTCCTCAGAAGTGACTACATTATATTCAACTATTTTTCCCTCCACCTATTGTCTGCATCTTGGGTCCCTTTTTTCCAAAGCCAGGCTGTTTTCTGGGACCTTTTAGTGTAATTCCTCATGGCACATTTCCTAAAACATGTGCCTTCTAAAAAGACAGAATATATGATCTATATGATCATATATGAGAGCGAAATAAAAGCACATACCACAACTTGTTACTATTAACCTTGTTTGAAAATCACAGATGTAAAGCTGGGGCATTGATTCTCCAGACACAGTTCCATCTCAACTTTTAACTTGATGGGGTAAGCATGAAAGGAAAACAGATCCTTTTGATATGTTTTGCTTTGTAGTCCTCCCCATCATGTTGATATAAGACACATCCCTCTACAGAAGGCGATCTGACTCCAAAACTAGCTTGATGCAGAAAATATGGTGCAATGAAAAATGGTCCCATAGAATGATTTGGAGCCTGTATTTGGCCCATAATTCAGAAAATGATTTTGTAAACAACAGTTAGTTTTGTAACTTTTTCCAAAGCCTGACCCTCCAAATAATGCTAATACTACATTTGTTCGAAGATTGTGGATAAGAGAACGACATAAAGTGTACAGAATTTGGCTCAAAAAACAGAAAATATTTTTAAAACATGTTCTAGGAAAATTAAGTGCCAGATGACTGGACCAGAACAAATGTTGTGTCTATCTTCAAAAGGAGCAAAATGAAGAAACTTGGGAATTACTCCCTTGAAAGTGATCCCAGGGGAAAATTTGGAGCAGATTATAATCGGGCAGCCATCTGTCAGATCTGCTCTGATTTGGATTCCTGCATTGAGCAGAAGTTTGGATCCAATGGCCTTAAAGACCCTCTGCAACCACCTTGAAAACAATACCATGATAACTAGAAACCAACATGGAAGGGTCAAGAACAAATCTTGCCAGACTAATTTTACCTCATTTTAAATCAGGCAACCTCCCCAATAGATGGTAGAAATGCAATAGATGTATATTTTAAATTCAGAAAGCTTCTGAAATAGTGTCCCATGATATTCTGATTCGCAGGCTAAGTATTGGTTGGCTAGAATGATAATTGGATGAATCCACAGGTGGTTGCAGGATCATATTCAACGAGTGTTATCAATGGTTATTTTCTCAATCTGGAAGGCGGTAGCAAGCAGGGTACTACTGAGGTCTTAAGCCTGGTGTTCCTCGGCAACTTTTATTAACATCTTGGGTGAGGGGTGTAGGGAATGCTTGCCAAACTTCTGGATTACACAAAATTAGGTGGAATGGTTAAAACCTTGGAAGACAGAAACAAAATCCAAGTGATCTTGATACAGGACTGGGCTGAAAATAACAATGACATTTAATTGGGATAAGCATAACGTTCTTCACTCGGGGTTGGGGACAAACAAACAAATACAAAGTTACATGATGGGAAATACTTGACCCAGTAATACTAAAAGTGAGACGGATTTTGGAATGGTTGTAAATCACAAGTGAAATATAAGGCAACAGTGTGGTGTGGGTACAAAAAAGGCCAATGCTCTTTCTGATTACATTAACAAAAGCATAGTTTCCAAATCCTGTAGAATACTAGTTCTTCTCCATTCAGAACTAGTTAGATGTCATCTTGAGTACCATGCCCAGTTCTAGACACTGCACTTTCAGAAGGATACAGTCAAACCTGAACAGGTTCAGAGGAGGGTGACAAGAATGAACTGGAAACAAACTCCTGTGAGAAAAGACTGAAAGAACTAGGCACATTTAGCCGGGAGAAAAGAAGACTGATGGGAGATACGATACCACTGAACAGTTACTTGACTGGCTGTCATACAGAGGATAAGCAGCATCTGTTCTTAATCATTCCAGAAGGCAAAAGACAAAACAATGGTCTCAAGTTACAGGAAGCCAGGATTTGGTTGAATATCAGGGAAAATATCCTAACTTTTAGAGCACTACAGCAGTGGAGTGAATAACATCAGGAGGTGCTGACTGCTCTAACACTGGAAGCATTCAAGAGGCATTTATCTGAGAGACAGACTTTCGTTTCTTATCCTGCATTGAGCAAAGGTTGAACTCTATGGCTTTAGAGGCCCTTTCGCGGTGGTTAGGGACCCAACCCAACCCATGATAATTGAAAATCCATGATGTGCAGATGCTGGGTTGGGTGGGGCCTGGGGGGCCTATATGGGGCCTCCTACACTTTACCTGAGGCCTGGCACTGCCCCGAACAGGCCTCCAACTGGGCTTCTGAGGCCTGCCGGAGGCCTCAGAAGTGCTTTCCGATGTTCCAGAAGTCAATTCAGTTTTAATGGACGTCACTTCCGGTTCGCCGGAAAGCATTTCCGGGGACTCTGACAGGCCCCAGAAATCTGTTGATGCCTCAAAAGTGGTTTTTGGTGTTCTGGAAGTCCACCTTACCCCAGGGGGGCTTTGTTTCATATACTGTGGTCCCGTGATATACTGGGACCACAGTATATGAACTGCGAAAGGGTGGGGAGTTACTGTATTAAAATTCTATACAGATCCATAGATAAAATCTGAACCTCTGAAGCCCAATAGGATTCAGCAAGCCTTTTCTAATTGTTGTGGAGACTGTATTTCAAGTTCCTTGGAGGGCACTGGCCTGGAGAAATCTGATGTTCCTAAAATAGAGCATTAAGTTTTCAAACTTTCCTCCTGTTTCAGAGCATCTGCCTGTCTATCAGCTGGCCAGCTCATGTGGGTGGGTGGGGAGACAGCAGGCCCTTGGCTTCTGGAAGGTAATCCAGGCCTGCTTACTTTCAAGTTAGTGGAGGCTGATAGGCCTGTGCATGCACACACAGAGAAGTCAGCTCTCTCTGCACATATGCCAGCCTATTTGCTGCGTGGCACGTATACAATCTAAGTCCGAAGCCTCAATGGTGGGGCTGAAGTCCGAGAGTTTTAGGCTTGGGTGCTTGGGATGTGGGATTCAAGCCCCGGGACTCATACCTGGACCTGGGACTCAGTCCTGAGGAGCGATCCACATCCCTCCTGTGAAGGAACACGTATGTGTTTCTTGAATTTACTTACCATATTTTTTCCATCTATAAGACACCTCTATGTATAAGAGAAGCCCCACTTTTCCAAACCCCAAATTAGTTTCACAGCCATGCAGTTATCTCCTTGGCTTTCTTCTGTGTATAAGACGACCCTCAATTTTCAGTCTAATTTTTTTAGATAAAAATATAGTCTTATACACAGAAAATACTGTTTATCAAATCAATACACATTGAAAGGAGTCTTGTGAAAAGTCATCCTTGTGTTCCAAGCTTGCTCCTTTAATGTACCATTCCTCCCCATAAATGGTCTATTCATCATTTTGTAGAAATTGTAATGCTGCCTGAGAAAGCAAGACAGAAATACCTCACTCCACCTGTTGGCTTTCCATTCAGGACATCTGGAAGTTCTGCAAGCTTTGTGGGTTCGAGGTTTCTTTAAATGTATGCACTGGTTTTCTTCAAGTTTAATTTGGACACTGTTAATGCAGTATACTTCACGTTCCTTGAAACCCTTCCCACAGGACACAGAGCACTGTGAAAAACATAATAGCAATAAATATGCCTTAATATTTTGAGTTTATTATTAGAGATATAAAATTTCCATAAGTGTTGAAGGAAAAAAATATTTGGGAGAAAATGGAAACTTGGTAAATATTTTCCCCAAATTTCTGGAAATTTTATATCTCTATTCATTGCTTGTATGCTGGATGACAATCATTTACGTTACCCCCTTACACATCTACTGAGTAAGCTCAACTTTTAAGGATCGATGAAAGCATTGCTTACTATTCTGGAGAAGAAAAATTACAGAACAAGAATGCAGAGGGAGACAGCTGAGATAAAGTATCTACATGCTTAGAACCCATCTCAAATGACTCAGTATAAACCAAGACTCAATATAATCCAAGACTCCATGGACTCAATATTAACATCTCAATTGATTCGATATAACCAAGAATTCCACAGCCATTATCAAATATAAAATGTTGCATTTGCTGTAATTCCCAAATATATTTCCTTACTAGCTATCCACTGCCACCTCAAAGATTTTGATACTAATTACCATGTTGTTCCCCAGAAATTAAGTACCCAATTATTGCCATTCTTTGCTGAACAATACTTCCTGGAAGGTAGGAAGGATACCCCTGTATATCAACAGGGGTATTAATGGACATTGCCAGGTGTGAGATGCCACATCAACTCTTTGTGCCCAAGAAATTGACTTCTGGATCACCAGAAAGCATTTCTGAGGCTTCTGACAGGCCGAAAATCTGCATATTGCAGATTTTCAATTATCGTGTGTCAGGTCCCTAACCATAAGAACGTAAGAACATAAGAAGCGCCATGCTGGATCAAGCCAAAGGCCCATCGAGTCCAGCTTCCTGTATCTTACAGTCGCCCCACCAAATGCATCTGGGAGAGCACAAGACTAGATATCTGTCTCCTAATACCACTCCCCTGCATCTGGCCCTTGAAGTACCCTGGTTTTAAGCCTGGAGATTACATATCTCAATTATGGTTTATAACCTGTGATGGACTTGTCCTCCAGGATAGGTAGACTTGTCCTCCGCGATAGGTGGGGTTTACTGTAATCACTATCTTTATTTGGGGGGCATGTTTAACATGTAGTCCTACAATGTCTGAAGCAGTCAATGTATCGACATTAAAGCCCACTTGTCCACATTAAAGCCAACATTAAAGCTCACATTAAAATATACCAGCTAGTCTTTAAGGTGGCTCAGTGTTTTCTTCTTCTTTATTGTTTTCATTTTTGTTTTGTTTGTGCCTGACATTACTTAGCATGAAATCCTTAATAAGCCAGTGTCTGTATTTGACCTCTTTTTCTAGAGAGGAAGGTGAACTGGCTAATCAGTTTTGGTAACTTGTTGTTTTTATCCACTTGAAGATATTTCTGAAACTAAAGATAATCTCAGAATAAAGGGACAAAGCCCAACACCTTTTGCTCTGCTTTGTCCGTGGCATATACCCAAATCCCAAATTTAGTTGCTTCAAGTATTTCTATGCAGTTGCCATACAGGAGCTCTGCTAATCAGCTCTTGAAGAATAAAACCTTAGCTGTGGAATTTGTCTTATGTGGATAATGGACAACATATCCTGATTCTCTGATCTCAGTAATAACAGTGCTGTCCTCCTCCTCTCTCTTTTTATTTGAAGCGTAGTCTCTAAATCCTATGATATATCAAGCACAAGTTAGGTTTCATCAAAAGCACTGTGTCCTTTTCTGGACACTGCATTTTAAGAAGAATGCCAATGAAATGGAGGAGGGTCAGAGGAAGGCAACAAGGATGATCAGAAGATTTCAAAGATCTCAGATCAGCAGAGAGAGTCCCATTTGCTAAAAAGGAGAACTGCACTAATTATTATACTCAGGAAAACACATTCCTTAAAACCAGATGTTGCCCCCAAAACACAATGTCAAGAAAGCAGAAATTACTACCCAGGGCACCTCCCAGGTGTTTTTTTTAATAGGCTGAGCTGTGGGGAGGGGGGCTGCCCCCTCTACCCACAGCCCAAACTGTCAAAAAAACCCAACCTCCTGGAGGTGGGGCTGTGGGCAACACCGGAGAATGGAGCAGGGTTTGAATTTACCACTGCCAGCTCTGTTCTCCCTTGCCACCCTGCCTCTCAGGTGGTTTTTTTTTTTTTTTGGACAGGTCAGGCTGTAGGGAGTGGGGGCGGCCCCCCTCCCCACAGCCCAACCTGTCAAAAAACCCCAGCTTGGTGGTGGCACCTTCCAAATCATTTCATTGTTCATTTCCTCTCTTCATGAAAATTTCTATTAAAATTCATTAGTGATGAAACAAAATGCAATGAGTAATAAACAAAATGAAATGAAACACTATTTTTCCATTTCGTGCCCATCTCTAGTAGAGTCCCTTCCAGCTCTGCAGTTGTAAGATGATGATGATGAAGAAGATGATGATCATTATCATCATAATCATCATCAATAACAGACATAATTAGAGTTCTTCTAAACTGCTTATAGAATCATAGAATCATAGAATCGTAGAGTTGGAAGAGACCTCAAGGGCCATCCAGTCCAACTCCCTGCCATGCGGGAACCCCAAAAAGCCATCCCGCTGCGGCTTGAAAACCTCCAAAGGAGACCCCACCACCCTCCGTGGCAGCATATTCCATTGCTGAACAGCTCTAATTGTCATGAAGTTCTTCCTAATGTTCAAATGGAATCTCTTTTCCTGTAGTTTGAAACCATTGCCCCGTGTCCTACTCTCTGAAGCCATGGAAGACAAACCAGTCCCTTCTTCAATGTGACATCTTTTCAAATATCTAAGCATAGCTATCATATCCCCTCTCAACCTCCTTTTTGTAAGACTAAACATTCCCAGATCCCTAAGCTGCTCTTTGCAAGACATTTGGGAAGAAAACATTTGTCCAGAATGAATAGCTGATTGGAGCTCAGGGTGTTGCCATCTGCTAGAACTCATTAATGGAGGAGTATTCAGTTAGATCAGTGATTCCCAACCTCAGGTAAACTGGGTGTTCTTGGACTACAACTCCCAGAAACCCGAGGCAGCACAGGTGGTAGTGAAGGCTTCTAGGAATTGGTACTCTAAAAACATCAGGGTCACCTGAAGTTGGGAGCAGTGATTCTCAAATTTGGGATCGGCAGATATTCTTGGACTGCAACTTATCGGTTAAAGGTGAAGATTTCGGGGAGCTGAGGTTCAAGGACATCTGGGGACCCCAAGTTTTCAAACAAGGGCCTGGATGATGCTTTGCATAGGACCATCTCAAAACAGAGGTTGGCCCTGGGTAGTAATTATTGCTTTCTTGACATTGTGTTTTGGGGGCAACATCTGGTTTTAAGGAATCTGTTTTCCTGAGTATAATAATTAGTGCAGTTCTCCTTTTCAGCAAATGGAACTCTCATGGTTGCTTAAAAATACTTAAAAGTCTGTCTGCATGCAGTCCCACTGTGGAAAAAAAATTGACTTATTTCCCAAGCAACTTGCTTAGGTCACATACAGTTGTTTTCTTTTGCAAAAATATAAACCCCAGAACCTTTGCTTTGTCTTTGACTTATAATGAAGAAAAGTGTTTTGTGGGAAGGGTATAAAATATCCTAAGCAAAGTATTCTTCTCTTTTATCTAAGCCCTTGAGTAAGATAAGACAGAGAACCTGCCACTTTTGCAAACCTTATCATTACAAAGGCATTTCAAAGACCAGCTTTAGAAGGATTACATATCAAAGCATCCCAATGGTAAGCTCTACATTAAAGTCTTTACACTGTAAACAGAAAGTGATAAATGATGGCACTTAAATAAAAGGTTAGACAGGTGTCTGAAAAACACACAATATGTATTTGCTATTATCTTTCACCAGCTTGTTTTTCTTTCTTTCTTTCTTTCTTTCTTTCTCTCTCTCTCTCTCTCTCTCTCTCTCTCTCTCTCTCTCTTTCTCTCTCTCTCTCTCTCTAACACAAACTGTAAGACAGGCTTTGCCATTTCTTTTTTTTTCCATATCAAGTATCCAGATGAAAAGCAATCCGGTGTCTTCCTCTAGGTTTGTACATTTCTTAATGGTTTTAATCTGCCCAACATTAGTTATTACTCTTCATCAGGCAGTAATCTCTTGTTCTCTTGTCAAGGTCTTCCATTTTAAACTATATTTACTGAAGAGGACAGCATTAAAAGGTAAGAATGATGTTTTGTTCTTTCGCTCAATTGCACTTTTACAACAAGACAAAGAAATGTTTGGTCTCATAAAAATCTGATTGATGATGATGATGATGATGATGATGATGATGATGATGATCATAATCATAATAATAATAGGAGTTGCAGATTCCAAAAATAACATCAACAAAGCCACAAGAAGCAGAATGTATACTATGTTGATAGTTAATAGATACTTACAGTAGTTGTATCTGTTATGCAATACCAGCCAATGTTTTTATAATTTTATAATTTTGATTGACTGTTCGTAGAATTTTTGAATAATTTGCTGCAAGTTCTGGTTTATGGCAACACTTTCCAGGCCTCAGGTACACCTGAATGGCTAACCAATTAGTCTCACTTTTTTTTGAGGGGGGGGACTATGCAGTTTGCTCAAGGCTACAAGGGTTGGAATTCATCCTAGGAGGCACCCTGGGCAATGGAATCGACATCTAACTCACTATCTGGGTAGTCACTGATGTCATCTAATTTATAAGTAATTAAAGTCATCGGTCATAATTTACCCACCATTAAGCATCTTTAAATGCCTCCATTTCAAGGTAAAACTTGAGTCTGTGCCAGAAATAAGTAATTTTCTCAAATAGACCAGAGTTTTTTGACATGGGGAAGTCAATATCCTCAACTGTAAGAAAAAATGGGAACTATCATGCTGTTCATTATGCTCCTAGTTCTATGCTCTTTCAACTATGAAATATCAATATGATTTTTTTTCAATAGTGGCATGCTAAATCATCATATACATAATCAATGACAACATGCAAGTGCCCTGAAAACTTTAACTATGCAATAATGATTATGCTGAGGAGGTGAATCCAGTATGTTGAATGATCCAGTATTACAGTACTCCCTCGTTTATCATGTGGATTACATTCCCAATCAAATCCATGATAAAGGGAAATCTGTATTATATAGATGCCTTTATCTGCGGGTCAGGACAGGGTTGGGGTCCCATTTGGGGCCTTCTGTACTTACCCCAGGTCTAGGGCTGCCCGTAATAGGCCTCCAATGGGCTTCCTGGGCCTGTCAGAGCCCCTAGAAGTGGCTTCTGGTGAACTGGAAGTTACTTCTGGGCTGCTGGAAGCCACTTCTGGGGCTTGTACAGGCCTAGGAATCCCACCAGAGGCCTGTTCCAGGCAGCACCAGGCCTGGGGATAGTACAGGAGGCCCTACCCTACACAGGGCCACCAGTCCCAACCCACAGCTTGCCCCGGGCCCTGCACTGCCTGACCGCTTTCCTGCTCCCCACCCTTGCCTGTGATCCCCGTAAATCCACAATTTACTGGGACGGCAGTATATGAAGCATAATATGGCAGGGGAGTATTGTATTTTTTTAAAATGAGTTTTTGTTTTTTGTAATTTATAGGAGTAGAGATTACATTCTGGTGGAATAACATATATTTAGGAAATCCTTGTAGGATATATGGTTTCCTAACGGCCACTGGCCCACGATAGCGTAGATGTTCTGTACAATGTTGAAGAAAATACAAAAACTGAACATTAAATACTATAAGGAATATAAGGACACCAAAGTTCAGAAAAGAAACACTATGATCTCAACTGAAACTGCTAGTGCCTAGGATTAAGAACTGGGGTGGAGGTCTCCCCCTAAAAAAATTTGGAGAGTCCTCCACTCCAGTTCACAAGCAGCCGCTTGTAACATAACAGAAAGGGAAAAAATAGTAGGTAAAATGGTAGGTTAACCTTATAATAATTCAATTCTTTTACTGCCTACTAAGAGTCTGATAAATACATTTCTAAGGAGGCAGCTTAAGTTGGCTGTTGAAGTAAAAACAACTAATTGTCTTGTGAGACTAACACATTTTATTTGTCAGGAGCTTCTGTGGACTTAAGCCTTTCTGAAAGAATGCATGACAATCCTAGAAACCCAGCATCAAATAAAATTTGTTAATCTTCAGGACACCTCCAAACTCGTTGTGGGGGAGGGGGGGAGATGCTATTGTAAGAAAAGATTGTACTCTTCCAATCCAACTGTCGTACTTATTTGTGAAACATTTTTACTTATATGTGAAAGACAATTTTCTGAATCATGCTGGTAATTAAGAGATAAAATAGTGCTTACAACTGATATTGTTGCTGATTTTTACTATCAAAAGAACCCTCTAGAGCTCTTCAGACTCAGCCCAAGACTAAGACATCCACTGATGATAGTCTAATTCATGATTGGATTTTATTCCAATGAATACAATTTGAGCCATGTCTACAATTTTACCCCTATTATGAAATTTCAAATAATGGTGGCTGACGCTTGTTTAACACCTTCTAGCTTAGGTTCATTTTTGATTGGCTGGGAATAAGCTGGAATATGAAAAGAACCAGAGAAAAAGTCTTATTTCTATGACAATCCAAACTTTCTCTGTGAGCTCCCACCAAAAAATAAAATTAAAAAGATATATGAATGCATGTTTCTTTAACTAGAGAACTGAAACTTTTATAAACCACAATCATTTTGAAATGAAACCATGCCCCCGCACCATTTTTGTAGGAAATATTCCACCTGGAATGTTCACAGCTTATTTCAAAGTGGAAAGACCCACAACGCCATCAGGAAAATGGAAACACTTACTATTGATATCCTTAATATTAGTGAGATGTGTTGGCCTAATTCAGGAAAGTGTGTAATAGATGGATATCAAGTGTATTATGCTGGTAACAATGAAACTCATCATTTTAATGGAGTGGGATTCATAGTCCATCCAAACATAAGTACGTAAGACCATCAGAAAGTTTGTGCCAGTGTCAGACAGAGTCATTTTTCTCCAACTTAATGCACAACTTATCTTGGTAAATCTTATCCTGGATGTATGCACCAACATGTGATGCATCAGATGATGGTACAGAAGAATTTTATACTCAATTAGCTTTTTTCTTCTTGAACATTTGAAATTATCTGAAACATTTTCAAATAATCCCATTTCAGAGGTAAATGTACATGTTCAGTGTTTTTTAAAATCACTGAAAGACACAATTGATAGAAAAGCCCTGAAGAAGAGAGCACAGCAAACACTTATATGGACTGGATATAAGGACTAGGCTGAAGCTGAATACTCTGTTACAGTATTTGTAATAAGATTATATTATTTAGCTCAACTGGACTACATTAATGTCCCCCATAAGGCTCATTCTTTTAAAAATATTAACACATAAAAGGGCAAAGTTGGAATTGATTAGGATTGTTTGTATATTTCTCTGGTAACTGGCATAGGTCAGCTATACCCACTTCCATCTTAAACAATAACATTCAATAGAGATCAGTCAAGTGCTGCTGACCCACTATATCTATAGGTGTTGATTAGATTCAGTGGCAACAATATACATATGATTACAGAACTTTACTGCAGTCACTGGCAGAGACTGGAGCTACAATTACACCTGGCAAAAGAACCTTCGTTATATTGACATGGTGGGTTTTTCAGATTTGTTTTCAAATTTCCCAAGCACATGATGCAAGGTTTACATTGATTCGTTTCCCCTGCCAGCAATTTATTTTCAGTTCATTTTCCCCATGCCAAGATTGTTTTAAATTGTACTTACAATGCACCAATTCATTCCATACCAGTATACCTTGTCTACATGCTCCAATTGATGTGTTTTCCTACACTCTTTTTAAGAAACCCTGCTCTTGCCAAAGCACTTAGGTTTCTGGCCACTGTCACACCTTCTCTGGATAACAACCATTGCAAAGTGTGACATTACTGGCTGTAACATGGGAAGAGGTTGGATCACTGGCTTTTCATGGGGTAAGGATATAATATGTAAAAGTGAGATGCTTTATTTCATGCTGGTGGAGGTAGTGAAACCAAAAATTAGGAAAGTTCATATTTAAGAACATGAGAGGTTCTGATGGACCACAGCAATCACTGGTCCATTTAACGACTTGCTTTGCATAGTGATCAACCCCATTCTGCTTTTGCTTCCCTAGCAGCTGGTCTTCAGCAACACATTACTTCTGCCCCTACAGATGGCAGCAGATAAAATAAACAGGTGATAGCCACTATATCTAATAGTTAGTGATATCTCTGTTGCTCAACTATGTTGTCATATAATGAATTATTATTGTATGGCATACAGTCAGTTATTAGCATGCAGAGAAGCATCCACTGTACAATGTAGGAATTTCTTTAGGTTCAAATTCTGCAAAGTACTTCAAAAATTACAAGGCACAAAGTTTGACTGCATAGGCTATGGAAACTTTTTGTGTCTGTCCACCAAATGTACACAGTTCCTGTCTGATGTTACCATGCTGTAACATTTTTCAAAAAAATGTACAAACTACTGGCCTAACATCTTTTTCTATTTCAGCAGCTCAAACATATCCTATTAACCTGATTTTGTATGCACATGTTTTGATTATATCTTCATTTTACTGAAAGACTAAAATATTTTAGGGAAAATGTTGTAAAACCACTGTCCCACAATCCTACAACTTGAAACTTGCTGTTTCACAATTGTATTATGGACTTAGAAGAAACATCAATGAAAGCCAGTAACAAATTAGAAGTGCAGAACAAATATTCAGCAATAATTCTCTTATTACTACAGTGAAAGAAAACAGTATACTGTGGGCTGTTTATATATTTAACCCACAATATTATCAGCAGTAGTTGGTGTTAGTTTTAGTACTTTAAAACTGTTGTAATTATTTTCAAAACATATAAAATTGTAAAATATTAGGTATAAAGTTGTGAAATGAACATATCTACAGTTGCCAATATACAGCTTGCAAATAATGTTAAAACAAGCCACCCTTACAGGTACGTCTCATGGGAACCTGTGAAAGGGCCTTCTCGACTGCTGTGCCCAGATTCTGGAACTCCCTCCCACTAGAGGCCAGGACTGCCTCTTCTCTGTTGTCTTTCCGGAAACGGGCAAAGACCTTTCTCTTCAGGCAAGCTTTCCCTGAATGATGGGCTACCTATTATGTGTCTTTTATATGAATCTACAGGATCACATAGACTTTGTGTTTATAACTATTTATAACCTTATGGGTTTACATGGACACTATGTTTTCAATGTTAGTTTCCATCACTCATAACTTTACATGGAACCTTACTCCCCTTTAACTGCACCCATTCTCTTACAGCTTTAATTTAATGTTATCTATTAATGCTGTAAAATGTCTCTCAATTCTTTGTTCCCAATACTTGATCATGTCTTTATTGTACTGGACTGTATATTATCCCTCATTCTGTAAGCTGCTTTGGGTCCTTTTTCCAAGGAGAAAGGCGGGGTAAAAATACTCTAAAATAAATACATAAATAAACAAGCAAATAAACAACTTTTGATCAAACATACCTAATATTGCAACCTCAAGAAAGCTACTATAGTCCTATGGAAAGGGACTTGGAACTAAGTTCCACTTTGTCCAGCACATCTTTCTACCAAGCTAAGTATATGTAAGACAGCCTAAACCCATTTATTTGACAGGGGGTAAAGTTATTTTTAGCATTAAAATTTTATTCTGCCACTGAATCTCCAAAGTAGTCACTATAAAATTAAAACTTCCATAACACGTCAAGAGTTAAAGAGCTTTTTTCCCAAGTTCACTAAGTGTTAAGTGACTTTCTGGAATACATTTTATTTAACAAATTTCAGGTCCACACATAAAGGCCATGACAAACAGTATTCAAATCTTTAATTGCTTACTTATTGTGACAATTAATCTCTATGAAAACAATGGCACCAAAAATAGTAGAACATTTATTGTCATACAAATTATCATCTGAAGTTAATTTTTTAAAAATTCAACATCCATGGTTAATTTTGAACAGGGATCCAAAGCAAAGGATGCATTAATAAAAGCACATGTAATTAGAAACATTGCCACAAAAATATGTATCAAACAAAGAAATCAAACAGCAATTATTTCACACAGACAGGAAACAAAATCCATATAACAAAATTAAATTATCAGACATAAATTAATAATTGTTTATTTTGTTAATTACATGGAAATGAAACATTAACATGGACATTTTACTGTAAATGTAATACAAATAAAACAATAAATGTATTTGGCAATTTTTAGAAATCTCTATGTTGTCAGCATAATTCTGTTGGGTAAAGTTTCATATGATCGATTCTGTCAATTCCATTGTATGAATTATAAAGCAAGACACTGATAGATGGTTGCTTCCTCCCAAAGTTTTTTGAAACTATCAGCAAGTAGCAAGACTGAAGTTAGTAAACAAATAGTAGTTGTGAGGTATTCTGGTGTTTGGTAGAACAAAGCAACACAGGCAGAGGTATATGACTGTAATTGGTTTTGCGGTTCTTAACTTTCCTTTTAATATAAAAGACTATCAAAAATATAAATACTTTGACAACATAAGGAGAATGCAGACTTTTCAAAAAAAATTCCTACATTTACACTAACACGGATCAAATAAATATTAGTTTACTTATTTACAGTTGATCTGTCCTTTGTCCCTACTGAAACCAAAATGTGTTCTTAACATGATGCCAAAAGGAATTGAAATGTAAAAACAAATATGTACAGTATTGGTAAATTAAATAAAAGGACTTAGACAAGTGCTAAATAATGTCAGTAATTCAGTCCACACTTAACTGAAATACAAAATCTATGCTGGATCAGGTACAAATCAGTTGCACTCAGGTCAGTTGTGAATACTTTCCTGTTGACTTTAACACATCTAATATCAATCTGCAATGGAATAGAACTGGAAGTAATATATTAGAAGCAGCAATATTACTATTACTTTTTTGTTTTGTTTTAGTAACTTTAGTTTTGTTTAATGAAAAGCAACCTTTAAACAGCTTAATGACAAAACAGAATAGTAGATTCTTTGGCAAAACGAACAACATTTACTGGAAAACTCCTTCAGGGAAGGATTGGGAAATTTACCAGCTTAGTCTGGTCAAAACATGAAACATAACTTTGATAATGGTGTCAATAATTTCTCACTAATAAAGAGTAACAAGCAATGGGCAAATGATGAAAAAAAAACCCAAGTTGTTACCTTTCCCACACAAACTTGGTTCTGGATCCAGCCAACATACTGTTCAATTAAACTTCACAAAGTCCACTGCTTGTATGAATTTAGAACAGCTTCTTAAAAGGTACGAATTATGACAAGAGTAAATTTAGATGTTCTAGAGAAATGAAGATTGGAGTTCTGAACACTGTAACACTCTGTTTTCACTCAAACCAATTTTCTTCTTTTTTGTTAAGAACTGAACTAGGGTTGTTTATGGTCTTGGTACGTTTAAGTTGAATCAACATTAGTACGAAAGTCTGCAATCTACAATTTCAGGCAAGGATCAAGAAAAATAAATAAATATTAGGCAGTTATGACCCAGCCACAGCTGAAAATGGTTTCCACAGCAGAGCTTCAACAAGTTTAAATTTCCCCTTAAAGCCAATTAAAATTAAAATTCATGAAGCACAAGTATGGATTGTAAATAAAGTAAAACATTCAGGATGTCCATCGTGCTTTGGTTGAAAATTCAATTTGGCCCATGAAATTGTTTTCACCGCTTGTTAAAATATCTAAAAGTCTATAAAACATTGTTTACAACATGAATTTTAGCACCAGGAAAAATAACTGAAATGGATGATAATTTGCTTCATAAAACACTGACTTGTTTAACAAGAAAACACTGAATCAGTTTGCCCTCAAAAGTATTCTTAACACATTAGGCTCTTCCAGCACAGGATCTGCTGAACTACATAAATTGTGTCATTAAATTTTATGTGTTTGCAAAATAATAGATTATGGTTGCACTAAGAATTTAACTTTACATTTTTTTAGTTACAGAAACATGATCCACCCAATATGCATTACTTTTATGTCCCGCTTACTTCACTTTCCAGTTTATGTAATGGGAGACAAATTCACTTAACTCTGGCTAGATTATATCCAATGTTTAGGAAAGGCAACTGCCAAAATATTAACAGCGATGACACTATTTCTTTTTTTATATAACTGGGCTCCTATTCTAACAGCAGGAGCCAATATGAATTTTGGGCTCATGAACTTCCTCACTCCCATATTTCTTGTACAAGGGGAAATAATTTAAAGTATTGGCTTGAATCCAATATTTTTATTCTGAGCTAGAGTACACCCACTGAATCAACAGGAAAGTGCAAGTCAACCCTTAGCTCTCTTGATTCAATCAGTGGGTCTACTCTAATTGGAACTGACAGTGTTAGGACTATTTTACTGAATTTGTTAGGTATCAGTTTCCTCTTTCATCTGGGACATAGGTTTGCACAGCAGAACACAGTAATGGAAGTTCTATTTCCCCCCAAAAAAACTCACAAGACAGGGAAAAACTATGTGAACCCCTTGTGCTTACAACAACCAGCCGTGATTTGGCCCAACCAAGCCAAGTATAAATAGGCAAGTTGTCATAACTGCACATACATTTTATATAAAATGACACCATTGTGTCCAAAACATACAGCACACTGCAATGCAAGTACACTACAGTGAACTATATACAACAAAATTTTAAAGTACACATTTTTCCTATATACAAAAATAAATATCATCATGAAAAGTTAAACTGAATTTTAAGAAAGCTTAAATAGATTCTTTGTCTTTAAGACCATTTTAGGAACAAGGAAGGTAGTCACTAAAATACCAAGATGATGGAACCACATTGTATTTTTTTCTTAAATAAAATATTCATTTAGAATTTGTAGAACACTTCATTTTCTATAAATTGTATACATCCCATTCTTACTGGAGTAAATGGAATACAGAAGAGTTACTTCCAGAATTGAAACATGATTGCAATTACAGGGCTACAATCTTAGCTGGACTGTTGGAATGCATCTCACAAAATGCACACACCTTTCTTCTTGTAACTAAGTATAACTGCTGTGTTTAAGTTTATAAAGAAAAATGTACAGTGGAGAAAAAATAAAATAAAATAAATGATAGTGGATACTATCGTACCGATTTCCATGGTCCACGATGCCATGAGACTTCACCAGGACATGAGTGTGTATTACATTGTGCTGTATTAGGTGGTTTTTCGAGTATTTCACAGTTTTGATCATTCAACACTTGGCCACTAGGAAACTGACAGATCACTAATCTTGTCTTTTTTCCACTGCCACATGTTTGAGTACACTGAAAATAAAACAGAAAACATTGTGTGGCTTGCATGAAATTATTCTTACCATGCAATGAAAAACAAATCATCATTATCGGATCTAGACGTCACATAAAAATAAATTTACCATATTAGAGGAAAAAAACCCTGTATCCTGCTCAGAGTATAAAACAAACAAACAAACAAACAAATCACACACACACACAGAGGAAGAGCTCCAAGCACAGAAGCTGGCATATGATCTGATGAGGTACTGGCTGCATGAAACAGTATACAACATGTACTTCATTAGAACACTGGGCAATTTCTGCAGTTCCATGCATGTAAATATCTAACAGGATACTGGCTGTGTTTCAAAACCAGATAAACTTGTTTTATTTCCTGCCTCAGGATTACAAAGTTTTTTAAAAAATAGAAATCCAAGAACCATAACATTAAAATCTACTGGACAACAATTCCTATCATTCACAATCAACAAGGCAAGGAATGTTATCAATATTGGCTTCTTCATTGAAAAACAGAAATGTACTCAAAATCCTGTTGCACAAGTTACACCTGCAACATCAGAGGAACACCCCATTGATGATATTTACATACCCATTTAAATGCTTGCTGTGCCTGGTTCAATGGGCATTTAAAGAAGTATATATTGTATAGGACTCAATGTAGATGTTGTGTAAACAGTGAATATATATAAATTAGTTTTGTTCAACTTTCTTTCCTGATTGCATTCTTAAGATAGTTGATGTTCTTACTTCTCCCCACCTCCCGTAGTTCCATCTTGGACAGGGACCAGAGTCACAGTGGCTTAAGTCTGGTGGCCTCAATCTCTCATCACAGTAACTGGCATTCTGTCCATCTTCATCTTGGCACACCACAACCCGGCGGTGATATCCACCAGCACAAGTACTTGAGCACTAGGAAGACAACAAACACATATATTATGCAAGCTCTATGGATAGTACAGAATACCATATACTTCTCTGCCTTCAATCACACTGGGGTTAGAGATGCCAGATACTCATGAAATTCAAGATCCATATATAATTCTTATTCTCCCCCTGCCGCAGCCCCAAAATGTAACTGCAAAGCATAATCAGTTGACACACACACACACACACACACACACAAAGAGAGAGAGAGAGAGAGAGAGAGAGAGAGAGAGAGAGAGAGAGAGCTACATCAGCCTCATGGCATGCCCCAGCACCCTTCCCAGTCACCACGTGGAGTTGTCATGACAGGAAAGGGGGCTAAGTGGTTTCCACCATCAGACAGGGGCACCCACAATGCTAGAAAAAGGGCCCAAAGTTAAGTGTGAGACCCAGTTTTCTCAAGCCACATCCTGGGGATAAATAGCGGAACAGTGTTTAATGAATTTTTATTTATTGAAATAGTTATTTATTGGGAGGGAAAACCCACATATAACCAAAACCATTCTGCTCATATCTGTGCAATTTTGGAGAGAAGTATAAGCTAATTTAAAAACTCACAAGTTTACAAACTCAGACAATTGTGCTGCAATGTAAAATAAAAAGCAAGATAAAAATATCTTCCTCAATTTTAAAGAGAGAATTCTGATACAGACTATAGCAGTGATGGTGAACCTTGTAGAGAACCGAGTGCCCAAACTATGATTCAAAACCCACTAATTTTTCGCAAAGTCCCAATACAACCATTTAACCTGAATACAGGTGGCTGTGAATGGACAATGTTGGGTGCCCACATTGTCACCTTTGGCAGCCATGCCATATTTTCGCCAACACTGGACTATAGTATGGGAAGAATAATTTTGGAAGATACAGCTGGTTTACACATAAATACTTATGGAGATTGAAAGTCCATGGCCATCTAATACTGATCCTAAACAGAATAAATAAACATCTACTGTACTTAGTTTTCAAATTATATATGCAGATAAACTAATTCCATTCTCTTAGCTGGAATGATGTAGGTAGCAGGTTGTTCTGTGTGAAGTGTTAGATGTCAAGCTGTACTGGTACCTCTTAGCAAACTCGGGCAATTCTAGCCTAGACCTCACAATCCTACTCTAGTCTTCTTTTAACAATAATGTGCATTGCTGTAAGATCACATCCCTTTCCTATTATACTTCCCCACTAGTGAACTTTGTGCAAGAGATTTAAACCTTTGGAGAAGAAGGGGTGTGCATGCAGAGAAACATGTAACTCCCAGAACCCAAACTCAAAGCAAAAAAAAAAAAAAAAAAAGGTATGCACCCCCTGCTTACAAGGAAAAGTGACTGTTTAAAACCTAGAGGGAGGTGAAACAGAAACAACGGTGACTGAAAGAGAGGAAGAAGCAGCAGTGAGGACAGCAAATAATCTGGATTATCTTTGAAGTTATTCATAATTACTTAAAGCAGTTCTTTATACAATGATGATAAGCAACAGCAAATAAGAACATGTGTATGCAACAATGATATTTGCAACCATACTTCTTAGTCCTTCATTCATCTGTTTAAAAAGCAGTTTACCATAAAAAGCTATCTCTTAAAAATATAGAAAAAATTAGGGTGGGTTTTTTTCAGAATAATACACAGAATTATGCAATATGTAGACTGCATAATTAAAATGCAAATGGCCCAGAGAGTGCTTGAAGCACTATCGAGCGGTATATAAACAGAATCAAAAGATAGCCATTTACTTACTGCTCCCCATGGACCTGTTCTCCACTGGTTCCCTTGAGGAGAGTGGTAGTTCCTTGAATTTATAGTATCATGTGAGTGATGGACCTTGTATATTGGAGGATAATCCTGATGCCTTGGATGTTCGTAGATATCCGGAATATGGTGGTTAACAGGCAGGCAAGGTGGCATGTTACATTCTTGTTCTTTTGCAGGCTGGCCTTCGGGATCACAGTAATTCTCATCAATTTGTTGATGGTGGTTGACACAGACAACTTGCCTTGTTACTATTCCATTATCACATGTAACTGTGCACTGACCAAAAATTAACCCAACATTTATGTGACACAACAAAACAGATAAAAACTGATAACCAATGATAACTATTTTAAAGTTACAATTAACTCTACACATGAAAAATAATGGATAAATAGCTCCACGCTTGCCTCTTTCAGAAATTAAAATCAGCAAGCAGGTTTTCATTCTAGGCGTACATATGGTTTTTAATAAAATAAGAACAAATAAAAACAGTAATAAATAAACAATATTTACAGGTGACCAACTTCCTGCTTGCCAAACACCACATGGACTAAAGCAGCTTGAAAGTTCTTCTGGTCTGGGTAAATGTGCACAAAGTGATTCTTCCACTGCTCTACCATGTCCATCTCGGCAGCTTACGTAGCGGGCATGATTTCCTCTCCCGCATGATGCAGAACACTGCAAATACGAACAACCCAAGTCACATTATCACCTTTCCACATATTCATGAAATCTGTATGTAGGAATAGAGCTTTTGTCACCATGGTAAGTGGTGTGTTGTTGTTGTTTTTTGCTTTGTTTTGTTTTGTTTAGAAGACAATGTGCATATTTGCATGCTGATTAACTGGCCATCTTACCATTTGACTATGGACGTATTTTTGATTGGTACTGTCAAATCACAACCAACACATAGTGATCCTAAATAAGGTATTCAACCTAAGAGATACATTTAATTTACTAGTTTCATACCACCACCTTTACTAGTTTCATATCTCCACCTTTCCATGGTTAGGTGGAGATTCAGGCCCCGGTCCCCTGAATCCTCGTCTATCATTTTACCCACTGCACCACACTAGACACCTATATGGGCAAGCCGTTATTCAATAAAGCCAACAATGCTTCTGTGAAGTGGCTGCCTTTCTCCCTGCTCTTGCCCCCCTACTGGTATCATGTCAGTTGTTTTAGGGAGGACAGGAGTGAGGGCTACACAATATCAACTTTGCTACAATCAAATGAACCAGTCATTAGAACAAAACTTTTCCTACTCGGTCATCTTGCTTGAATATAGTCAGGTATGGCAATGGTCACAGATCAGGCTATTATTACTTCACTTTGCTGTCCATTTTGCAGCAGACATCTTTCTTGATAGTCATTTCTCTTCCTTTGATATTTTGCAAATTCAGACTGAATTTTGCAGAAAGAATACCCTGGGAGGAGGGTAGAAGGTGCAGGCAGTCCATGGCCACACCCAATTCCTACCCCCTTCTGAAAGCTGTTATAAGCCCCAATGCAAAAGAAGCAGTGTTTGATGACAAAGGTTCCTGAATGTAAACATGACCTGAAACTGAGAAAACTGGGGAAACATGGATTTGGAACCTTTCTGAAAAATTCAAGCGTATCTCAATGCCTGGAAACATCTGTCTGGGGGAAAGGTGGGGACAAATGTTGCCTGCAAAAGAATGGAAATACTACAGGCTGAGCTGACTTAGTAAAAGGGTACTAATTGTGAAATGACTTCAACTGTGTGTGAAGGGAGGGGGACAGAAACAGCCCTTGTCTGTCTCTATGAACATTCAAAATAGTTTAAAGCCTGATTGGCTGACCGTCTTGAAAAGTCCAGAAGGTAAAGAAAAATATATAAAATAAGTTTTAAAGTTACTTTAATTGGCTTCTTTACCGAGGACCAGCCACATTCCAATGTGTGGTCACAACCCATTTTATTTTAAGGAATATAGAAAAAATGGACACCGTTCTAATAAATATATAAAACATAAAAATGGTTTTTAATATTCAACTATGAAATCTATTGCTACCCTTCTGGCAATAGCACTCACTGGAGTCCATAATCCATATCTCCATTGAGCCACACTGTCAGTCTGGATGACAGGAGGTGATGTTGGCCATATCTTGATCATCTCTGGACAGTAGGACATCTCACATTCCTTAAAGGAAAAGTACATTTTAAGTCCTACGCATTATTGTGGGATCAGAAAAAGAAATTCACTTTAAACAAGTTCAGACTAAACACTATTTCTTATCTTACTTACTTGGCTGTCTTTTGGACGTGTAGCACCACTGCATTCTCTGTCATCATCCATAACTCCATAAGTGCCAGAAATACATTTCACTGCACGTACTTGGTATCCATGCCCACAAGTAACGGAACACTAAGTGCAAACAATTCCAGAGGAATAGAAAACATTTAGACTTCACATTTGTCCCACCACCTTCACAGGTGCATTTCGTGGGGTCATGGAAGAAGGCCTTCTCTGTCTTTGTTTTCAAACTCTGGAACTCCCTCCCTCCCTCAGGAGGCCACACTCTGTCTTTCTGGTCCTTCTGAAAACAGGCAAATACATTTCCCTTCAGCCAGGCTTCCTTTTAGTGACTGTCTAAGGGGATTTGTTAAAATGAGACTACTATATTTTGTTGTGTTTAGCACTTCTTTTATTTATGATTGTTTAAATATTTTAATTAATATAGCAATAAAGCTAAGGAAAATGTTCTGCTTAGATACCGCCCCATAGCACGTCAAGTACTCTGTGGGCAGTTTACAATTTAATTATGCAGGCTACATATTGCCCTCACCCCAGTAAGCTGGCAACTCATTTTACTGACCTCAGAAGGATGGAGGGCTGAGTCAACCATGAGCCAGTACCTGGGATTGAACCCAAGGTTTTGAGCACAGTTTTAGCTGTAGTACAGGCATTTAACCACTGCGCCACGAGGCTCCTTCCTTGACTGTAATGATTTAATCTTTTTAGTTTTTAATATTGTTATCCTTTAATATTGTAAGCCACCTTGGGACATTTTTAAGAGGAGGTGAGGTAAAATTATTTTAAATAAATAAATAAAAGTTTCAACACAAGTGCTTATCCCACTTAATAAGAGTTTTGGCAGGTTCTACCTCCCACTTTTGGGCCAGCACTGATCTCCTTCCACTCCTTCCCGCTCTTTTTACATTGGGCAAATTCACCTGCCATCAACCTTTCTTCCCAATTAGTTGTGATGCATTCTCAGTCATGTCTCAGACACTTCAGTACTTTATGATTTCATAAGAATTTCGGAGATTGCTTCTTTTATTTATTACCTTTAATTGCTTTGTATTTTACCACCCCTTTGATTAAAATTAAAATCCCCTGTTCTTTACTTTATGAATTTTGCACTAACTATTTTTTCATGCTTCCATGATTTTACAAATTCTTTGATCAGGACTTCTGGAATCTTTCTTCAACACAGACTTCTCCAAATGACCTCATTCTATCTCTTCATCTACTTTAAAAGGAACTAGCTGAAGTGGATGCCAGAAAATAACCACAAAATAATATTAGGAAGAATTTCTGTGTACTCACTTCCCCCCAAGGTCCTACTTGCCAAGCTGCACATTCGTTAAGTTCACATGCTTCCACAGATTCTGGTAATGAGTTTGGATTGCAGAAAGAATCTTCTAGTTGGTCATCATTTAGTTGACACCATATTTGTCGATGCCTTGTTCCCTTCCCACATGTCACAGAGCACTGCATGTTCAGAGCATTAAAGATGGCAAATTCATTTTAGCATTATATTCTGACAGACTGATGCAATTTTATGACACGATCTTCTTCTGGAAGGGTAAAGGGATTGCACTTTGTTTAAGTACGTTTGTTCCTCCACTCCCCAAAATAATCTTGTGGTTATAAAAAATACTGAAAGAAACCAAGAAATCTGTACAAGGAAAGTATAATGGGAAAAGCTAAGCAAAGAACAGAGGAAATGCTTGCTTCTCTGATTGGACATAGGAAAAAACTGAGGCAGACATTATTGGGGAGAGTACAGGGGGGAAATTAAGTAATTTTAGGAGAGATGGTGTTCTAAAGCAAAGTTAGATATTTTCTGTAAGATGCTTCTCTCCACAGTACAATATGTACAGATATGTACTGTTGGTTTCAATCATTTCTTAAATGAATAGGTGAAGCTGAAATACCTAATACTGTTTGCTTAAACCATCTGATCTCCTCTGCCATCCATTATTACAGTCTGTATTTAGTATTAATGTACAGTATATGAATATCTTTGTTCTTGAGGATGCCTGGTACTGCCCTTCCTGATAGCACTTTTGGCTAGTCAAAGACCACTTTGTAAACTGTATAGTCTGGAGGCCAGTGCTTCATCCTCCAGATCAAAGCCAAATTCAGATTGCTTGCTTCCCATTGATTTGCATTAGAAATCCCAAAGCATCATATTTTTATAAAAATATACAAAAAATCTAGAGATATTATAGAAATACACTGTGACTGAATAGTAATAATTAAATTATTATTTAATCATAACATTTGACCTATTTCAGATTACAATTGACCTACCAGTGAAAGCAATTCAGCTCTCCTTCTTCCTCTCCCAATCACACCACAATCTTACATATATTCAGTTATTCTGCGTAAGGAGTTTTTAAGAGCTAATGGGGAAACTGTTACCTCATATTGCATGTTAGAGTACATGCTCATCCTCCCAGACATGGCACTACCTTGTTTTTACATAAACCATCCTTGAAGTACTGTCTTCAGGGAAGAGTAGCTTCTCCTCACTTACTCTGAAATATCAAAACTACCCCAAAACAGAATTTGGCTCTTTTGCATCTCTCCAGCACTCATATAAATTGACCCAAACCAGGCCAATTCATTTCTGAATATAGCCAAGCCCATCAAAGACCTCTAACACAAATTTAAATGTTATTCCATTGTAAAGAAATAGTGTGCACATTACCTCACTCCAATCACCAACAATCCAGTGGGGGCACAAAAACTCATTGCAGTTTTGAGTAATAATCTTTGGCAGTTCATTGCATTCTCTATCTGCAAGGTGACGGCCAAAATTGTTCATGCAAAAAGCTTCTCTGATTCTTGTACCTCGTCCACAGCTCCTAGAACACTGAAAAGACAAGTGAGAGAGGGATGTATATAGGGAGCAAGACTGTTATGAAATCAAGCAAAAATAAACATTACTGAAGATTAAGGCATGTGCTGGCAAGTCAATTCTGACCCATGGAGACCCTTTTCAGGGTTTTCTAGGTAGGGAATATTCAGAAGTGGTTTACCATTCATTTCTTCTTGGGGGGAACTCTGGGACTGTGCAGCTTACCCATAGATACACTCAACTCCAGTGGTTCTCAACCTGTGGGTCAGGATTTCTGGGAGTTGCGGTCCAGGAACATCTGGGGAACCACAGATTGAGAACCACTGCTCTACTCACGGACGACCACCACAGTGGGGAATAGAACTCCCAATCTCTGGCTCTACAGTCAGATTGCTAAATCATTGAGCTATTGAGCCAGCCACAGATTAAGGAAGAAATGTGAAAAGTGGTTGACTCAGGGCCACATCCATATATTAGGTATGGATGAAGCCATTTGCTACCTAAGGTGAAAGATAAGACGGCGCCCTTTCTTATTATTCATTGTGAAGAAGCCAAATAAATGACTGAAATAAACTCAGTTGGTCTGGTAGTTGAATCTTACTTCAACATTGGTGGCAGACAAAATTCTCTATCACAACTAAAGGACACCAGTGTAACATGCTAGATAGACTGTGTGGTATAGAGTATGAAAACTTGTGTTAGCCAATACTGGAGAAAACTTCCAAATCCTTTGAAAGGTTCAACTATTGTCCCCCACCAAGACCTGCTCCCTAAGATGTCTGCCTCACTCTGCCTAATAACAGGCCTGACAACACTTTATCAAGGTTAGATAAATATAGCATCTTATTCTCCAGTTGGGTAAACTGTTGAGATTGCAGCATTTTAAAAAAAAACGAAATTACATTGTAAATACAGTGTTTAGTAGCCACATTTAATCACAGGAACTAACCTAAGGATATCTCTCAATACCATTTGCAGGGAATCTTAAGCAGGTGAAGACATCTGCTTGGCAATACCCTGAAGCAAATGGTGAGCCACTGTGTGAGACAGAATGCTGTACTGGATGGGCTGTGGCCTGTTCCAGCACGGCTGTTCTTAGGTTCTTAAGTCCCACTAATTCTATGGCCTATTCTAGTCGGTGGATGTGTTACTGGAGATCAAGGCGAAGTTCACCCTTACTATAGTATTCCATTTTCTATATACTGTACATATGTGAAATCTGGACTATGAAAAAAAGGTGACATGAAAAGATTCATAGGAAAATACTACAACAAGTTGAAGGAAGCCATGTTTTTTTAGTTTTCAAGACCTGAGGAGGACTGTAATGGACTGGAGCTTTGGGAAAGCAATCATTCATAGCATCACTTGAGATTGGAAGTGACCTGATGGCACACAACTGCCAGGGATACTAAACTTGTCATTATGTTCTTTCAAGTCATTTCCAACTATAGTAATCTTGAGTGACCTCCAAAGTTTCCTGTCATTAACAGCCTTGCTCGGGTCCTGCAAACATGAAGCCATAACTTCCTTTTAATGAGTCAGTCTGTCTCATATTTAATCTCTGTCTTATCTTGTTACATTCAGATCTTCTTAATATTAAGTAATATTATATTAAATATTAATATAAACTATCCAGTAGTTCTACACATGCAGGAAGCCTTTAATAATGTACTAAACAAAGTAACATACTTAAGTACAAAAAATAATAAAAGAACAATATTGAAAAGGTGTACCTCTGACCATCCTGTGTAATGCCAACTTGTTTGAAGACAATCTCCATGACAGGCTTCCCGCATTGGAGGTTTCTGCTGATCGGCACAGTATTTATCATCCACTGGAACATTCAGTCCCTTTGAAACAGAGTACTTCATACAGTGGATGTCTAAAGACCGATACCCTGGGCCACACGGAGATGAGCATTCACTTTTGCCAAAGTTATGCCACCTATAAGTATAAACTATTCTATAAAACTAAATATGTTTTAATGTGTAATGGTAATCTATATTTTGAATGTATCCAAATATTATAGGGAACATCTAAACAAACATGATGTATATTTAATGCCTTTTAATGGTACAATTTGAAAAGCACCAAGTTAAAACAGGAAAGCAAAATGAATAATCCAAATGTAATGAATCAAATGGGTTTCTGAAACATGGACCACAAATTACTTTGAAATTATAAAAATAAGTCCAAACTATACAGCAATTTTGAGCAAATTTGTTAAAATACACTCTTGTCTATGCATACTTATAATGTGCATCAACCAAAGCATCTGGAAGTTGAGTTATGGCAACTGGACTTCTTGAGAGATCAAAATTTTTCACTGCTCATCCAAGCAGCTTCATCAGTCTGAGGGAAGTTAGTGATGAGACATCCATTTTATAGTTCACCTTGATTTCACATCACTTTGGTCTGAATAGGCTCATTAGGTGGACAGTGGCTGAATACCAAGGCAGTATCGTTAAAAAACAGCCTATATTTGTGACTATTTTTTAAATTGTTACCTTAATTCACAGTCTGTATTGCACTGTTCTGTAACAGCTGTAGGAGGTGCAACATGTGCACATCTTTGGTCAGACACCATCAGATGATCACTCCTTCGTAAGCACACCACACTTCTTCTGCGAAGTCCTTAAACAGAATATTTTGAAACAGAACATCCAGAAGAACAGGACAGCAGATGACACTACTCTGGTTCTGATTTTAAAAGTATCCATCACAGTAAACAGTTGCCAGGAATATTTTAATTTCTCCTTCTCTGCTCTTCAAGTCCATATAACTGGCCCTGATAAACATGCAGGAGGAAAGGTCCAAGGATCCTGAGTTAATTTCACCCTACAAAGTGACACCAGCCCAAGCAGACATTAATGGAAGTGGACTGGCATCTCCAGGAAATGCCCAAGTATATTTAAAAGCATACTGACATTTTTTATAATTTGCTGTAGAAATTCTCAGTGTTGTATTGTCCATAACAAAGCTGTGGATTTTTCTCACATGGACATTTCATAAATGAAGGAGTTTTAAGACAGAGAATTAAAAACAATTTCTACTGTTGTCTTCATTGCTGCATAAAACAATTAATCTAGGGGGGATGATAATTAGAATTTTATTATTGTTTAAATGGTAAGCTCATTCAATTAAATTTAAAGTTAAGACCATTGCATTTAAATGATTCTATATAATATGTCATGTACAGAACTATGCTTCATTCATATGAGCACAGTCAATCAAACCACAACAACCTAAGACATGGATGTGCTTAAAAAAGAAATCACTAATATTTTAAAACTGGAAATACCTTGACAAATTTTGCTGCAGTCTTGCCATAGCCCATATGGATCCCATGTAAAGAGATCATTCCCTTCTTCTATAGGGATATTAAAGGAATACCGAACATCAGGACTGTACAAATTACCTACACACAACACCTAAACAAGGATGTGAAAAAACTGTTTTTCAATGAATTTTCCTTACTTCTTGCACACAAAACATAAAAATGCTTTCCATTAATAAAATATTAAAAATTCACCTGTAAGAGAATATCCTCTTCAAGACGCCCAGTGCTGTTTATGCGCTCCACAGTGTTATTCGAACCACTGTACTCAAAATTCATGCTATACATACTTATTTCTTTCTTAGACAAGCTTACAACAAAATTTCCATTCAGGAAGAAATTTCCTTGAGTATCGGACAATGCTATAAAAAGACAACAGAGGCAACTCTCGTTACTGTCTTTTGCTTTTAAGCCTACATGGGACTTGCACATTGTGAGAATCAACCTACTCTGCAAAGATTTTTTTAAAACCCTTACCAAAATTCATGCCCTAAATAATTCATTTCTATTCATGTTTCATCTTTTGTTATCTGCAGACATTCCTCATTTGTTTCTGCAACCCATCACACAGTACAGAACAGCCATATGACAAAAAGATCATATTTGCTGCAACAGTAGATGTCCTTTTTACAGATTAATGGTTTAAGGGCATCCATAGGATTACTATGTAGGGGAGCACTGTCAGGGCTCTCCCGGTTCAGAAATGGGAACACACCATGGACTGCAGTCCCAATGCCAGGTATGCAACTTGCCCTACTTTGTAGATATGCACCCAACCATAGGTCCCCACAGCACAAAAGCGTATGTAGCTTCATGGGGCCACTTTCATGACATTAATGCAGCAAGAAGATCCAGAAGATGGGTAAAGTGAAAGAGTGTGAAAAACTCACTGGGTGTGACTAAAGATGATGCTACTTCCTATATGTGCTTTCAACAATACTGTATGCTGTAAACAATGTTGGTCATATTCATTTTGACTTAAACTGTATCTATAGATATGCATGAAGGCCATCCAGTTGCTTGAAAAGTGGGAGAGAACATGGGGAAGGAAAAAGCGATGAAACTGTTGGGCAATGGCTACTAGGCAGCTGCACGGTAAGGAAAAGCAGTAAATATCAGCCTTTTTGTTCTGGTAATCAGAAGCAAGTTCCATCTTGCCAGGAATAGTACACAACACAGTGTGGCTCCACACGTTTAAAACATACTACTGCATTTAATCTGATAGCAATTGATTAGTATGGTAATCTCCAGGGCCGGCACGTCCATTAAGGCGAACTAGGCAGTTGTCTAGGGCGCCATAATCGACAGGGGGCGCTGTCCTGCCTGCTGCCCCCCGCCGACCCCCGCCGCTGGACCCCCGCCCGCTGCCACTGCCCGACCCCCTGCCCCCGCCGGACCCCCTGCCGCCCCCCGACCCCGACCCCAGACCCCCGCCCACCGCCGCCTGACCCCCCCACCACCCCTGGACTCCCGCCCCTCACCTAGGGTGTGAAAAACCCTAGCACCGGCCCTGGTAATCTCAGCGACTCAAGCAGTTACTGCATGCATGGACTGAAATTTGGAATGTCCAGACCCTGATTCCCAAGGTACCAAATATCTCACTGGAAGATCTCTCATTCTGATCTACAGAGTTGTGATCCGGGTCGCAAAACTGGCCCGAGGAACACAGAAACTGAACTCAGAGGGGCGCAGAACTGACCTGAAAGAGGCACATTTTCCCACAATTTGTCTGTTTTTGAAAACTGATGGGGGGTGCAAATAGTTAGTCTTGCCTAGGGCGCAAAAAAGCCTGGCACTGGCCTTGGTTGTGATAGATACGAAGTGGAGAGGGCAACAGTCCGGTACATTACCCTGAGCTTTCTGGAGGAAAAACAGTATGCGAGTGAAGTTCATAAAAATATATGAATTTTCAGTGGAAGCCATGTTGTCAAAGTATCAGTCAAATCATACACACCTTGGGAAAACCAACATTGCAAGTAGGTTAACTATTAGAAATGCTTACCAAGATAATTGTCATCTTCTGGTCTCCCCGAATAACTGTACTGGTGTATATCAAGGTTTGTTGCTCCTAAAGGTATTTTTACTACAATATTATATCCTGGAACACAATCACATGCAAATTAATTCTACAAAAGATTCTATTTGCAAGTAACACATCAGATGTGAAATTGACCCAGCCTTTTTTGTACAATGGAAACTGAGTGGAACTGGTAAAACCCGTCCTTTAATATCTCACTAACCTTAACAGGCCTATTTGGGTTGCTGCAAGTCAGTTCTGACTTGACAGCACAGAACACATACATACAGCTGTTTGCTAATTCTTTCCCTACCAGAGTACTGTAGTTTAATTTTGTTTTGTTGAAACAATATTCAGTTCAACCTAGAAATAAAACAACATTGAACTCTTTACCCTCTGATAAAAAAAAACTAGTACAAAATGATTAGATTAATTTGATTGCTTAAATACAATAAAGATTTAAGTAAGATTTAAAATTCACAATTAAAATCACTATATGTATTATTCAAAAGAAGTCAGAAGAAATATTAACTGCCGTATAACTGGCATATACTAATCATATGCACATACACACAGAAAGAGAGAGAGATATGTATGCAGAAACATACCATAATGAGCACTGTTGAAAGTACCAGCAAGAGTCCTACATGAAGAATTATCACCACCACAGATGCCACATTTATCTATTCTTGCCTTAGAATTCAAGACATGATCACAGCCAGCTTGCTACAGAGACAAATTAAAATACATTTTTATCCACATTTGTTTATTATTCACAGCATTTCCTTTATAATCTACAGTCCTCTCATTTTATATTAACTCACAGAATATGTTCTATTCACTTAATAATAGTGGATATAGGATTTGGTTTTATGCTGCAATAAAGATAGCAATGTTCTAGATTTCCAACATAATGAATATCCAGTATCAGAAATGCAGCTGAAGGTCTGGACACAATGAGGATGTCCTTGTTGCTGGATGCTTTCTCTGAAAGCAATATTTAAAGGGTCAGTTCCCCTTCCTTCTGTAGCTTCACTTACATCTCCTAAAATGTGCTCTAAATGTACTAAGCACATTTTTTCATCACCATGGAAAGCTGTGGTGTGTGGGGAGAGAAAAACATCTCAACACAAAGGGTTAAGCAAATGCAAACAGGATTTAGACCCAAGTGTTTTAGTCTGACAGTGGACAAAGAAAACAAACTGAAACATACCATGGCATGCACTGAGTAAGAGTGTACAACATAATAGGAAAGTTATTAACTTCAAAAATTAGCCTTTTTGACAACACTTCAAAAATATTGCACAATTTAAAACCCTGCAGCTCCTAATACATTAGAAATGCAATTACTCTTTTTCAGATAAATTTCCTACTTAATTTATAAATATGTATATTTATATATTTCCAGCCCTAAGTAATACACATATAATTGAGTACTATGATACGAATTGTTGGAATTATAGTTTTTATTTTATTTTATTTTATTTTATTTTATTTTGCTTTGTTTTTGACTCACCTATATTATAATCCCAAGCATATAAATCCTTGCATTTCCATAACTTACTTCCAGATACTGCTGATGCTTCTGAGTCTGAATCATAAGTTTTGTGGGGGGTGATATTTACCTTAACCAGAAGGTGAACATTACAATCCAAATCCCCTATCTCCTGCTGCTCAGTTCCTACCCAACACATTCACAGAAGCTCCACCGTCATTCCTCTACCACTTACTGGGTTCACTCTAGCACTATGACAAGCTGCAAAGGACTTGCCTTGCCAATACTTCATGTACTGTGTAGCAAAATATCAGACTACAATCAATCCATGAGAAATTTAGTCTCTACAAATGCTTTTGGTATTGCAGAAGCTCTGAGGAGGAAAATAAATTTTCCATCATTTACCACTCAATGCTGCTATTGCGAGGAACTTGGTATTTGAGAAGAGGGAGACACTTCCCCCTCTGATCCTCTGTCTGCGTGACTGCTACTACCAAATTGCCACTAAAGCTATTACGCTGGTTGAAAACAGGGCTGTGGAAGAAGCTGAGTGAGTGGGAGGCATGGGGATAATTGGCTTAATACGTAGCTACAAATTGCCATCCTAATTTTTTATTAAGGTAGCCTAGCTCATTTCTAAGCTCACCCAACAGTAGTGCCTAGAAGTCCTAGACAGGACAGTTACTGGTGAAGACTCTGGACAGTTTTATTTATTTGTTTTATTTTATTTTAGAGTATTTTTACCCCGCCTTTCTCCTTCATAAAAGGACCAAAGGCAGCTTAAGTTTCCTGAGACTTTTCATCGGTCGCCCCACATAGGGTGCATTACAGTAGTCTAGCTGGGATGTCACTAGGACATGTATCACTGCAGCCAGAGCTGGTTTCTCAAGAAACAGGCATAACTTGCATACTACCTTAACTGTGTAAATGTGCTCCTGGCCACAGCCTTGACCTGGGCATCCAAGCTCAAGGATGAGTCCAGGAGCACCCCTGAGCTGTGTACCTGTTTTTTCAATTGGCTGGTGACCCCATCCAGAACAGGTTGCAGCCCTATCCATTGTTTTCCCTTTCGACTGACCAGGAGCACCTCTGTCTTCTCTGGGTTTAGTTTCATTTTGTTCATCCTCATCCAGTTCATTAGTAAAGCTAAACCCTTATGTACAGTTGAGATAGTAGCTCCCTTAGAATCCAGAGGTGATGAGAGGTAGAGCTGGGTATCATTGGCGTACTGGTGGTACTTAACTCCCAAAGACCTGATAATCTCCCCCAGTGGTTTTAGTCCTAGAAATGGGAATCCAATGTTGGGAACCACAGATCTAGAACAATACTGTCAACCCTGCCTGGCAACTGCTCTTGTTGATGACAAACTATAGTTATCATGACATCTGCACTGGAACGTTTACTAACCATAGTTACCTCTTGCATTACCATCAGAAAATGAGGTCTGTGATCCAGATTGTGAGTACTATTCCCATGACCAGTAGAATAGTTGTTAATTGTTCACAGGTAACATGGTATTACACTATCATAAAAATAACACTGAGATCCACCCTAACATGAATTGAATCTTGCATTATACTCTTCCAAGTAGTCACTGTAGATAGTATCAGCAGGTAGATAGTAACATCACTTGCGCATATCATTTTATATAAAATCATCATATTGAATTACCCTGCATAAACCTTGAACACATAGGTCATGAGTATCTGGTCCACATGATGTGCCATCAGTAACTCTGTCTCTCAGCTGATAGTAGGATGTTGTGCCAGAAACCCGACAGAAAAGTTTACAACGATCCTTCATAGCAACTGTTGGGACAAAAAAGCCAAGTGTTACTTTATGAATTGCGAAGCTTTATGAAAAGAAACATTTGTTTAAGAAATAATGCATTTGATGACATACTGCCACTGTATTTTGGAATCCATCGCACAGTAGATGTTAGTCCATTGATGTTGAAATGTTTGCCATCAAACTCGGAGCACTGCTGTTCCCGAAAATCTTTTCTGCCTTTTGGACATGAATCAGTGTTACATGACCGAAATCTCATCCTGCGGCCCACACAGTACTTTCCTCCTTGTTTTGGCCTAATGAAAATTGAATTTCAAAGATCTTAAAAATTCAGATATTCCTGTTAAAAGCAATTGTTCCTGAGTTATCTTAATACTACAATTTCAATAACAGATTATCTATGAAAACACAAAAAATATTCTTTAAGACCCACTTCATGCTGAGTTTTTTTAAATTAATTATCAACAGAATTAATTACTGTACATACTCGAATATATGTCTAGTTTATCAGCCCTAATTTTGGGCTGAAAAAAGCACCCCTACTTATATTTGGATCAATACTTTTAACCACTGAGGCAACTGCTTGGGTCAGTGGCTAAAAACCATTTTAAACATTGTGTGCCACTTTTCCTGAACACCCCCCCACACACATTGTGGGGGGCGCTGTGTGATGTTTAAAATGACTTTTAGCCACCGAGGGGGGTTAAATTAGGGGCCTCAACTTATACTCAGGTCGACTCATACTCGAGTATATACGGTATTGACTTTCAGTTATAATTTTTCCACATCAGCTTTCAAGTAATCACATAATACAACAGAGGCAACAATATTCAGTACAGCAACAGGTAGTGGAAAGTCATTTAAGCTGCTAGAAGATCATCATCATAGATCTGCAGGGCTGGAAGGCACACTGTGGATCATTGATTCCAACCCCTGCCAAGGAGGATTAATGAAGAATCAAATTTCAAACCTCTGGTCCAAAGCCAAATACCTAAACCAATGACCAATCCAGCAGTTCCAATGGAAAGTAAGTATGAAATGCCCTCATCACACTATCAGGAATTTTCATAAACTCTGTTCCATTATTCTATGCCTGTATTGCAGTATATCCAATTCAAAAAGTATGCGTTTATCCAAAACCTCAGCATTACACTATATTACATAAAGGCAACATGTTACATTTATTTTAAAGTATGCAGTGCCCCTAACAATTCTTGCCTTTAACGTTCAAGCAACTGTTATCTGTGGAAAAACTAATCAATAAGAAATATAATCAATAGCTATCTTGTAATTGTAAAAAAAGCTATCTTGTAATTGTGATGCAAAGGTACAGAATGAAAGAAAGTGTTTTATGAAGCAAGAGGCTGTGGTTTCCTGTCAATGCTTGGGCACTGCTCTGGCAGAGACTAGAACGGAAGTGTGTCGTAACAGCGAGCACCAAGGGCTACTGAGCTAAAAAGAGGAAGTAGCAACAACTTATAAAGCCTTGAATGTCCAGGTGGGGCTCAGCAAAAGATGACCAGCCTGTGGGTGGTGCTGAGGTGTGGCCATGCAGAAAAGGGGTCTGAAACTGTATAAAAACCGCTGGAAATGTGTGTTCGAGGTCTTTTCTCAATTGTGAGGGGGACCCCTTTTGCGTCTGTCCGCAAAAGGCTCTCTGCAAAAGGCTCTCTATGTTCTGTACTTTGCTTCTGCTAAATAAACTCAGCGCTGAGAAATTCTCCTCTCTGTCTGACTTAGTCTCAATTCTTGGGAAATCTCAAACTTGCCTCATCTCTGAATCTTTTTAACTTAGTCTATTTTTAGGCACTGAACCACAATCTTACACAACCAACTCTGTTTTTCTTTTCTAGGAATACCAGTGTTTTAAAAACATTCTTGGGTTGCAATTTCCAGAAAACCTGGGCAGCACAGCTGGTGGTGAAAGCTTCTGGGAAATACAGTCCAAGAGTTACCCAAAACTGGGAACCACCTATCTAGAACAAGTTCCAAATGTCCCCAGGTGCACAAGTCATTTCAAACATACAATGACACATAGATATACATGAACTGAATAGAAACCATATCAATTATTTTAATGTTATTAGAAAGTACTCTGAATTTACCATATAAGTAAATTGCTAAACAAGTATAATTTTATTACAGATGCATTTAAAATACAATGATAAATACATACTCAGGCCGATTACACAGCCTAGTTGCACTTTTAATACCACCTCCACAGGTTCTGCTACATGAACTGTAAGGGCCCCAGGATCCCCATTCTCCATCCACAGGAAGCTTTTCTATTTCTTTGTTTACACATATTCCATGACGGCAATGCTGCTCAACAAACAATAACAAAATCACAACATTCCTATAACATAATAAACCACTTACATAGCACAATGAGAATTCTGCTGGAAAGGCCCATAGAAGCAAGCTTATCTATATGGTTGGATTATCTAACTATAATTAATAATATGAGAAATGGATAGGTGGTTCTATGCTATTGGAAAAATGTCAAAAATACATTTCCAGGTGGTATGAATTTAGTCTTCAGTGAATGTGAACACTGAATACAGTATTTTCTGGAAGTTGAGTCATGGCGACTAGACTTCTTTTCTTGTGAGACTGAAATGTTTTGCTATTTATCCATTAGGTTCATCAGTCTGTGAAAAGTTAGTAGCACCACATTTTAGTGCAAATGTGAATAAACAGACTTTACATCCGAACCTGATGGCAAGTACAACATAATTAACAACGAAATATGCATAATTTCTCTCAGTGTAAAAAGTTTCTATGTCATAGCACGTGAGGATAAATTTTGTAATCAAGGAAAGTTTTACATTTCCAGTGTAAGAGGTTTCTGAATTGTCTGAAGTTATACATAAAATGTAGCACCTACATGACAATTACAACTGGAATGAATGCATGTTCACATATTCAATTTAACTGCTTATTGGATTTTACAACTGGAATTTTATAGCATATTCAATAACATTGTATCAGCTTTTACTATTGTGGAGCATTCCAAAAGAAGAAACAAGATAAAATCACAGCAGAAAAAGATATGTATCAGATCAGCTCTATGCCTGATGTTTTTCTCATGCATTTTCTTCAACTTCTAGGAATTAATTTCAAATAGATAATTGACTTGATTATATATATATATAAAAGATATGTAAACAAAATTTGTAATCTGTCAAAATTGTAAATACAAAGAAGAACCCAAACATCTAAATAAAAGACTAAAGGAAAAAACACTTCTTCCTTAGCTACAATCAGTGACAACTAAGGCTATCTTAGTAGTGCCATTTGCTATGGGAATTGTTGAAGCCAAGTACCCATTAGACATTTTTAAAATTAACTTCATAATAAAGCACTTTATGAAGTGTTAACTACCGTAACTACTGTGCATATACATTTCCCACAGTAAATTCCTGTCATAAATCACCTGCTGTCACTTTTTCTGGCTGCAAAGGGAGTGCAGCTGTATCAACCTACCCTGTTCTTAAAGCAGCTGGGGAAGGCCTGTGCTCAAGGTGGCTCTAAGGTCAATTAAAGTCCACCAGAGTACAAGAAGATCACAATTATTGGTTGCTGTTTTTCTAATTTCAAATGGACCTTAAAATCTGACTCATGCACAAAAAAGATACAGGAATGAAACTGCTCCTTGATGAGTTCAGCCCAAAAACCTGCCCTCCGGATTGCTGTCGTGACAGAGAGTCAACTCTACTTCAACATATTTAAACTGTTATGCTCTCCTCTTGGCTTTGCTATGGGGGAAGAGATGCGTCCAATTTTTCTTGATCACTCAGTGCAGGGATTCCCAACACTGGAACCCGAAATATTCCTGGACTACAACTCCCAGAAATCCTAGGTAGCAGACAGCTACTGGTGAGGGCTTTGGGGAGTTTTAGTCCAAGAACATCTGGGGGCCCAAAGTTGGAACCACTGTCTTAGTGGCCTTTGATACTATTGACCACAGTGTCCTCCTGGAATAGTTCTACAAGTCAGCAGTCTTATACATGTTTCTGCTCCTACCTCAAAGAACACTACCAAAAAGATTTGGTACTTCTTTTATGACACCATGGGTACTGAACTGTTGTATTCTGAAGAGACTATAGTGGAAAGAGATAGAAAGAACTACGAAAACTTACCATTCCATGACCACATTCTGTCCCATCAGCCAGTGGCATGTGTTGTGTACGACAACCTTTGTGAATACCTTCTGCACTTGTACACCATAAACGTTTGCATTGTTTCTAGCAAACAAACAACATTTTCTTTGTTATATAAATAATAATATGCCATCCCAATACGGCGGCAATATGCCATACTGAAGCACAGGCCTAGTTTCCAACTAACATCAGTAAAGTCTAAAACAAAAACCATTTTGGGAGTGGGGGGGGAGAGCTTGTAGTTAAGTCTAGATGTCAGACCACAAAAATATAATTTATCACATTAAATGTGAATGAGGTTCTCACTTTTAATATGTGCCTTTTGCTGTCCAAGTATTCATTCATAGAAAAAGCAAAGCAAAACATGCTGTTTATAAACCACATCCTAGTGCTTAAGTCACTCTCTGGACAGTTTACAATTCAATTATGCAGGCTATACACTGCCCCCACCTCACCACCACTGAGCTGGACATTCATGAAGAAGACCTTCAGTACAGTTCTGAATAGTTAACAAATAGTACTGATAATACACTATAGCTGAAATCTTATTGCTTAATGTTGCAGGTTGCACTAGAACAGATCTACTGTATCAGTGGGGATATGGTGTGCCAACCCTTCCATATGTTCCAATGATTCAAATGAGCTTACTCTAGTTGTACATTACTATGCTAAAGTAAGCTGAAACTTGAGTAGGCCTCATTAAATCAATGAATTTATGGAGGAGCTGATTCATCAAATCCCCACTGATTCAATAGGCCTACTATATTAAGCAACTAGATTTCTATGCTAAACAAGATTTCGGCCATTGTTTCACTAACATTAACAATGGTGGGTTTCATCTTAAATAACTTACCAGGTACGGACATACTTGTGACCCAGGACCAAACATAAGTTCACATTGTTTGTTTACATCGTATAGGGAACCAGGCAACTGAGATTGATAGTCATAGATTCTTCCATTTGGTATGTCTAGTAGGCATTCCCCGTAACCGGTACTGTAACGCATTTCAGGAAACAGAAATTCTCTTATAAGGTACCTTGCTTTTCAACTGAACTCATTTTGCAAATAAATTTGGGGAAGGACTCACTTATCACAACATCCTTACAGAGTGATCAGTGAAGTCCACTGCACATTTGTTGATGTACAGATTATATCTGACAAAAATTATATATGAATATTTCAGAAAGAATACAGTCATACTCCAAAACAGTATTTTTCAATGAACATGGCAAATATCAGTTTACATGCTCTCATGCATACACATAAAAATTAATCTAAAAAAATTGATGCCATGAAAATCAAACTAGAGAAACACCATTTGTTTCTGGAAATTGTACTGATTATCAGTTCAATTCTACATCATTTTCAAATTGTTAACAATGGCATACAAAGCCCTAAACAGCAAACCCCAAAAGTCAGCTCTCTCTCTCTCTCTCTCTCTCTCTTTCTCTCTCTCATTCTCACACACACACACACACACACAAGAAGAGGAAATAATTTTTTAAATAAATACATATAGATATTGCTGTTGTTCAGTCGTTCAGTCGTGTCCGACTCTTTGTGACCCCATGGACCAGAGCTTGCCAGGCCTTCCTATCCTCCACTGCCTCCTGGAGATTTGTCAAATTCATTTTGGTTGCATCGATGACACTGTCCAACCATCTCATTCTCTGTCGTCCTCTTTTCCTTTTGCCTTCGATTTTTCCCAGCATCAGGGACTTTTCCAAGGAGTCCTCTCTTCTCATGAGGTGGCCATGATCTTAGTTTTTTTGATGTTGAGCTTCAGCCCATTTTTTTCACTCTCCTCTTTCACCCTCATTTATAGATATAAATATAGATATTTGGAGGGGGAGGGCGACAAAATGCTTGAGGGGGGTGGGCATAGCAAATTTTGCTATGGGGCCCTGTGATTTCTAATTAGACTCCTACCCCTCGAGCAGCCCCCTCCTTTTGCTTCGCTACAGCCCGCCCCGCCCCGCCCCCCAAAAAACTACGGCTTTGCACTAAGTTGCCATTTTGGTGTTTGGTTGGAGTAGGTTGCGGCTCCCAGTTTTTTTTTTCCCCGTCGGAAACGCATCCAAGTGGCTCTTTATGTCTTAAAGGTTGCAGACCCCTGGTTTAGGGCCTTGTTAACTGACAGAGTGCCTTCTCCGAATGAGGACTGCCCACAATACCCAGTCATCGCAGGCAAGGCGCCTGTGGGCACTAAAACTGAGACAGGTTCTCAGGGGAAAAACAAAAAATCGGGCCTTCTCACCAATTGCCCTGTGCTTGTGGAACAACCCCCCCCCCCAGACATCTGCCCGGGCCCCCTCTCTGAACTCCTTTATATGAGTGTTTAAAACCTGGGTGTTAACACCGGCATTCCTCCAGGCCAGAACATGACCACAGCATTTACCCATGATGATTTTATCTTGCCACCCACCCAATTATTTATTAGTTATAGTAGTACAAATTGTATTATGATTCATTTCTTCTTCTTATGCCTTTGTTTTGCTTCTACTGCTATTGCCTATTGTATCTGTTGTAAACCAACCAGAATGACCTTGTTGCCAGATGGGCAATATAGAAATCAGGTGAGTGAGTGAGTTAGTGAGTGACTGAGTGCATAAAATCATACTTACTCTAAAAATTCAGTGATATATTTCTGACTGCATTTTGACCATGTCCATGGATGTGAATGGTAATTTAAAGTAGGGGCCATTACATGATACTGGTGTTTCATTCCAGCTTCTTTACATTTAAAACTATCATCATGAGGAACATTAAACCTGGTGAAAAAAATGCAACAAGAAGCTTTGTTTTACTTCCTTACATTAAGGAAACTTACATAAGCTTCTAAAGTTTAAAAATTAAATTGATATGCAAATTGCCACAAAGGAATCTGATAATATTTAGACATCTGGGGTCTCTTTCTAGAACACATATATGGAATTTTATGCAGAAGCAAAATATAAAATGGAATTAGCATATAAACTATTTCACAATCTAAGCTAGTGCTTTTTACAGCCATGGTGCTAGAATATCGAGAAAAAGACCTCAACACAGTTTCTGCAAAGACAGTAAAAAAGATGTAAGGAAATTGTAACTCTATTTAAATTAATTTCAAAGCATGGCTGTTTTCAATTGAATTATTTTAAACTGCAGTAGAAGATAGGGCAGTTCAGTCAGTTATGCTTTTGTCTGTGGAGACAGGGGCTACGAGTTCAATTCCCCACTGTAAATCTCAGAAGAGCCATCCTATGTGGCTCCCAGCCAGTTGGCATTGCAAAAACTGTTGTTGTTACTCTATGTAAATCAAATGCAAAGAGTTGTGGTAGAAAAGACATACTTACACATGGCCAAGTTCATGTGCTATTGTAAAAGCAGCACTCAATCCATTTTCTTCACTAATAGAGCAGCTACGCAGTGGATCACACATTGTACCCAATTCAGCTAAACCTAGAAAATTAAATATATTATAATATCTAAATATGAAAAAAAATTACATGCCAGTAATATTGTTTACCCAGACAAACTAAAGCCTACATCTGTGCTCCAGATATTTATCATGAAATGTACCATATGCTTATCTCCAGAACCTCAGTCCTGGAAGTTTTACAAATCAAGATAAATTATTATTTTTTCCCCTTTTGCGCTTTAAGAGGTTCATTGTGAAATTACAATTCAGTGTTCGCTTCTTGTTTGTAGACAGCTTGCAATATATTTCAACTTCAACTTACCTAAGGTATCACATTTTTCTCTAGCTCTGCAGATATCTTCCCTTAAAAAAACAAAAAGTTTTCTATCAACAGTATTATTTTTTAAAAACAGGCTTTTTTGTTTTAAAGACACTAGACACCTATGCCTAATCTGTTGCCATAATTATAATCAAAATAGTTTCATCAGCTGAAATTCACTCTCTTTGGGTCTTGGAATTGGTAGGTTTTCTTAAAAAATCAAGTGCTAGAATAAGTTGTCCTCTGCCTTCTTGCAAAGTGAAGCCTATAACTAAAGAAGTATTGTGGGATCAGGTTGCTGAACTGGGATCTTAAAACATATCTACTTAAAACCATCACTAAAACTAATGGTGTCTGATTGCAAGAAAAAATGTTTTTACACTAGATACAGGTGTAACATTAACTGCTGTCAGCTAACATCAAGAATGGTAAGAGAATCATGTATTTCTTTAAGACACATTTACTAATTCCATTTTTTCCTCTTCACCTTGATTTAGTCTTATATCTGACCATACCTGGTTTATGCAGAGATTCAGGTAACACAATTCTGTGTGTTAATGTCCCATGGCATTTTAATATAGCTAAGAATAATGAATTATAAATACTTATGATTCTGCATTATTTCCCATACTGTACCTAGTAATAAGAACTGCAGTATCATGATGTGAAGGATGAGAATCATCCAGAATGTTTTGGGTTTGTTGCCATAAACAGAAATTGCGAAGAGTTGTAGCTGCATTAAAACTGATAGCTGGTCCATCCTGTACATAAATTGGAAAGACAAAAGAGACAAGGCAATAGCAATACTCTTGACAATATATTGTACTCTAAAAGCTGCAGCATGGCTATGGCTAACCCTTTAGGAAACACAGGAATTCTGAGTGAGTAGATTATTGCAAGACCTGGATGACTCTTAGAGTCAAACCCAGCCTCCATTAAATTAACTACTAAGGAAAACAGTCACTTCAATCAGTATGAACAACTATACTATATCTCAATTTTAAATATCTGTACCAACTGTTTAGGCTTGAAATGCTTGTACAAAATACTTCAGAAATACTTCAGAAAAATTGCTGTAACCCTATCTTTCTACTAGGATGCAATTTAATAAATACTATTTACAAACTTACAAATATGAACAAGAGTCTAGGTTTCTACTGTCACAGTAAATGAAACTCTGAGTGCAGCCATCCTTACTGGGATAAAAATGTTCAACTCTAGTTCAGTACTGGTTGAACTATGTATAAAACTTAAATGACAGCAACTTGATCAGGCCACGTGTGTATATAATCTCTTTTTAATGAAAGGATATTTCCTTACATTTTAATCAAACATTGTTGGCTAGATTTCAAAGGCATTTACGTTATAAATTAAATTGTAACAAACTATTTTAAATCATTGAACTATGTTATTTCTTACCTGTTCATTGTGAACTACAATTAATTTTACAATCACAATATTTATTTGATTTCCTATACTTGCATCTTTGTAAATTGTAGCAACCTTAAAAAGAAAAGCCAACACGTTAATAACCTGTTACCGTATTTTTCTATCTACAAGAAGCTACCATTTATTAGATGCCCCCCACTTTTTAGACCCCAGATAAATAAAATTAATAAATCCTCCTTGAGTTCCTCTCCACCCCCCTCCACCCCTGCTGTTTCCTTTCATTTCCCTGTTCTGAACACTCCTCTCTGCTTTGACAGGGTGGAGGAGAACCCAGACTAACCTTCCTGCTTTGCTCCTCTGTGGTTTGGGTTTTGCAGGATCATCTCCATCTTTCCTTGAGTTCTCCTCCACACCCTAAACCCCCATTGTTTCCTTCATTTCCCCATTCTGAACACCCCTCTCGGCTTTGGTGGGGTGGAAGAGAACCCAAACTGACCTTGCTGCTTCCCTCCTCTGTGGTTTGGTTTGGCTCCATCTTTCCTTAAGTTCTTCACCACCACCACCTGCTATTTCCTTTCATTTCTCTATTCTGAACACTCCTCTCCACTTTGGTGGGGGTGGAGGACAACCCAAACTGAGCTTGCTGCTTCCCTCCTCTGTGGTTTGTTTTTTACAGGATTGGCTCTATCCAGTGAAAGCTCAGAGTTGAGCAGACCATTAAAAATGCCTCTTCATACTTTAAAAAAGTGTGGTGTTTTTCTTTTCTTTCTGGGAATGCATTTCTTAATGGATTGCTCAAGCCCGAGCTTTCCCTGAATGGAGCCAATCCTGCAAACAAACAAACCCACCAAAGTGGAGGAAAGTTCAGAACAGGAAAAGAAAAGAAACAGCGGGAGTGGTGGGGTTGGAGAAGAACTCAAGGAAAGATGGAGCCAATCCTGCAAAAGCCAAACCACACAGAGAGAGGCAGCAAGGTCAGTTTGGGTTCTCCTCCACCCCACCTCCACCCCCACCCACCAGGAAAAGCTTACTTCTGTGTATATGACACCCCTTAATTATTTGTGTCATGATTTTAGAAAAAATAATGTTATATACATGGAAAAATATAGATATAAAATAAAGCAAATTCATATAACTCATATAATGCTGCATTGATATAAAAACACTGGCTCTTGTACTTTCCGGTAAACTGGGAAAATTATGTTGTCATAGTTATGCGAATATAAACCAGATATAGGTGTCAGAACTAATTAATTAAAATTAATATAAAGTTTGCTTCTATTGCCACCCCCCCCCCCCCCCCCCCCCCCCCTAAGGGGGTTGGGGGTTTTTTTTTTTGTTTGTCTTGGGATGTGGCAAGAAACCTTTAATCATTAAAATCACCACTGGACCACTACCAGTGGATTTGTGACCATGGGCATCAATCCTGTGGCAATTTTTAAAAAGTATGAATAGCTTTGCTCCTGGTCCCTAGTCCAAACAGGAATCCCAGGGAGTCTTGGACCCTTTATCTGGGGGATATGAAGATATCAATTAATAATATCTGGTGCTTATGTATGGTTTATGCTGGCATAACCACACTAACAGGATTTTGGCCATTATCTTCCATTGTACTACAGGTAACATAGACTAAACATTCTCCTATTCCTATTCAAATAATTTCTAAAGATTAAGAGTAATCAGCTATGGAACCCAACAAATTTATTCAAAGCCAGGCAGGGAGAGGATGGCAGGTACTTAGCTCTTTGCCTATCAGCATCAAATTCTTGAACATGAGGAGGTGACTAAAGGCAACCAGGGGCTTACATTCATAGGAGCTGTAGATTCTGCAAGTGTTCAATATACAAACTGGCCATCCACTAGCCTGCTCTGTGGATAACATATTTGTAGGACCAGATCAGGTACAGCACATTCATAGCATATCTAAACATCCATGGATCAGCGTTCTCCTCCCTGAATTTCCAAAAAGAATTTTTTCTGTGAAAATTGAAGAAGCATGCAGAATTTGCCCTGACATAGCCCTCAAGAGCTGCTCAATCTGGAAGCTGGAATACTGGTGATTCGATGTTAAGCAACCCTAACAATCTGAAGCAGAACATGGGCTTGATCCTCACTTGGAAGGGTTGCTTATTTTGGACCACAGCTCTCAGAATACTCCAATATTCTCCAAAGGTCTGCTCTGTCCCATGTCTGCTCAGTCCTCTGATTTGCAAAGGTCATCGAAGCCAAGGTACCAAATCAAAATAATTCTACTCCTTTCTTGAAGAACAGTAGGGAAGATATCTCTCATGCTTGTTCCTAGGCTTAAAGACACGTATCTGTTCTCTACGTTATACAAGCAATTATTTGGGCTGAATAATGCCTCTTCCTGAATGACAGGACCTATAGATTAATGGTTTCGAAATGCAAGTACACTTTGAATTTTGCTATTTTTTTGCAATACTTACTATTGACATTAAGGTTAACACATAATGCTGTAAGTTCCGTCCATGGTGCTGAACCATTCTGGAATCAGCTGTCACCATCACCTCTACATATCTTGGATAGGAAAGGAAACGTTTTCTCCGGGAATGTGGATTGTTTCTATCATTTTCTACAGACAGATTTTTAGAAACATATTCTACAACGGTATGCTCTTGATGAACATTTAAATTTTTCATCAAACTGTCTTCATATGGAAAGAATAAAGTGCTTTTCTTTGGCTCTTCTGCAAAATACAATGAAAATCTGACATCACACATATATACTTCAAGACATCGTAACCCTCAATACATTTTTGTGTAGTCAGAAAAATAAATTCTAAAAGCCCAGTATGGATTTTGGCTATATATTTCACCACAAATATAGTTATATTTCTGAGTGGACACCAGGAGGCACTAAAGGACAGGGAAGCAGATATTCTCAAAGGAGGTAGGAAGGAGTGACACCTCAAGGAGGAGAAGGGGGAAAAGCCATGAGACTGAATATTTATTACATCAGTTCCATGCAATCTAAGATGGAATATTCAGAAAGATTTCACAGCCCCCCACCCAAAAAAAACAACAACTCAGTGGAGCTTGCCTGATTAGCTGTATAGTATGGAGTTCAAGTATATCACAAATGCTCTAACACAGAATGAAACAACACGTTCAGTTCTAAGTTTCATGTACCATATATACTCGAGTATAAGTCAACCTGAGTATAAGTCGAGGCCCCTAATTTAACCCCCCAAAACTGGGGAAACTTATTGACTCCAGTATAAGTCTAGTGTGGGAAATGCAGCAGGGCCTGGCAGCTCCTCCTCTGTGATCTGGGGGACTGGTGTGTGATGTTTAAAATGACCTTTAGCCACAATTTGTGGCTAAAAATCATTTTAAACATTGCACGCCGCTCCCTTGCAATGCGCGGGGGGGGGGGTCAGGAGAAGAGGTGCACAATATGTAAAATGACTTTTAGCCACCTACCCAAACACTTGCTTCAGTAGCTAGAAGTATTGACCCGTATATAATTCGAGGGCCCTTTTTTTTCAGCTCAAAATTAGGGCTGAAAAACTAGACTTATATTCAAGTATATACAGTATACATTATTATTTCAATCACTGTTAGTTAGCATTTATGAAAATGCAACACCCTTCACACAAAAAAACCAAGGCCACACATAATGAAAATGTCCTTTAAAAACTAACTACTGAACATTTCATATCAGCAGCCAGATTTTTTGAAAATGACTAGTATTAAAGAATACTCAGAAATCATATTGCATTGATATTGAATTTAGATATTAGCCAAAATCCTGTTGCTTTGTGTAGTAAATCACACTAGGGCAAGCAAGCTCATTGAATCAATGGAGACTTAGTGAATCAACTCTTCCACAAATTTCATTCATTCAAATGGGCCTACTCTTAGCTGCAAATTACTCTGCTAAAGTAAATCAAAGAGTAGCCTCATTTGAATCATTTGAGTATATGGAGAAGTTGATTCACCAACATCCAGAACACTCCCCACTATGAAAGTACATATTCTGGGTTGGAAATGGAATATGCAGTTAAATAAAAGTTAATTTAAATCACTCAATTCTGCATATATGACCTCAATTTAATCTTAAATACATTTGTATAAGTGGAATTTGGGTATTTGCCTCCGAAATAGCATGATGCTTGGAATAACATGCCTATTGAATTGGGTTCTGATTGACTGATCTACTGGATTTGGGCCTAATTTAGACAATAAACACTTATCTCGATTATGGCATGTTCACTTCTAACCACATAAATTAAAAGCATATTTGTTTTTTAAAAAACCACATAGAGGGACTGCATCATTATCATCATCATTGTCGCCATCGTCATCGACGTGGCATCAAATCAATTCTGACTTATGGCAACCTTTTTAATGAAATAATCCTGTATATAACTAATGAATGAAAACTACAAGAATTGCCTTATAATAAACAAAAAGCACAGGCTAAATCAAATTGCAAAGCAAGCTCACTCCCTTTCTCTTCATGCTTTCCTCAAAATACTTCCAAAAAGACAACTAGCTGCATTCTGCATTGTTCTTACTTTTTCAATATTCTCAATCTGTATGCAAGTTTTATACAGCGGACTTGGCAATCATACCCCTCTCAAAAATATATCCAGTCTAATGAAGAGAAAAGATGCCCAATGAGCATATGCGAAACAAACAAAACAGTCACTTCTGCTGTTTCCACTCAGGCAAACATTTATTATTGCTCCTACAGATAATGCCAATATTTAATAAAGTTTTGGGTCATCTAATTAAGAGTCATGCTAGATCCCACAACACAGGAATGGCTAGAAATTGCTAGTTACACTCCTAAGAAAATAATAGCCGCTGTTCACTAGCAAAACAAATATGGGGAAAAAGTAATTTGGCTTTATCTAATGCCTGGACAGCCAGGAGTCATCACACACCTCCAGACTGCAAAGCCTTCTTAATGAAAAGAAGCCACACACTATGAGGCGAAAATGAAGGAAGAAACTGCCAACTCACATCTTCCAATTAAATTTCAAAAGCCAGCCAGTAATTTCCCAACCTTATTCTGCAACCATGCTCTGCTTGGTATTCTCCATACATGTTCTAAGAGAGACAATGGAAAATAAAAACCAAGCTCTACTGCAACCATAAGAGCAGCATACCAATAACACTGCAGCCTTCAAAAAGAACTTTTAAAGCACCTGCAGCTGAAAGATGGTTGCCAGATTTCTGAATGCTTAGTAGTGACTGTTACTGCCTATGTAGGTAGAAGAGATGGCAATTTGGAAAGAAACAATTTAGGTTTTTTTTAATACAGTTAATTGATGCACCCATTCTTTTTTTTCCTGCATGAAATACAACTTCTTTTGATAGGTATAGTTTTTGGAAAGCAATAATACAGTATGTTCAGGGATGAACAAAGTGCTTCTCTGGTTCAGGTGACCCTTGGTAAAATTAATTTTTTCCTGCCATATTAAAAGAAATGAAACACCAACACTCTTGGAACCCCTAGCATCAGAGATCTAACTTTGATATCATCTGCAGTAACTACCTGCAATGTTGACTAGACCACCACCTCATTTTTCAAAACTGGGATGCGACTTTAAGACAATTCTTTTGGTAATTTCTTCCCACTGTACCTAGTGGTCTACGGAGGCTTTCTGGAGCAGAAATTTATTTTATTTTTTGTTTATTTTTACAACTTATATGCTGCCCACTACCCAAAGGTCTCTGAAATCTGACCCACTGCTGAAAGGTCTCAGAAATCTGACCCTCAGATCTACTGAAGTTCCCCACTACTGCTGTATGACATTGTTTAACAAATCTGTGGAAGAAACAGCCCGGAGCTGCTGGGTTTTCATAATTAGCTTCTGCCAGAAGGCATGAAAGAACCACCAGAAGACTGACTCACATCAGAACAAAAACTAAGACTACCAACAGTTTGGGCATACACATTTAAGTGTAGTTCCTTCTTCCACAGCAAACTAAGGGAATATAGTTGTGAGTAGAATAGTGAAACTGTTTAGTAATGAAATCAAAGTGTATCACTTGTTCAAAACTCAAGATTCTTTGGCAAAAGCAATATGAATTGAAGATGCATACGATCAATATGAATTTGTAGCAAAGAAGCACCATTCATTTTTAAACATCTTTTGTAATATCCCACATCATATCACCAACATACATTATTTATTAAACACAAAGAAACATTGATTAAAATACTAACATTGCCAGAGGAAAATGCTAAACCATCTACTTGTTACACAGCTCCCAATATAAAGAACAAGCAAGAAGTGTGAGTCCACAAAGAACGTAAAGTGAGAAGGGAAAAAATAGATAATAGAGATTAAATAAAAATAAAAATAGTCCAATATACCAATACTGTATATGGTTCAAAGCTTAGTCATACCTGAAGTTTCACAAGGTTTATAGGAATTCTGATCAGAATATCTCGTGAATTCTTCATGTTTGTATATAAGATGTGGTTTGTTATGGTCATCTTCGTATTCATCTTCATCTGCCATCACCAAAGGTTCCAAAAAATATTCACCATCACGGGATCTAAATGTGCCCATCTGAAAGCAAGAAAGAAGGACACTAGAACTGAGCAAAAGGAAAGCTTCAATGAAGATGAACTGAAATTCTAGGCTAGAAGGAGATGAATGTGAGCTGGCTCCATAAAGTTGGTGCCACTGCAAAAAAGGCCTAACCTGTTGTAGATGACTTATGGGCCTTCCTCTGAGTGATTACCTGGAGGAACATCACATGGGAGAACCTGGTGGGCTGGGGAGAGACACTGCAACTGGTAATGGGGTCACAAACCACATTTTAACATTTACACAATAGATAAGCAATGGAGATGAACCAGAATTGGAGTGATCTGATCAAATTTGTTCACACAAGCTACCAGACCGGCTGCTGCAATCTGGGCCTGTTCTAGTCTCCAGGTAAGTCTAAAGCAGGAGTGTCCAAACTTCGGCCCTCCAGGTGTTTTGGACCACAACTCCCAGAGTTCCAAGCCTGTATTACCAATGAGAAAGGACTATGGGAGTTATGGTCCAAAACATCTGGAGGGATGAAGTTTGGACACCACTGGTCTAAAGGGAAGCTCCACATAGAGAGAATCACAGTAATCAATTCAGAAGATGACCAGTGCTTGCATCAACATACTGAGTAAATTATCATCAAGGTAGGGGCAGGGGTGGGAAATAAGCTACAGCTGGTAAGAAGCAGACCTGGTTATGGCTGCAATCTTAGTATCCCAGGAAACAGCCAGATCCCTAAGAACACCCAAGTTATAGACTTTAACCTTAAACAGGAGGACAATGCCATTCAGAACAGGAAAAATTCCTGCCCCCCACTCCAGAGGGACCTCTCAGGAACAAAATCTCAAGTCTTATCCAGGTTCGATCTGCACCTATTAGTTCTTTGTCTGTTCCAGAAATGAAGCCAGGCGACACTCATGGATATCGACTGGCTCCTCAAAAGGAAGATTTGCTAGAGAGGCCACCAATTTCTGTAAAGAAATTACCAAGAAACAGGTAACCTGAATTAGCCTCATGGTGGTTAAACTGATATACTACAGCAAAACTGTGGTCATGACCTAGGGTTCAATCCCTGGCAGTTGGCTCATGGTTGTCTTCTATCTTTCCAAGGTTAGTGAAATGAGTATCCAGTTGGGGGGTGGGGTTGTAGCCTGCATATGTATAATATAATCTACCCAAAGAATGTTTTAAGCGCTGTGGGGTGGTAGATAAGCAGAACAGTTTGATTTTGCTTTGCTAAGCAAACATGCTGAACTGTACCGTTAATGGAACCATGTCTTTAAACTATCGTTATCACCAATAAAACGGTACTTTAATTTTCACAAGCATTTGTGTCTCTATTGCTTATGCTTTGAAAATTTATCTTTTTAATTCAGCACAACAGCAAGGAAAAATACTGACAGAGAAGATGAAATCATCAACTTGTGAAACCAAATCATCCAAATTTTAAATGTATCCCTTAGCTACTTTTAACAGCTATTGTTATTTCTTGCATTGCCTTGTGTTGCTATTTTGCTTGTTTTTTATTACATCTGTGCGTAAGCCTTATGCACTTGTATTGTTTGCTGTAAGAAATATTCTTAAAAAGTCTACATCAGTGTTATGCCTGAAAAAAATATGATAAAATCATCCACAGCATGTTGACAATTAGGATAAAATGCCTATTGGGATAAAATCAAATGTCTTAGAAATATTACAAACTATTAATACACTTCACACAAACTCCTGCTGGAAAATGGTGGAAGAGATATACAGGTACATTCTTTTTCTTAAAAGATCTGTAAAAATATTTTTGAATGTACCAGTGCAAATTCATAAAGTTATAAAGTACTGTACTGTGTTTGATAAATTATAAAGTATCTTGACTGGAAACTGCAACCAGCAGAAAATTGGAGAAGGGGGGCTCAGAGGATCTGGAAAAATGTCACCTTTTGTGAAAAGGCCAAGAGCACCTTCCTTCCCTTTCGATATCATGGTTTTAAAAATACTTACAGAATTTGGGGTAAACAAAATAAGGTTGCAGATTTTCTCCAAAAACTTAAAAAATAGCAAGGTTTTGCCACCCACACATACAAACACATACCATCATTATAAATCAGAAAACTACAAGAATACACTTCCTTCCCTTGCCTCAATCTCTATTCCCACCCATATCTTGGCTTCAGGCTGGTCCCCACCACGTCTGAATTGAAGCACACCATTCTCATAACTTTTAAAGTAAGTACAAGGATCAACTCTGTCAAAAAGAAGTAGGATGACTTAATCATGTACAGATCATTGAAAAATGATCTTACAGAAAGCAGGTTAAAACCCCTGTTGGAAAATGTTATCAGTACAACCGAAATTTCATACAGGTTAAGCAACTCTGGGGAATTAAATTTTTTGGTATGATGTTGAATAGGGAGAGGCTATTCGGTTTGGTAACAACTGCTTCTGAAACAATGCACGCAAGCCCAGCTGCTGTTTGGAAGCCTCTGAAACGCGAGCAACCAATTACTTACCTTCCTGCGTGGTCATGCCAGGCTAAACCCCAACCAGGAAGCAGCCTCCGATGTCATCGTTCCTTCTCCCTGTCGCTGGCCAATCAGGAGCTATGCAGGGAAATGCATCATCCTGCCTCCCTGTCTGATTGGCCAGCCCCAGGGAGAAGGAACCAGATCTGATGCTTGTTTACCTCTGAAATAACCTATTCATTCAAGACAAAGGGTCAATCACAAAAGCAGAAGTTTTTAAGACACAGAATGCATGGGTGTCACATATTTATCATAGGAAGACATTCATTCCACTGTACTAATCAAGGGCCAGGGCTAACTGACACAACTACACAAAAAACTGGATCAAATTATGAAACTGTCCTAAGTCAAAAATCATACAAAACACATTTTGTACACACACACACACCCGTGCCACTCCATGGTCATGAATTCTGTTTAAAACATTACTTGTTCATCTAGTTCATTTCCCAGCTACTCTGGCTAACACAACTTCTCCATGAATCCCAGGCAAGGGTATTTTACAGAATGCATTATTTAACTGGAAATGAGTAGGAATGGTTATTATAGGACTATTTACATCCAAAACCAAAGCACCACTATGGTCCCTTCCCGGGTTCCCTCTAAGGTGCATAGCTGTGTGAGTGCACAATAATGTGCCCCTCTATGTGCTCTTCAGTGTTCCTCTTCCTCCATGCATCCACAGTGAGTCTTTCTAGTCCTTTTTCTTCCAGCCACAGCAGAATTGTATGCATACCTCTACCTAGACCAAAGGTGGGAACCAGATACCATGAGAGGCCATTTTTCTAGTTCCTGTTCCCTAGACCTAAATATAAAAATAAAAGTGCCACAAATGGAGAAATACACTTCTAGAGTCACCTGTAAGACAAAGAGTACGACTCTACCATACCTTGCATCATAAGTGAGGGTAGAAAATTGCCCTTTGGACATCCAAGATTGCTGCCCCTACCCTCAATCAATAACGAAAGTAATCAAACCAAATATTGCTCCTCCATTTTCATGTTTGTTCTGTTCATATGGTGAAACCCCATAGCACAGGCTGCATGCATTGTCTGTTGTCTCTAAGACTGACACCTTAGTTCCCATGGTATAAAAGGCTGAAATTAAAAGGCAACCAAGGCCAACATAGACTGTATGACTGTAATATTATATTTAGTGACAATGCAAATGTTTGCTCTACAGGACAGATACTTCTCGCTCTGAAACAGCAAGGGAAGATGTTTCACACCACCTCTGATCTTAACAGTTATAAACTCATTCAGATGATGGTTCTGGTATTTTTAAAATCTCTATATGGAGAGAGGCCCTTCTCTCCATCCCTCCACCTTCACAGGTGCATCTCATAAGACCACATGAAATGACCTTCTCTGTTGCTGCTCCCAGACTTACTCCCTCCCACCAGAGGCCAGGACTGCCCCATCTCTGCTGTCTTTCCAAAAGCAGGCAAAGACCTTCCTCTTCAGACAAGGTTTCCCTGAATGAGGGACTACCTATTGTGACTTTCAGGTGTATTAAGATGCATGATTGCATTGACTGATTTCATAAGAACACCAGTGTATTCCATGTTAGTTTCCACTCCTCAAAAATTTTCTCATAATGGACATTTTTGTGTGCTCTTGGTAGCTTTAATGTTACCTTTTAATGTTTAAGAGGCCTCTTCTAATTCCCTGTTCTTAACTTGAATATTGTAAGCCACCTTGGGTCCTTTTCAAAGGAGAAAGGTGGGGTAAAAATATTCTAAATAATTAAATTTAATTAATTAATTAATTAATTATTTAATTAAATTCACGAGAGTTTTCCCATCAAGTCCACTCATTTATTTCAGATTTTTCCAGCTGCATGACTTCTAAATAGAACTATGATCATTGTAAGCCTGCCCATTCAGATTAACTCAGAAGTTCCACTGCCTTCAGTATACACTTTGCTTGCAGACTTAGTTTCTCCAAAAACCTGGAAAACTGCAGAATATAACAGTAACATTTCCTGTAATTCTGTGATATATGCAAAACAAACTCCAGAAAAGTAGCAATGGCAGGCTGCCATGCATTTTGGCAGTGTTTGGCCTCCAGGGTGCAGCTGTAAGTAATTGAAAGATGGTTCTTGGGGAATCATCAACTATAGTGTAATGAGCCCCAGATGATGGAGTCATGGAGCTGCTTAACAATATTTTTGCCAAAGCAAGCTAAGCGGAGTTTTGAACAATGTCTGGCAGTCTCTGACCAGAACTGCAGAGGAGAAAGCTTACAAAACCAAACAAAAATCCAACTAGTGAAAAGGTATTACTGTACTTGTGTCAAGTATTTCCTTCAGGTAAAAATAAAAAATAAAAATGTGAAATGAATGCATAAGGATCTTTCAGGGTTATAGACACAAATGGATTCCCCAACAGATAGGGATGTCAAGCCCCGCACACAGAGCACACACACAAGCAGAGTTCAGTTCTTTGCCAAGATCTTTAGTGGAAAGCCAGGCAAGTTCAAGTCCTTTGCTAACAATCAAGTGCCAGATAAATAACAGAATCCAACTCCCAGCAATTACCAGTCCAAGTCAAAACCTGAATATCTCATGGAAACCAGATGCCAAACCCAAGGGAACAGATCAAGCCAATTGTCCAGGAAGCCAGTCTGAAATCAGGAAACAGAGCCAAGGTCACAGACAGGAACATGGTTGCAAGTTCAAATGACGCGTTGCTCCCACAGAGAGCTCAAGGTAAGCTTGCCAGCTTTATCCCAAAACATGGAACACACCCTTACTTCTAGAAAGGCTTCTGCTAGTACTCAGGGCTTCCCGACCTGATTCCCCGTCTAGCATCAAAGACCCTTTCCCTAGCTCTCCTGGTAGCACATCTTTGCAGAATCCTGCTCATGGCCCTTCTAGGAGGAGGAGATATGTTTTCAGCTGAATCATCAGACCCAACTGCCTGCTGAGTTGAGCTGCAAGGCTCCTCCAGCAGCTCTTCACCATTTAACCCCTCAGAGTTAGGTTCTGTGACAGGCAGGGTCCTGGCAAGGGATTCATTCTGAAGAGATGCATGCTAGTATTGGCCATCTAATATCTTCAGTAATTCTACAGAGTGTTATAACTAGAAAATGTAAATGATATCCAGAGATTTAACAACTAAGAAGAAGAAGAACCTTAAAACTGCAACGCTGGAATGATTCCTATGGATCATTGAGTTGAGGGGAATCAAATTCCCTACCTCTGGCTCTGCAACCAGAAACCTACATGACTGAACTACTCTGAGGTCCTTTAAAAAATTAAACACTATAAAGAAAGGAACAGTACAGCTACTCGCCAACTTCTCCCAAATATCAGATATCTCTTTTTTTTTTAAGTACAAAATTCACAATATCAGTGGAGTAAAACAGAGTAAACATTTTCATTTATTTGGGTGCAAGAAAATGCAGGCCATAATAAGGGATGTTATAATACACAGGGATCCATGTAATAAACATGAATGTGTCAAGTCTCTCTCCTGCACAACAGAACAATTAGTAATATCCTAATCTACGGACATGGTCACTTTCCTATGACTGCAAATGACATTATTAGGTCTTCAGCAGCTAAATTATGAAATTCCAGTTGACAACTATAGAAACTATGACATTCCACTGCAGACTCAGAAAAGATGCCAAGTCCAGACATAGGAAGGATTAAGGTTTTTAAGAGGTCAGGAAGGTAAATACTGATTCTGAATTGACATTGTTACTGATTGGTTGCACTGATTACGAGTATCCCCTTTGATATGTGTAAATGACTAAAAACATTTTTTGAAAAATTATAAAAAATCCTCTCCCATGCATTGATATGTAAACAAAGACCTGGACATTCATGATCAGAGTTATTCTCTCTCAAAAATGAACATCACTAATATCTTACTGGAGGAAAATGCCTGTAGTCAGGCAGTTTGTTGATTGATGCAGCTGTAAATCATAACATTGACAAGAAGAACAGAATGGGACAGACAAGTGGTCTCTTTTTAATTCCAGAAGCAAGCAAAAAAGAGACAATAAGTACGGACTTCTCCATCCACACACAGCTATTCTAAGCCCACACTGCTTTACAGTGACATTCTTGCAAAGATATTTAGCAGCCTGTGGACTCTATATTTTGCCAAGTTCAGATTCAGTTCTGCTGTGACAAGCCACATGGCCATTTAAACAGGCAGGTTTTTTCCTCAGAAAACATGAATGAACTAGGCTTTATCCATTCCTCTTAGAAGTTTCTATCCCTGACTGGTGTAGCCCACAGGAGCAGGAATGGGAATGAGTGAAGAAGAAAAGGGCAGGATCAGATTCATAAAGGCTATGGCGACCCTGCAAGAGGCCACATGGCAAGTGAGCTGAGGCCTCAATTGGCCCTTCGGCTTATGGCCAAGTGTTTCCTGTTGCTGCTCTTTAAAAGAAATTGTAAATTGTTGTTGTTCCCATTAAAAGGAAATGCCTTCCAATCTGGAAGAATTTTAACATGACTATTTGATTATTTGCAATCAAGTGCCAAACATATATGAGCTTTGCACTAGGAGACAGAATATTTGAGGTTAGGATTCTAAGATAAATCATCAGTTGCATCAATTAATTGCTCCTTTGTAGAGCAACAGACCAATGCTATTTCAAACACAGCTTTAAAGCTCAATGACACAGCCATAAGTTCAAACTCTGTCTTTCTATTTACAAGTTTAAATTTCATTTACTTCAATAGGAATTGTACATGCATGAACAGGACAAAGGCCTTTTGATGTGTGTATACAATATAATAAATGGAAGCATGCATGCTGGAAGGGTTTTCTAAGTCACTGTTTGAAAACAAAACTTGTGTATTGTAGTATTTTACATTTTGGCAATGTTGTGTTTTAACTATAAACTAAATGTGTGTGCATTGTACATGAATTCCTGTGCTTATGATTAACAAAAAGAAAAGAGAAAGTAGAACAAAGGAAGCATTAACTAAAATGTGCCAGCACTCAAAGGGCAACTCACACTTGTACAATTCCACAGCTGTTTCCATGTATTATTGCCTGCTCTTGGCCACCTTTGGCATCCTGGCTGCTAATTCAAATACTGTACTGGTATCTGGGTGAACCAAATAATAGAACCCTATATTGAAATTATAATTCATTAGTCACTGGTTCGTAAGTTTGCAAAACAATGTGATTACTAGCACAATCTTAAATCCTGTTGTATACTTTACACCTGCAAAAGATTGAGACTGACAAATCCAGGGGACAGGGTAGATAAAAATCAATGATTTCAATAACAAAAAGCAAACCAATTTAAATCACAATTTAATTTTTTAAAATTGACTTGTAAAAATCCATTTTAAAAATTTAGATCATGATTTATACCAATCACATGGAAACTGCAGGACAGAAGTTTTTAATTACCAAAAATCTTCTCTGCCAGTATCACCATCCAGGGCAATGATTTTTTTATAGTTAACAATTTTTCTTTCCTCTTGTGGATCTCATGGTTTCCACATAATAAAAGGAGGACAAGTCAGAACAGCCATGGGACAGAAGGAGGATGTTTTTAATTACCATAAAATCAGAACTGAATGAGTACACACTGCAGTAAAATGACAATGGTGGTGATCCTACAGTCATTTTAGCTTATCTGACCCTATAACAATTAACAATGGCTCCTTAGCAAGTGAGAAGCACTCCTGAAATGTTGCAGACAGATCTCTAATGGGAACTAGAACTGGCCAGTACAAAAGGACCAAATGTTGAGGAATGGCTTTATCTATGTTAACTACACATAGCAGAACAACATCCATAACGTCTGGAGATGTGAGGTAATATCTGGCCACATCACAGTTTTAATTACAGACAGATGATCTATCAGCCTTTTTGAATCAGTCAAGATAGCACTCCAAAGAGCCAGGCTTTTTACTACTGTAGAATCTACATTAGGTAATAGGACTTCTTTTCCTTACTCCCTTCCTTTCAGCTTGCCTTCTCTTCAGGGTTTTGATTATAACATATAATTCCCTAAATGGTTTAGGATCTCAATATCTGACAGCAACAACAACAAATTTATTGATTAGCCCAACAGGCCATATCAAATACAGAAGAAGAAAAAAGAGAATGAAAAAGAAACAAAGATCTCACACAGTTAAAATAGCTAGAGTAAAAATTTCCCATTCATATGTCAGCATCTCCCCTACAGGGAACACCAATTTGATCTATGAAGGTGGATCTTACCCTGGCAGCCTTACGTACAAAATTAGCGACACCACAGACAACCCACACCTTGGAACTGTTGAGCAGGAAATCAAGCTGAAAGTTTGTGTTCCAGTGGGCAATTTTGACCATCAATTTTGATAAATGTGATTGTCTTAGAGCTGTTGAAAGCTCACAATCAAATAAAATGTAAGCCGTATCCTCTATGTGGGTAGCACCGCATATGCAGGATCTGTCTTGATAGGGTAAGTTGTGAAAGCACCCATATCTATTCATGGACTCCAATAGATCAAATCTCGCTCTGGTATAGGTTCTTCTAAGGGAGTGTGGTAGACTGATTAAGTACTTTTCACACTGGAAAACCTGTTTATTTTTTTGCTAGCCAGCTTAGTGCTTTATTGTTAGAGAGAGCTCCATGTCCTGTTGGGCACTAAGATCTTGTACTCTTTGTTTAAAAATAACTTTGGCTAAGTGACCATTGGAAAGCAAACTTTGGACTGACAACCCGGAGAAGGCAATCATAATACCGATTTGTCTGGCCCACGAGTTGGGAAGGGTGGAAGTGGTTTGTTCAATTAGGCAAAGCTTAGGAAGTCTATCTTGGCTCAGCGACTGGACCTTCAGCCAAAATGCAAATGCTCTGGTTACTGTATGGCTGGCAAGAGGAAATATACCTGTTTCTGCCCTTACAGCATATGCGGTTGTATTTTTGTCTGTCCTTAATAAGTTTCTTAAGAAATTGGTCTGTACTATTTCAAGCAAAGGTGCTTTATTGAGGCCCCAAATTTCTGCTCCGTAGGTCAGCATGGGCACAATTTTGGCCTTAAAAGCACTCAGTATTGGGATGAGGGCAAGTATAACAAATTAGTTTTTGGATCTGCCTTATGCTTGCAATATGATAGAAAGGCTTCTCCCACAGAAAACTGCCCAGGTACCAACCCAAGAGAAATCTAGAAGTATGTAATGAAGAAATTGGCCTTCTCAGTGGTCACCCAAACATATACCAGTTGTGGAACCAACTGTCCCATTCAACAGCAATATTCAAACACCTTTTAAAAACAGGTGTTTCAAACAAGCTTTTCCAGTTTTGTTGATTATTGGGACCCCTATAACACCATGTGCATCTGCCTGTACTTCTAATTTTATTTTTGTTGGTTTATAGTTTATGTTACTATAAATTGTTTATATTTGTATAACTGTGTTTTAATATGCTTAATTCTTGCATATCTTCTGTAATTTATTAATATGTATGTAATTTGTTCTTTATTATGTTGTGTACCGCACTGAGTACCCTATAGGCTAAACAGAGTGGTATACAAGTCCAATAAATAAATAAATAAATAAATAAATAAATAAATAAATAAATAAATAAATAAATAAACTGAATTTAAATATAAAGATGCATTTTAGCAAACTGGAAAAATCCTGCTGCTTACTTGTTTCTTCTATTGCACTTTTCTTAACAAATGTTGGTAATAACTGAGCTAAGTAATAATCTATATATTTTCCTCTTATATTTTTATCTAGACTGTTTGAGAGGACACTTTATTCTACCTACAGTCAATAAAATCCTCAGTAGCTAGTTGCTTATGTTCATGGGAAGCTAAAACTAACCAATGATGTGAAAGCGGGGGGGGGGGCGTTAGAAAAATATTGTTTCTTTGCATCTTTGGAAAGATTTTTAAATGCAAAGAATATATGAAAAGTTCCCCAAAGCAAAGCTGTTAGAAAACAGAGAGATTTCTCTCCCCTCTACCACCTGAGGTCTCCTTTGACTTCAAAGAAGTCAAAAGCAGCTGGGGTTGTGTGGGAGCTCAATAAACATAATCCAAGAAAAGAAAGTATCAAGTGTGGATATCCAAAGAAACTGAGTAGAATCCAATAAATAAACCCAAGGAGGTATGCTTCTTGAGATTATCCATATGCTTCAAAATAATGGGAGAAATCTCCCACAACAAATAAACAAAAAGGGAAAAATATGGAGGTACAGCAGGTAAGTTTAAAGACACTAACCCAAGATGGAGGGCATCTGCAGCTCAGCACACAGAAATCCCACAAGGAAAAACTAAGGAGCCCTAAACTCCAGGCCCTTTTATAGATTCATAATTCCTGCTCCTCCAGATGTTCTGTTGAGTTGCTGACAGCCCTTGCAATTGTTAATGTTAATAAAAATGTTATGCAATTTGACAGACAGGAAACACCAACAAGTTACAGTACATGAAGAAAGGAATAGAAAAGAAACACAAAATATTTGTTTACCCTTTCATAAACACAACTCATTTGTGTTTCAGCAACTACTAAAAGATCACAAACTGCATGAAAGAGAGCCTCTTTCTTGTTTTAGATCTTTAATTCAGACATAAAAGCCCATCTTCTGATAGTTTCATGAAATATGTCCCACATCAACCCCTTGATGAATCTGGTGAAGCACCCCAAGAGATCTCGGGATGTACTTCTGGGCATTTTCTGAGCCTTCTATCCAAACAAATAACTGGTTTTGGTGGCCTTGCTCCCCTTCCTTCTGACACTAGACATTTCGCAAAGGTTTGTCTTTGTTTGAAGGAAATAAACAAGAAGAAATTGTATTCATCCTTGTGGATTCACACAAATGGTTCAAGATTACAGCACGGGCACTAACAGTGCTTAGTTTGCCTCACCAACCAAAGTGAGAACCTCACGGGTCAAAGGCTGTTTTTTCATTCTCAATCTGATGGCAATGTGGGCACCCAGCCCTTATTATGAAGGGGAGTTTTCACTGTCTTGTGAAGCATAGCTATGGGTACCATGGACAGAGACCATTAAAAACAGTTTAACACCTCTTCCTCCCATTTCTTAGCTCCCATGTCCAGAGGCACAGAAGAAAGATTATAAATACGTAGCTCGACACTGCCAGTTCACCTGTAACAACCACTGCTTTTAGCAGACTGCAGCAAACGCAGATCTGCCATCATCTACTGCTTAATTGAAAGAGAGCAGAATTAAAGATGCGTTAGCACCACCAACACTGCTTTATTATAATGGAACAGAGAAACAGAAAGTGTTTTGAGCAGACATAAACTAATTTCAAGAAAGAGAACTACATTGTCAGGAAAACAATCTAAAGTGGCACATCCCCAAGATATAGATGCTTTCAATATATACAGTGTTACAAATTGTGGATCGTGATACATTTCAAACCAGCATATGCTTCATAAATCACTGAGTACAATCTTCATAAGATTTCAGAATAGAAAAAAATTAAAATAGGTTATTTTAATAAATTATTGAAATGGATTTCAGAAAATAGTTTTGAAATTCAAAAGCCAACTACTTTAACAACTTACCAAATGTTTACAAATGGTTCTGTCAATCTTAACTATATATAGCAGAACAACTACCATAGCATGGGACACAAGCCAATCATTACATATTGCATATTCCCTGTCCTTTTCTATGCATGTTGTTTCATGTCGGGCAGTTTTTGGCTACCGACCTATGCCTTTCAGACAACTTTCTGTGACCAAAAGTTGCCTTGTAAACAGTTACACAGGTCCAATAGCACACAAGAAGCTTCCTAAATCTGGCTCTTCCCTTAACATTCAGAATGCTTCAATAATAATAAATACTGTCATAATAAAACATTATGAGGTTCTTCAGAAATAACTAGAGTAAAAGTTTCCAAGCAAGGTAATAGTGGAACCAGAGAAATTAAGACAAGCGCTGCATCCCAATATAACCAATAAAGTTATGCTGGATTAATAACCCATGTGCTGGCATGAGTGGTCCACTTATGTAGTGCAACGTATCCAACACCTGGAAAAGTATACAACTAAACAATGGAATAGGTGTGTCCTTTAAAGGCTTCTAGCAAGACTTTTCAGGCTAAAACTAATTCTTTTCTGGCTTCTAGAAATCAAAATTTTGGGGCTGTTGGTTTCAAATGATTCAAATAAAGTTACTTCCACAGAACTCAAAATTTAAAAAGTATGTCTTGGCAGAAATTAAATAACAGTTAGAAAGATGAAATATGGAGTGATGTTCAAAAAAAAAACTGAGTAGTTTTGTGTTTTATTAAAACCTAACAGATCAGACACTTTATTCATTTTGTTAATACTATACAGTCCCCTTTTGGTAAATGACCAAATATAAACTCTTATCTCAGATGGGTAAATTACCAAATATAATATCTTATCTCAGATGGACATCATTTGCACTAGTTGCCTGTAAAATGTGTTCATATACAATTCTAGATAGCACAGTAAGAGGATTTTAAGCTGTCAAACTGAATACAACTTATGTGTATACTGTCCCATCGGTTTTCTGGGTATAAAGTAGTCAGAAATGGTCTTCCAATGTCTTCTCCTAAACATTTAGTAAATAACTGGACTAGGATATATCCCATGAATCTAAAATATCTGGTTTACTGCATGGTGTTAGGTGAACCATTTCTCAGCCTCAGTTGTCTATCTCTTTAAATATGAAAATAGATTTCTAAGTTGCTATTTGTTCACTATGACCGGTGATCTCTACCTAGTATCCACCAACAACAAAACCTGAAACTCAGTGGCCCATCATGTATAATGCTCATGCACTTGTCTCTCTTCAGTATTAAAATGTCAGGAGCAAGATGAACTGTGACACAAAAGAATAATTAAGACAAAATGAAATACTTCATTCAGCACATGAAATTCACAACTACAAAATATAGTGATGGCACCCAATTGCAACAGCTTTGAAAGAGGATTAGACAAATCCATGGGGAATAACACTAGAAATGGCTATAAATCATGATGATTACAAATTACCTCCAGGAGGCAGCCTCTGACCACAACTTGCAAAATTTATTTTTCTAAAATTTACTTCTAGGTACCAATTACATGAAGACGCAATTGCTTTCAAGTACCTCTTTGGAGCTTTCTACAGACAGCTTGTTAGCAACTACAGGAATACAATGCTAGCTTTCAATGGGATCAAACAGAACTTCTTTATTTTATAATGCTTTGAACTTAGACAAGGCAATGACATATAGGTCATTGGAAGTGAGGGAACTGACCCTTGTGTTCAAGTCAGGAAGTTCCTTCCAACTTCAAGCTTAGAGGAAAGGTAAGTACAGAAGCACAAAACAAGAGAGGGAGGAGGAGGAGAAAAGAACAGGTGGAAGGACCACAGAGTTTCCATGGCCAGAATATTACTGACCTGTTTCTCTTGAAGGATAAAAGATTTACAAACCACTTGTTTTGTATAAATTTGTGCCACGGTGTCACAGAGAAAGAACAACAGCAACAACAGATCCTAACGGTAGTGTTGCTTACCAGGCCACCACAGAGACTGAAAATCGCTGTGTAGGTCTCTTGTGCATTGACATGTCCACGATAGAAGCAGTGATGCAAATCTGGGGTGGGCTGCTTCTCTGTGGCCCCCAGATGCACCTCGATGTAATGAGGAGCAATGAAACTTGTGTCAGCACTCAAATTCAGCTGAAAAACCTGTCCGTAGGCACTTAGGCGGTAATGAGTCCTGTAAGGAATTGGTTCCATTACTGCTTCCATACTCCTTTTCCTCCTTTTGAAGTAGTGAGTGTGAGGGAAAGCTTCTCCAAATTCATTCACTCTTGTAGGTGTCACTATTTCATACGATGACAGGTGCTTTATCAAAGCCTCTGCAAGAAACCATCAAAGGAACACTGATGAACAGGTGAAGACCCAACACAGTCTAGTCAAGGAGATTAGTTTAAGGCATTTGTGTCTAGGAAAACCAGCAGACACAATATGCTCTTCTGACATACCCACATATTACCGCTTCCTGCCAGCACTCAGATGTGTAGGCCATGTCTGTCCAGCCTCGGCAGCAAATAATTCTAACCATATAAATTCCATTAATGATGCAAAATATCCTTCACCCATGAACCAGCTATAGCAAAAGTATTCAGAATCCAATGCAAAGACATATTTCCTCATGTTTTGAAAAGAGCTACAGGAAAAGCAAACAAAATAGTAAAAACTATGTATCAAAGGAGCTACAAAGAATCCTTTTCAGCCCAGTCATGTCTGACTTTCCCACTCACACAAACATACGTCCCTGTTTGCTTTCCTGAGCCCTTTATTATAATTTGAAGGTAAAAACACTTGCAGCTTCAGAAGACAAAGCTTCCCCAAAGATAACTCTTGGGATTATTATATACTGTCCATTTGCTATCAATGTATGGCAATCCCAGCAAGCTTATTGAAATCCAGGAGATGTTCATGGGATAGTCTACCACCGCCATCACCCTGCAATGACACCAAAAGGAGACTGGAACCTACATTTCCAATCTACTCATCTATTCACTACACCATAGTGGCTCTCAGTTCAGATATACTGTATACGGATTAATAATGATCAAGAGCACTCCTGAGAAAAAAAAAAGATGGCACCACTGTCACCCATTCCACATAGAGAACTGGAAGTGAGGTGGAGTCCTCCAGGGATCTAAGGGCAGCCTGACTGGTAGATGGATCAGGCTGGGGATCTGGCCCACACAGCTGTCTTCTTGATGTGCATGCTGGTTGGGGGCTCAGGAAGAACCACAGCCTTGACCGTCTCTCGCATCTGCTACCCGAGGCCGTTTCTGCATTCTGTCTAACGGAAGGGCTGACCCTACTTCTTCGTCCTATGCCGCTCCTAGAGCCCCTCTGCGTACCATTTTTTATTTTTTATTTTTTTAAAAAACAGAACCATTGAAGTGGTTTCGTTATGGGGCCCCCAACTTTTCAGACGTGCAAGCGACGTGTGTTTCTATGTTCGGGAGAGCGGGATTTCACTCAAGGGGTGGCGAGCGCCCTCGGACACCCCCCCTCCCTCTCTCAGGTCCGCCGGCCGGCCAGCTCCGAAGGGGCGCGCTTCCTTCTCCCGCACGTGCAGAGCTCCCGCCCGCGGCGCACGCGCGCTCCCCTCGCGGACCGGGATCCCCTGCCGGCGCCGAACGCCCGGGTTCCTAGAAAGCTGCGGAGGGGGCCCGGGGGCGGCCCCCCGGGGGCGCTCTCGCTCTCTCGCCGCTCGCTCTCTTACCGTACTTGGGGTGCAGGCGGACTTCCCACGTTGCGGAGACGAGGAGGGCGAGGCCGTAGAGCAGCCCCGCCGGCCACTCGGCAACCCACATGGTCGCCCCGCTTCTTCCGCGAGGACAGCCCGCGCCGTCCTGTCCCGGCTCAGCGGCTGCAGCCGCCCGTCGGCCGGGCCACCCCGGGAGTGCGGGGCTCGCTCATGTTCCCGCGGCGCCCACCCTTCCTTGTCCCGGTCTGCCCTCCTCCAGCGCCTCGGGCGCCCCCTCCTCCCCTGCCCCGTGCGCCTAAAAAGAGTGTTCGCTCGGCCGGCGCCAGACCCCGCGCGCTGCCCTCCTCCTCCGCCGCCGCTCCGCTCGCCTCCCCGGCCGCCCCCAAAAGGACACGGTGCCCGCTTCGCCGACTCCGCGGCCGCCGCGGGACTCCCCGACATCAAAGTATCTGCCCGCCCCCTTGGGGCAGGGACGTCGGCACTGATTGGCGGAGACGGGACGCCACCGTCTCCCTCGCTCGCCCGCCCGCGCGCACACGCGCCCACCCCGCGAGCCCCTCCGGCTCCTTGGAAGGGGAAGGAGGCGCCGGAAAAGAAAGGGGGATCCTCGGGAACCCACGGCTGGCTTGCTGGCTTCGCTCCTCGATTGGAAAGCCAGAAATTGGGGAACGCGTGCAAGGGGCAAACGGTGTGGAAACGGACCCCCTCTTCTCAAATCCCCTTCAATGTCGAGTTAAAAGGGTTTGGAGGTAATTAATTAATTAATTTGGAGATGGCAATTAATTAATTAATTAATTTGGAAATTATTATTATTATTATTATTATTATTATTATTATTATTATTATTATTATTATTATTATTATTATTATTATTATTATTATTTATAGTAATAGTAAAGATGCCCCAAGCACATCCAATCTTGCTTGATTTCAGAAGCTAAGCCGGGTCGGCCCTGGTTAGTACTTGGATGGGAGACCACCAGGGAATACCAGGTGCTGTAGGCACCTGGAGTAGGAACTGGCAAGCCACTCCAGTACTCCTGCCAAGAAAACTCCATGGACATGGAGTCACGAAGAGTCGGTCATGACTGTAATGACACAACACACACACAGTAGTAATAGTACTAATAGTAGTAGTTATGGAAGTGCAGAGCGGACTTGGTGGATATCAAGTCCAGCCCTTGTCAAGGAGGCCACAGTGGGGCATCGAACTCTCAACCCAGATGCCTAAGCCACTAAGCTATCCAGCATATAAAAAGTTAAAGTAAAGCCCAGTCATTGGAGTTGTATGCATTTTCCTGTCTGGGAAGGCAGGCATTCCAACCCACCACAGGAAGGCTGTGCACCACTGACTCCCTGGGATTTCGGAGGAAACAGGCTCTGTGCCCCTGATGTTTGATCTGGATTAACTCCCAGGGTACAGGAGCCTGAGGTCAAGGGCATCAGCCTCGGGCCACATGCACAACTGACTGACAGACTCAGAGCCTGTAGTTGTCTTTCCAAGCATCTCCAGGGCAAGGTGTCAGTAGAGGTTGTGGGGACACAGGCTCATCACCTGCTTGGTTTATTTTTAAGGCTTCTCTGGTTTTTAATGCCTCTCACTATTAATCTGCATAATAGTGCTCACCGCTAAGAACAGGTGAGAAACCAATCACTTATCTTTGAATAACATTTTTTACCTTGCACTGAGGCCAGATATTTCTCCTGTACATTATCAGAAGTATGAGGATGCCATGAATTTCAAAGGGTTGGTTGGGAGCAAAGAAGCTTGGTTTTCTGTAAAGAAAAACCAGCTTGTGTTAGGTCATAATGCCAGTAATAAATAATAAAAACAATGAAAGTAAATACTCATTAGCATTTTAGAATTTAAACAGTATTTCACACATTAGCTGCCTGTGTCAGTTCACACATGGTGTCACAGGCCATGTGAATGAACCATTGCAGATTAGGCACACAGTGTGTCAGCTCAGATATGCCACTTTTCAATTGAATCAATTTAAATAATTTGATGTTTCCAGTGAGGTAGCCCATGATAGTCTATGCAAGCATATTAAACACACACACACACACACACACACACACACACACACACACACACACA
>JAHTLZ010003526.1:48001092-48022789 GCA_023846285.1 Phrynocephalus versicolor | reverse complement strand
CACACACACACACACACACACACACACACACACACACACACACACACTAAAAAGAAACGACAGCAAAAAGCCCAAGAGATAAAAATGTAGCATCTCTATATCTGCTATATACTGTATTTGAACGTGAGCTTTCATTGTTCTAGTCGACTTCCTGTTGCCCCCCCTCCCTGCCAGGTCTTAAATAATTTGGCACTTTTAAAAAGGAAATATGCCTGATAAATGCATTGTTGAGTAGCATTACATAGTTATTGAAAGGTAGCTCATGACTGACTTTTCTATGTATCAAATATTTTACAAATTTACAGTAGGACCCTGTATCCACTAATTCATTATCCACAGTTGGCAGAGGAAAAAAATAAATAAATAATTCAGCCACAAAGCAACCTACTGTCACAAACAGCAGCTGTAAAGCAAGGTACTCTCACAAAACATCAGGTTTTTTTGGGGGGGTAGCATTCTCTCTTATTCACAGTTTCCATTATCCACAGGAAAGTCTGGAACTAATCCCCAGTGGATGCCAGGGTTCTACTGTACATTTCCCCCATGTATGTATATATAAAAAAGAAATGACAATAACAAGGGGGATTGAGCAGGGTTGTTCTGGTGACTGAACAGCTTGTGCTAGCAGAACTGCAGCTCCAAGTATGACCTTGAAGCCACTTCTAAAGATATGGGAAAATTCAGAGCACGTATCCAGTGATTGTAATTTTGCAATGGAGAAGAAAAAATGAGGGGGGAAAGCCTAATTGTGCCAGCAGTCGTAACTTTAGGCCAGTGAGGTGGATTAAAATATAGAGAGCACCAAAGCCAAAATCCTAGTAGGGATTTCCACTGCTGAGTGTAGGTGCATAAATCACAACAACGAATTGCTGTTAAGTAGTAAATTGCCATTCACATTCTGTGTTACATGATGAATAGGAATCGCAACTCATTAATTAGCAGCAATTCATTGCCACAATTTGTCCAATTACAGTTATGCCATGCTGAGTACCCAGTAGGATCTGGCCTATAAAACGTGAATACTATTCAGTCATTCATTTATGAAATTTCTGCATTACTTCTCACCACGAAAGCCGCTTCAAAGAATCTGTACAAAAATCCAAGGAATAAGGAATGAAGCAAAGTCAGTACACAAAAGTGAAATGTAATCTGACAGCAATAAAAGGCTATAAATGTTCATCTGTGGCACACAAACAAGCACACATATGCACTTACTGTATGTGCACATGTAACCTAGTCTGGTCCAGGTAGCTTTTGAAATAGAAAAGTCCCTATCAATTTGTTGAAACTATTGGACTAGGACCGGTAGTCTCTCTTAATGGAAGCATTTAAAAATTGTACACTATTTTTCATATGGCTACCCTACTTTTGATCGCGTTTTGCGACCATCGTTCCTCACATAGTGGAGGAAAAAAATGTACAGCACAACTATAGGCAGGGTAAAAATACTCTACAATCAATCAATCAATTAATAGAAAACAAAATCCAAACATGCTGCCATCTTTCCATTTCAATCAAGGAAATTATGATTCTAGTAGGAAATAAGAGAAAACCGTTAACAGCTTTGTCTATTGAAGTAGATTACTACTGGATAATCTGATGAAATCAGCAAATATATCTCAAATTACATATCCTGAAGAGACAGATTCTGGTAATGAAATGCTTTCTATTTCTTGAAATGTGTATGAGCTTGGTCACTGCTGACAAAGAAATGAATCAAACAACAGTAAAATCAATCCATTCACTTACATTGTTTGATAGAAATGTATGGAATTATGTATGTATGCTAGACTCTTTAGAAGTCTATAAATGAAATGGCAGAAATCTGTGCTGCTTATTCATACTTCCTCCTTTCCTTTCATTGCTGCAGAATCGTAGTGATGTATTCTGAAATGAATGTCTTGAAGATTCCTGCTTAAAATTCCCCTGCATCTCACAAAGGCATCATTGTATCTTGCTACTCAGTCTCTTAGCCTATGATTCAGTCCCCTCAATAGCACTGGAAAATGGTCATGGGGTGGGTGGGTTAAGAAGTTCAGGTATATATTGTATATTTTAGTTACATCCACTGTACTCCCCATGTATCCTTAGGATTAAAGTTCTTTTAAGTAGATATGTAAAATTTCCAGAAATTTTGAAGCTGGGGAGAGGACAACTGGGGGAGATGATTTTTTTTATTTTAAAAAAATAAAATGAAAAAAAAACCCCAGAAACTTGTGGGGGGAGGGGGAAACGGTTTTTTCAAACCCCCCCCCCAAAAAAAAGTTTCCAGAAAATTTACATCTTGGGTTGTAACTCTTTGATTTTATTCTGTCTATACTCTGGTGATCGTTATACCTACCTCCTTCTGATTTCATGCTACTATTTCTTCTGTTTGATGATCTGTTGCTATAAAGTGAAAGAAACATAGGAAAAAATAATAACACACTTCCTGCTAGGCTCTATATATTGTAAACTGGATCCTTTCCCTTCCTGGCTCCTAAAAAGGATGAACACTCTTAGAATAAGGCAAGGTTCCAGTTTGCCTAGAAATAGGCTGGGATTAGAAAAGAAGTCCCACATGAGCTGTACGAGAATCAACTGTATATTAATCCAGACAAGACAAAGGTGCTGTGAAACTTCATGGGGTCAAAGATGCTATGACTAGATTCCTGACTTTACCTGGTTTAGGGGAAAATGGAAATTCCACAGGCTGCTGAGAACAATTTGACGCATCACGTCCTAAGCAACTTAGACCAGGTTATCAGAAAGGCTATATTTCCCCATTCAAGGCTAATCAGTTTTTAAGGTCCTTGAGGGAGGACTTTTTCATGGTCCCACCACCCTCACAGGAACAACTGGTTCAGAACTGTTAACTGTTTTAAACTCTTGCTAGCTTTTTATCCCCTAAGTGCTGATGATTAAAGACTGCTATACAGTACCGGAATACTGATATACTGATTTATTGATGTACTGCAGGGCTGTTCAACTTTGAACAGGGCAAGGTCTACTTTTTCCAGCCCAAAGTGCCTTACAAACCAGACTTCTGCTATTCAGCCATTTAAGATATGTAGCCAGTTTTCTTTATAGTGTCATTAGAAAGTTAACTTCATTATTTTCTTTTAAAATTTTAGCAACTTGAATGCTTCTTTTAGTAGCTGTGGCTGGGAAAGATCTTTCTAGGCTGTGGTGTCTGTCATTCCCTAACAGCCCTAACCAATTGTTCCCTCCTCATTTGAATTAACCTCTCTGCTGTGCTTCCCCCCCCCCCCCCCGTTGGCTGTTGCTAGTGAGTTAGTCTGCTGAGGCAGCCATGTTTTATTAGTTTGCTGTTTGATCTGTTTAATCGTTATGTAATAAAACTTTTTATCCTTTCTACTTCAAGTGTACCAGAGTAAGTTACTAAGACTGCAAGTGCCAGTTGATGAGAAAAAGAAGTGGGCTACATTGGGGAACTTGGAAAGCATTCTGTTCTTGCAATCCCTGCACTTCTGCTGTTCAGCTAGAGGAAATTTAAACAAAATTCAGAAATCTGTAACAATTTGCAGTTTTGCAATTGTCACAAAAAAGATTAAGTTTAACTTTTTAAAAAATGATACAGAACAAAAATATTGTCTCAGCAGTATGACCTTCTTAGCATATTAGAATTAGAAGTCTCTCTCTCTTTCTCTCTCTCTCTCTCTCTCTGTGTGTGTGTTTGTGTTTGTATATTTGTGTGTGTGTGTGTTTTAAAGCAAAGATACTAGAGCAGTGGTTCTCAGCCTGTGGGTCCCCAGATGTACCTAGACTGCAGCTCCCAGAAATCCCTTCCAGTAGAGCAAGTGGTAGAGGCTTCTGGGAGTTACAGTCCAGGAACATCTGGGGACCCACAGGTTGAGAACCACTGTACTAGAGGAATCCAGAGTTGAGAAGTGATGGAGAAATAGGAAATCTCTTATGCCAATGATTCCCTTATTCTTCTGTTATAGTCAACATTATGCAAGCCAAGCCATAAATCCGTGTTTCTTGTTTCTTAGCCGTCCCATTTTGTTTCCATTTATATCTGCACTCATCATCTGAGTTTGCTGCTAAAGAGAAGGTGTAATGGAGATGGTAGTAGGAACCACAGCTCAGCATCAAACTTAGTGAACGATCTAAGGTCACTTTATGCAACCTCTTTAAATTATACTTGGCTATCCAGCTTTCAGTGTAACACATGCAGTGCAATGCAATCATTATGTAAGGGAATAACAAGGTGATGTTTCAGCAGATCAAATGAATGGTTGATGCTACATGCATGCATGCCAAACTAGGATCAGAAACTAGAGGATGGCACTTCGCCCTCTTTTAGAGCTCCTTTGCTACTGTACAATTGCTATATCTGCCAGCATGACTTCTGAAGCACACAGAGGAAGAAAGTGAAATGTTGGTCACTATAAACTCTTGGGAGCAGTGACATGTTTAGAAAGCACAGAAGTTGCATAAAATTGAGATTTACTCCTATCCAAAATGAAATAAATAAATAAATTGCAATTTATTTCATTACAACAAAGGCAGGAACCTTGGACTATCATTCTTTCATTAAGTACAAGCCTTTCCCCCTCTTCTTCTTCTTCTTCTTCTTCTTCTTCTTCTTCTTCTTCTTCTTGCAGTTGTCACAAGCATATTGCAGCTGTTACTTTGGCAAATGGGAAATGGTCTCACAGGGAAGGAGAGAAAGGATCTAGATCACCCTAGTATAACTCCAACTCACATCAGCTATAATCCTGCAGAAATCAGTCTGGCTTATTTAGTATTTCCACCCACTCGCCCACCCACTCAATTACTCCCATTCTGTTTATGACGTTTAAAGAATTGCCATGATTTCTACACTGGTTATGGTTTCTATTTTCACTTTGAAGAAGTCTATCGATTTATAATGTTTTCAGAGAAAGTAGCACCTGAAAAATGCATTAAGACAAACCCATGTACAAGGAAGCACGTCAATTCAATTTTAAGAATGGAAGTTCACTAATAGAATAAATTGCCTGTTGATTCTGTTAAATATATTTTCCTAAAGATATGACAGTGATTGGTGGGTATGTTTAGTATACAAGACAGTTTGAAAACAAAACTGAATTATCTGTTAGATCTTGACTATTGCTGGCATACTGTTTTAATTGTAATAAAACGTGTTAGTTTTAAGTCAATGAATATGGTGCTGATTTCCCTGGATATATGTTTTTCTAAAACCGAATGCATTGTATTATGTGCTAAAATAAATAAAATCTTACACCTTTAATTCATCTACTGTACTATGCTGTCTTAAGGATGCTAAGAAAGAGGCCACAATGTGAACGTATGATTTTCCATCTGAATAAATGCTTTATCTTCCTGTGTTCTTGTATCAATACTTTATATACAGTATTTCTAATTGAAGCAAAGTTTTCTCCAAGTTATATTTCTGGAAGTTGTCCTATCTGTCTTGTAGTCTGCATTAGTTCTTATACCCAAGTGATAGGTAGCAAGTATCTGTCGACCATGCAAATACCAGCACTCCAGGTGTTCTTCGTATGTTGGAAGCAATCCAGTGGTGCTTCTGGAATGAAAGGATCCATCAGTGGGGTGCTGCTGTTGCCCAGGAGATGCCCAAGTATGTTCACAGTCCTCACATTATTTAGGGAAGCTCTTTCTTTAACTCCCCCCCCCCAAAAAAAAATCCATCCTCAGTGCCACATCCTCCAATCTTGTTTCATCAGTCCTCCTCAAGCTTGATTTGCTAAGTAAGGAAATTGGATGGATGCAGGCAGTAAATGAGAAAGTAGAGATTGGCTGGGACATGTTTGAATACTTTTCACCCAAAGATATTCAAAGTGAAAATACATCTGCTCTTTATAGCCTACATTCCTTCTTACTCATGTGTCTTGCATTCTATCTTCCTTTGTTTTGTAATTGGCTATTGGAAAGTAAACATGTGTTGACTTTGCAAGGTTAGTTGCTCAAGCATAGAGAGTAGAGGAAATGTTTCTCCTGGAAGGAAAATGAGTTAACAGCAGAAAGTACACAACCTAATTCTTGAGAATGTATAAGAGCCTTTTCACACGACCCCTAAGATCCGCTGGCCACTTAAATTCGGACCAGAGATCTTAGGAGTTTGTCACTGTTCCTGCGTTCCCACCCCCTCCACACTCCTGGCTGCTGGCTGCGTGAGGGGAGGGAGAAAAAAAGAAAGAAAAGAATGCAGGCTCACCTCTGTTCTGCCCTCTCACTCTGCTCCCGGCAGCATTCGAGTCTTAAAGGGGTGGGGGGCAAAAAAACAACAAACAGAAGCCAGGAGAGCCCGGCACTCTCTACCTTAGATCCGCATCAGGGATTTTTCACCCCCGGAGAGCGGGTACCTAAAAAGTGCGCTGGGACGCGCTTAGGTGGGCTTGGTCACACTTAATTATCTGTAAACTCCGGAGCTGGTGGGGAAACAATTTTAAGCTCCGGAGCTGGGAGCCATTTGCGGCGGAGTTTAGGGGTCGTGTACAAATACCCTATGTCACAAGAATTAAGTTGCAGTCATGAAAGCTTATGCTAAATAAATTTTATTTGTTACATGTGTTTATTTCTTTATCAATCTATGCTTATTGATTATCAAACAATGTGTCTTAGAATCATAGAATAGTGAAGTTGGAAGTGGTCTACAAGGCCTTCAAGTCCAACTCCTTGCTCCATGCAGGAATACAAACTGAAGGATATCTGCCAGGTGGTTGTCCCAATTTCTCTTGCCTCTCCAGTGTTGGAGAAGTCCCCACTTCTTGAGGCAATGGGTTCCATTGTCATACTGCTCTAATAGCTTTTACTAATATTCAGCCCAAAGTTGGGTTCTTTCAACTTGAGCCCATGGTTGTGCATGCTGCACTCTGGGATGATTGCTGTTGTGTTGTTGACACAACAACAACAAATATTTGAAAAGTGCTATCTTAGCACCCTTGTCTAATAAATTATAATTAAGTGCTTTCAAGTGAATTCTAACTTTTGGCAAACATTTCCAGAGTTTTCTAGGGAGTGAATACTCAGAAGTAGTTGAACATTTCTTTCTTCTGGAGGAACTCTTAAATGATGCAGCCTGCCCATGACTCGTCCCAGGAAGCACAATCGTTGGGTTGAATGCCAAACCTCTAGCAACACAGCCAAATACCTAAACCATTGAGCTATCTAACCAGATGGATATAGTCTAGTTGAAGCCAAAACCAGGCTTTAGCCCATGGATTTGTGTAACATGTGAGTGTAGCGCAGTGCACAGTGGAAGCACCTTGTACACCGTACACAGAACTATAAAATTAGGCTTCCTAAATTTAAAGCAAATACTCTAGCACAGAAGAACTCACTGTACATCTGAAATTTTCAGCTGGAAAACATAGCATGCATTGTTGCCTGCATGGAACAATCTGCCTTTGTATTGTTCAGTGGTGGTGGGCAGTAGGGATTTTCCAACCACAGTCAAAAGATGCTATCAGAAATATGGTAATGCACATAATGCCTTTCATCTCAAAATATACAGCATGAGAGCAAAATCAAATCGGTTTCATGTTAATATAAACAAAGTATCTTCAAAGCACACCAGAGTTATGTCTTTTATCAAGGCACACTAAAGTGAAAGTGGTTAGATCAGCTAACACCAGATGTGTCAGCAAGAAAACAGAACAAAAGGATGAAGGAGACAGAAACAATAACAATGGAGTTGGAGCTATGAGCCTATGACTAAATTAAGCATATCTATGCAGGATTCAGTACATCATCCATAGAAACAGAAACCTTTCCTTTTTGTCACCAGTGTATTTGTTTTAGCAAAATCACATCGACTTCTGCATGTCAAAGAAATAATGGCTATAATGCATCTCTGACTATATGATCCCAAACTGCCACATTATATGTGCACATAAATCTGTTTCCAAATTTAGCATTTGTACGGACTTGAATTCCAGTGAAGCTGCACATTAAAGAAGGAAACTTTCTATCGTGGGACAAAAGAGGTCAATAAATAGTCCCTGTAATGGCAGATATTTTCAGACCATAAAAATTAATGGGATTTGCTTCTGACTAAACATGCATATAATTCCACTGCATATATTTACCTGATGATCAGTGAGGGAACCAGGGTGAGGGTTAGGGCAAGTGGGGTGGGGGGCGGGGTGGGGGCAGGGGGGAGGATTGGGGCAAGTGGTGGCAGGGGCAGGGTGAGGGAACCAAGGGGCAGGGTTGGAGCAAGAGTCGGGGAACAGGGGGGGAGGGGGCAAACAGGGGGAGCAGGAGCAGCAGGGGAGGGGCAGGGGGAGGGATGGGGCAAGTGGTAGTGGTGGCGGCAGCAGCTCTCCTTCCTTCCTTCCTTGTTTCAGGAAGGAGGTGGCAACCAAGGCAAACTCGCCCCCCTCCTTGCCTCCTAGGCAGCCACTCAGGATGAGGAGGAGAAGCCGTTGCAGGGGTGGTGAGGCTGGTGCAACTGCACACAGATCCAGCAATGCGCACTGGCCATAGTACCCTCACTCCACCCAGGAGGGAAAGCCTCGTCCTCTCCTGGCCCAGCCTAGCCTGACCCAGCTTGCTGTGCTGCAAGCAAGGGAGGGAGGGAGGGGAGGCTGGAAAGGAGGGAGGGGAGGAAGGAAGGCCTGCCCAAAGCCACTTGACAAACTGGGCTGCATCACTCAGTTGGCTGGCAGTTCCACCTGTCACCAACTGGGGACAAAAAGAGCGAGTGAGAAGCTGAAGACAAGGGGGGCATTGTGGTCCTCAGCCAGCCTGGAGGCCTCCCTCCCTCCTTGCCTCTCTCCGCCACTTGCGGGCTTGCCTCCTCCTGCCTCTCCATGAAGTACGCTAGAGCAGGAAGTGCAATGAGAAGTCCTCCCTGCCCCTGACTCGATGCATGGAGAAGCATGCTAGGTTTGGATGAGTTCCTTTGGGGAGATTACACTGCCCAGAATCCATGACCCCTCCCCTGGGGCCTCTTCCCACCCCCAAGCCGCACCAGCCACCCACCCGTTGTCCACACTCGGCTGAAGTTGTGCTGGAGGAGACAGAAGGAAGGTGCAAACAAGGGAGATCCAACACCCCCCTCGGGGGGGGCTCTGCAATTGTCAGAGGGACAGATTCAGGACCCTGGTTGGCTGGATCTGGCCCACAGGCCCTAGTTTGGGGATCCCTCACTTAACCCTACATGCCTAAAAAAATTCATCACGACCTTCAGGTCATCTATGAGTTCATGCCATGTAAGGGACTGTTGGGTATTATTTGGCTTTATAATAAATCCCAGGGCTCTCAGTTGCCAGGTTAAGGCTTGCATGGTAGTCAATGCCATTTTATTAACTGATATCTATGTAGGATGAGTTCCAAAAAACACTTGAGCATGTGTTGTTACCACCTATACTGACCAGTTAAGGTAAGCGCACAACACTATTGTTTGTTTCCACATTTCTTCCCTGCTTTTTCATTCCTAGATAGTGCTCAAGGTGGCATACATTATAAATCATCACAAAACATAGTAAGATTATTGTAAAACATCTTAAGAATAACAAGAAAAATTACTAATTGTATCATTAAAGGCAAATCAAAGTCAACAACACCAAATGATAAAATCAGTTTGGTCTAAGTACATTTACACTGCCCAGAATAACATTTTGGCTAGATGGTGCGGTATATAAATCCAATAAATTATATATAAAAATTATCACAAATTAAGCAGCATCAAAAGTCAGTTTAAAGTGATATGTCTGTTACACTCTGCCAAAAAGCAATGAGAGTGGAAACCAACTGCAGCTGTGAGGGGGATGCATTCCACGGGCTGGATAAAAATTACTACTACATTACTATAGTAATGCATGTACTACTCTGAGAGAGCGTGTAGAGAGAATTTTTTTAAGGGCACTGCATGGCGCATTTCCAGAAAGTCTCATGCCAGAAAAGTCATCCATCAGGACAACCCAAGTTCAGCTTCTTATGTTACAATTTAACCTGTTGACCTGCTACCGTGCCAAATAAGGTGAATGGATGGATAGCAAGCCAGGGTGAAGAAAGGGCAAGGAAGCTTTCATAGTTTGTGTGAGTTGCAGTGGTCCAAGGATGCATGCTCTCTGTTTGAGAGAACTAGGAGGATATAGTTAAGAGTTGTTTTTTTGTTGTTGTTGTTTTTGCAAAATATTTGCGGAAGACATGAATTCCAGAGAAAGTAAAAGAGAGCCGACCCTGTTGTCACACAGCAGAGTCTTTAGTTACTGTTCTTAGAAAGCAATGGGTACACAATCTATTTGAGCAAGCACAACAAAGTGTGGTCATCACCACTGGCCCTCAGAATTGACAACAGGATGCCTCGGGCATGCAATCTCAGATTTGATCCATGAGGCTTTCATGTCCCACTTACTGATTCCTTCATTGGAGTCTTTCCAGCTCAAGATAGATCACACATCCAGCTCCACTAGGGGCACTTGCTCTAAAATGCTTGGACAGCCTTGAATCCCCATGGCCCAATAAGTCCTCCATTTGCCTTTTCTGGCAAATCCAGCCCACCTGGCAGTTGCTTTCTCTCTAGTGCTCTTCAATTGTCACAATAATGGTGGATACTGTGGTTCAATATTCTGCAACACAATCAACACGTAGCCAGGGTATAGTGTGGGAGTTGATTCACTGCTCGCTGTGTGAGGGGGAATGTACCATGGCCAGACCTTGGATTCTTCTCATTATATTTCAGTAGGTTGATTGAAGGGCAGATGCTGCCTTTCTAATAAATGGCAGAAAACCAAGTATACTATGAAATATTAAAAACCCAGGAAAATACTCCAAAGTGTTTCTGTCCAACAGTTGAAGTTGATACGGAAAAGAATGTGTTTTCTTTCTTATAGAATAGATATAAGCGCAACTGAAACTGCACCAGGAAGGTGGAGAGCAGGAAAATCCGGGGTGCATGCTCTGTGTTGGTTGCTATGGGAACATTTGTGGGTTTTTTTGGAGGGGGGATATCTGATTCTCAATATCTGGTTTCAGAATGTTTTGCAGCTGTTAAAAGAACCCAAAGGAAATATTCATAAGCAGAGGTAAGTTGTAGATCCAGCAGCAAGGAGTAGTGTACAGTGATCCAGTCTGGAGACAAACAACAGTTTTAATAAAGCTTGGAAGTGGTTGATGGGTTGGAACACCCTGGAGAGCGAGCACAATAAAAAGCAGCTTCATGTGATCTTTTTAGTCCTGCTTTTGTCTCGGCTTAAACAGATTCTTTAGGATTTTGAATATAGTAACATGCAGCATTTATTTATGAGAGGCAAATGCGAAATGAACACAGTTACATTGTTTGCTCTTCCAAATTCCATTCAAGCTAGAAGACTATCTGGTGACTTCAGTCTCCTTTGCCTGAATCAGTGGCTTACCAGAATAGCAATATATTACTGGAACAAGAATCTGCCTGGTCATTGGCCAAAGGATCAAATAGTAGTAGCATGCTTGCCATTGCAGAAATCATTGCTAAGGCATCCACCACTGACATTTGCCACTCCTGGGTAGTTAATACAATGAGGAAATCTAGAATTAAATGTTGACTTCCTTGGGATTGGTGACACTGGAGTTTGGGAATTGAATGAAATAGGCAGTTTGATGTGAAATCAAAGGCTGGGCCACACTTACAATGCATAGTTTGAAACATTGCCTTAATCATGCACATGCTTACTTAGAAGTGAGTTCCATTGTGTTCACTGGAGGGGGGGATGTTCATTTAAAAGAAAATCATAGTACATTCCAAGTATTTTTGAAGAATAAGAATCTCTTCCCCTACCCCTACAAACAGTTTTTACTGGTCTGCATGATATTTGTCCCACTCTTCAATTGCTCAAAAATTTCAGGCAATGCAGAGAAGTAACATACAGAACTGTACAAATCTTGTTAAGGGGAAACTTCTGAACTACAAATCCCAGAATCAAATTTCAGCATGTTAGGAATTATAGGCAAAAAAGGATTTCCTGCCACCTACCTAGAGGCCCTCTGATGAAGTGAACCTCCTTGAATTAACTGCAGATTGTCTCTACCAGTTGTGGAAGTTAGGGAAGACTCTCATCTAGTGGCTGAAGATGATACTACAGGCTACAGGAAGATTTCCTCTAAATAAAATTTACCTCATCTGTTTAAAAACTCAATGATGCCCCTTGGTAAATATCCTTGCCAGGCATCAAGTGTCTCGGTTTCATGGCTCTGGGACTATGGCACAGACAGATATGCAGGCACAAATACTATTTATTCTCACAGATGAAATAATAACCCAAATAGCATTGTTATAAGTCCTTCATTTAGTTCGACAGATTGCATTTCTTTTTATCTTTTGCAGTTATATCTTACCAATGAACTATCTACAAAGTTAAGTGAAGAACCAATCAAACTTATCTGATACTCTGTTTTCTTGGAATAAACACCTATAGAAATCAATGGGATTTATACTTAAAGAGACACTATAGGATAGTGCTACCAAATCTCCACCCAAGAGATATGACTAAAAGACATTATACATAAATTCAAGAGTAGACACAGTGGGGAGATTAGAAAGAAGGTTGTCCCTTCTCAAGTGCAGCACATCTCACATTTTGACCAGGAATGGCTTTAACTCATCCTTCCATTGATGTCATCCAACTAATTTTGCCCTTCTATGTCCTAGGGCACTGGTGGCAAACCTTTGGCACTCCAGATGTTTTGGACCACAACTCCCACAGTCCTTTGTCAATGGCAATCTAGGCTCAGAATTCTGGGAGTTGTGGTCCCAAACACCTGGAGTACTGAAGGTTCAACGCCACTGTCCTAGGGCAGTGATGGCGAACCTTTTAGAGACCGAGTGCCGAAACTGCAATTCAAAGCCCACTAATTTTTTTGCAAAGTGCCAATACAGTAATTTAACCTGTATACAGGTGACTATGAATGGGCGATGTCGGGTGCCCACAGAAAGGGCTCCGAGTGCCATCTTTGGCGCCCGTGCCATAGGTTCACCATTAGAGATGGGCACGAATTGAAAAAAATGATGTTTCTTTTTTTGTTTTTCATTGTGGGTCTATTTCTGTTCATTTTCATTTTTCGTGTATTTTTGAAAAAATTCTGTTTCGTTTTTTCATTTTTCCTCAAGGGAGCCCAGGAACATGAAAGGGGAGAAAGAAAGCTTTCTATCAGAATAAAGATGCCACTTCCCATGGAAGAAGATCCTAATAAAAAAAGGATTCCAAGGAGGGTGGGAGTATCTAAAAAAAGAAATTATAAAAGCACAACTACAATCTATTCCAATAAGATAAAAATGGGTGAGCAGCAAAAAAAGACCACTGTGGCTTCACAAAAAGCTCAGGGAGGACCATTGTCACCTACGGGCACTGCCCTACTCTGGTATAAATCACAGGCATGGCAGGAGGAGGATTTAGACCTAGTTAATATGTATTTCCTAGCAGCTTGAATGAAGTTGCATTCCATTGATCCATTATTTGTTCTAATTATGTTACCTAATAGTACTAATCATGATTGAATCATTGAGTTGGAAAAGATCTCAAGGACCATCCGGTCCAACCCCCGGCCATGTAGAAACCCCCCAAAAGTACTCCCGAGATGGCCATCCAACCTCTGCTTAAAAACCTCCAAAGGAGACCCCACCAGCCTCCATTGCCGAACAAAACTAACTGTCATGAAATTCTTCCTAATTTTCAAATGGAATCTCTTTTCCTGTAGTTTGAAACCATTGCCCCATGTCCTAGTCTCTGAAGCCAAGGAAAACAAACAGTCCCTTCTTCAATGCGACATCCTTTCAAATATTTAAACATGGCTATCATATCCCCTCTCAACCTTCTTTTTGTAAGACTATACATACCCAGATCCCTAAGCTGCTCTTTGCAAGACATTTCTTCCAGACCCTTAACTATTCTGGTCGCCCTCCTCTGGACCCACTCGAAGTTGGCAACATCCTTTTTTAAATGGAGGAGCTCAGAACTGCCCACATTACTCCAGGTGGGATCTGACCAGAACAGAATAGAGTGGTACTTGCTCTAGAAACTATGTTTCTGTTGATGCAGCCAAGAATCGCATTGGCTTTCTTGACTGCCGCATCACACTGCTGACTCATGTTCAATTTGTGCTCCACCTAGATTCCCAGATCCCTTTCACATGTACTATTCTCCAGCTAGGTGTCTCCCATCCTATATCTATGCAATTCATTTTTTCTGCCTAGATGCAGGACACTACATTTCTCTTGGGTGAAACCCATTCTATTCGCTTTGGCCCAGCACTCTAATCTGTCAAGGTTGTTTTGGATTTTTATCCTATCCTTTAGGGAATTAGCCACCCTCCCAAACTGATATCATCTGAAAATTTAATCAGCCTATTACAGCCTAATCCAACTATCTGTGTGCTGCCAACAATGACACTAACTATTTAACAAATATTTTAAGTAGCACTGAAGCAGCAGTTAATTGGGACTGTGAAGAGGAGTGAATGATGTGGAAAAGTTCACCTCCACATGTCTACACATGGGACAGGCCAGGGCCTGCATACACTGTCTGAGGGTTAATAACTCCTACATTCAAGAAGTAAAACATAGGAACTGGAAGTGAGTGGAAAGAAAGTCAACAACATCTGTAAGGCCAGTGCCTTCTGACTCACATTTTTAAATTTTAGAATGATCTATGAATAAAGAATTAGGAGGGCTTTTCTACCAAGCAGAGTTCATAGTTCCACAGATAAATGAAACAACAGCTGCACCACCCAATTTAGACTACAGCATAGTATGACAGAAACACATTAAAATAACACATTTGTTTAAAGAGATGTTGCCATTGGGTTACAATATACTAGAAATAGCAGTCTCACAACCATGTTTACATGATACTAGTATCTGAGACTGTGAGACACAAGCCAGAGGTGGCTAGCTAGGTCTCCAGTAGCTGCCACAATCTTTTTTCTATTTTCTGAATTCACTATCAGTTCACTGGCTTAGGATTAGAACTAACCTCCATATCACAACCAAGTCCTCTATCAGGTTTTACCAACTGAGGTGTTTGCTTTGTTTTAACTTAACAGAAGCTTATTACTCTACAGGACAAATCTGGCCTGGAGATATTCACCTTCTAAGGCTAAAGGTCAAGAATGTAACTATATCTGAGGCAGGGAATATATAGTAAGAGGAGAAAATGAGCAAACATTCCTATATATATTTTAAAGAGAATGTAGAGAGTTATATTAGTCTGTTAATATTATTTATATTAGTCTGTTACAGCAGGGGAAGGTGGCAGGAGCCCAGAGAGATTTTGATATATTTCATGTGGCATTTACTGTTTTGGACTGCACCAGATAGTTCAGCAGACAAACTGGAACTGACCACTTCAAGCTGCCCAGGGCCAGATAAGTCATGCTTACACCATTTCCTGAATCCTCTTCTCCCCTTCCTGTGCTCCCAGGTCCTTCATGTTCTGTAGGGGTAGCATTTGTCGGGCAGAGAATGGAAAGAGAGGGGGAGAGGGAGAGAGAGAGAGGGAGGGAGAAAATACATATTGAAACTTGGAAATCAGACAAAAATGGAAGCTGTAATACATAGAAACATTTATAACTTTCTGCTTAGTTGGAAAAGTGGGGAATGAATGGGATGAGGGGAATAAATTTGGTGAGAGTGACACAATTTCGGTCTGGTTTTGTGTTTCTGTGCATTGGCGTATCTGAATGTTCCTTTTTGATCCCATTCTGGCTGCCACTTCTGGTTTCATCAGATGCATATCTAAAAATATTCTAAATGATGTAGTATATTGTTCATCCATTTATGTGGATGCCCAGATGGTATATAGAGAAAATAAAATAGCACATATAAAATTTGAAAAACAATAAAATTGTGCAGGATAAAACTGAGAAATAATAAAGCACAGCCTACCAATGAACTAAATAATTCATCCCAGTGGCAGGCTGCTCTTCTTTTCTTCCTAGTACCTGTTGTGTCTAGTGAGTCTGCCAGTTTATTTTCAAGAAGAAATTGTTATGACACTTTTCTTTTAAAAATAAAAAAGTATTTAAAAAACTATTAAAATGTCATGAATGTCATGTTACAGAAAATAATGAAATGAAGTACAAAACTGTAACCATTCTGTGTTATCAACCAAACCTTAACATCTAAGCAACAACCTTTAAGCATTGAAATCAATGAGTTCATTCACAGAAGTTCAGTGAGGTCTAGAATGTTTGTGTTATTGTGCAAAAGTGTCCTTTCACATCATTCCATCTGCTTAGGGTTGTTTTCTCTATTCCTTGTGTATATTAATAAAATCAGTACATTTTCAGTAGGCTTCAACGAATGAACCCAGTTATTTTGTATGGCCTTAATGTTTTTTTCATCTTCTTACCTTTTTCTGCAGAGCATTTTAAATTTACAAAATGTAGGACATCCATTATCCTAGGTCTTCTTGCTCCACTTTTTAAACCTTATAAAAGCCCTGCTAGGTGCAACCAGAGCTTGAAAAAAGGAAATTTTTAGAACTATGTCTTCTAGTATCTCTGGTCCCTTGTCACAATTTGAACCATTTTAAAGCTATTTTGCCTTCCTGGTTCCTCTGATGAACAGAACACTTTACAGATGGTCCTGAATTTGTTATACCAGCGTACCCAAACTGTGCATCTTCAAATTTACAGTTCAACAGCATTTTTTCAAGAAGCTGTTAGGATTTCCAATATTTCCAGGTCATGGTTCATTCTTACCCTCTTTATATAATGGAATTATATACCCTTTGCTGTTCCAGATGAAGTTCATCTGGCAGACCATAGCATTTCCATGTTATGAAGGGACTAATGTAACCGTGATTATTCTAAAGAATGTGGTGTAATTTTCTAATGGGAAGATATTGGCAGGAACAAATCTATAAGCCATCTTTTCCACAGCTGCAAACACGCCTTTGTGTATTCATTTCTTCAGTTAATCAAAATGCAGAATTCATTTCCATTTTGATGAATGTGGTTTACATCGCTTGACAGTGGTAAAATATTCAACTTTTTAAGAATCAGAAATAAATAGCCAGTTTCTTGCTTCACTAATTTCTCAGTAAAACATTTATAAGTGCTTTGTTTCAAGAACTGTGTATGCAGTTTCATGTATTGCATAGATTTATTTGGCCCAGCACAGTATAGCTGGTCAAGTGCCAAGAAGATCATGATTTGTTAAGGGAAAAAGTGATGCTCATAAATATTTGTGGAGGACTGGAATGCTACAGCTGATGACCGATATTTACTGGTACACTATTATCTAAGAACTCTTAACATTTGGAAATTCAAAAGCATCTGATGCAATGTGTGATACGCAATTGCACACAGATCCCTTTGTGCTAAGTTTCTGTCTTTGTGCTGATATCCAATCAGTAGTAATAGTAACATTTTAATATGTTCAGCGCAAAAGCTAGCATGGTTTCTTACTGAAGTGATCAAGAAAGAGCAGACACAAGCCTTCTAACATTGTGATCTACTCATCAGAACCAGTTTATCAGAAACATTGAACTCATAGCAAATGGTTAAAGAGGCTGCATCCCACCTAACTAAGCAACAGCTCATGTGTGTTTTAGGCCTTTTACATCATTTTGTCTAAATTTTGAATGGTTAGAACACTGTTAGCCTAACAATTGCATAACATGATGCCATTTCTAGGAACCAGTGGCAGAAGGAAACCAACAATTAGTGCTTTCCATATATGCATTCACAATTGTCAGTACAGTACAAGATTTTATGCAATGACAAAAATCCTATTGTGAAAAATATAGGTCTGTGAAAGTTGATGGCATCATCAGCCATGGGCTTTTGTCACTCATTGAACATTTCTTATTCCAGATCCCCATGTTTTGAGACTCCATCAGGATTCCTTTTTGACCTGGGGAACCCTTGAGAGCCTCAGGACAGGGGTGAGAGCTTTTAATACCTGCAAATCACCAACACCAGGCCTCATCCTTGTGGCAGAACCAACAGCAGCAATCGGGGTTGGGGGCATTAAAGTCTTCTTTACTTCCATATCAAAGTATTCTCCAGGACAGAAAGGATCTTGAAGAGCCTTGGAACCTGAGGTGGGGGTGTGGAGTAGAGAATTTCTAATAAGAAATTCAACCATTTCAATAAATAGGTATCATACCAGTACACATGCTTTCCCTTCTGTGAGAAGCTGCATATGCTCTTGTGGAAACAAAGGACAATTTTGGATTCAGTTTTCATCTAGCTGCAGTTGGCAATCTGTGGTCCCCTTTGTTCCTTTTGTCCTTTTGGCTGCTGCTGTTTCAAGGAGTACTTCCTAGAACCTTCTTCTCTTGGTCTTCGATGACTGCTTGAAGCTTCAGGATGATCTCAAAATATATCTTCCATCCAACTACTAACTGCAGAGTTCAGACATTCTAATACAGTTTTCTCAGGTCGGGGTTTCTCCTGCCCCAGTTCTGAGCTCACTCGCTCTCTTTAAGGACCTGATTTCTTTTGACCAACCATTGACACCAACAATCTTACAATGATTTTGTTATTAAAAATGAGAACAAGGAAAACTAACTCTATGCTGCTTCATTTGATCTTCTGGTAAGGGCCTTTTTTAAAAGGAGAAAAACTCAGCAGACATTATATGATGCTAGTAAAGGAGGATTTATTTTAGGACAATTTAAAAAAAGATTTTTTTTTATAAAAGAATGCAAACCAAAAGAAATATAAAATGTTAAAAAGGAATAATGTACTTGGAAGCCTGGAGCTAATTTTCCCAGAGAAGGCACCATCAGACTCAGCTTTGCATGCGCATATGGACAAAGTTCTTAGCTGCCCAGCATGGAAATAACAAAGAAGAAAGGCAGTTCTCATTGGAAGGTGTTCAACAAGGTAATGAGGTCCCAAAACCAATTATGGTTAGCATGTTAATGTCATCAACTTGAAGCTGGTGCAGAAGCAAAGAAGGTAACCAGTGTGAGACTGCCAGAATGGGGAAAATATGTTGATATTTCTTTACTGCAGTTAGCAGTCTGGCTGCCGTGTTCGCTCCCTCACCAGCCCCATAGGCAGCCCCTTGTAGAGGCCACTGCAGTAGTCTGATCTCAAGTTTACCAATGCAAGGAGCAGTGTGGTGAGGGCCCAAGTGTCCAGGCAGGAACACAGTTGGATGATCTGCCTAAGGTGGAAGTAGGTGGAGCAGCTCACAGACACCAGCTGGGACTCTATGGATAACAATGGGTCAAAGAGCACATCCAAAATGCGAATCTCATCCTTGGCTGAGAGAATCACTCCCCAAAAGAGAGGGGGGTTCCCAATCTGCAGACAGAAGGGCCCATACCTGCAGGACCTCTGTCTTGTCTGGGTTCAGCCATAGTCTATTATGCCTCATCCATTTCAGGATGGCCCCCCTAAGCAACATTCAAGGGATGGGATGGTATCTGCTGTAGAGGGATAGGAGAGATAGAATTGGGGGATCATCAGCATATTGATAACCCCTCCTACTGCCTCATATAGATATTGACCAGTTTTGGCAAGATGATTGACCCCTGTGGGACTCCATTGTTAAGAATCTAAGGGCTGGACATCATCTCACCAAGCTGGACCTTGCCATGGCCTGAACCTGTACTGGAATGAATCAAGGGCACCAAGTATTCTGTGATTAGATTCTTGAAATCTGAGCTGGATTGTGGCCAGCATCTGGCATTTTGGATGCTTAAAAACAAAACAACATCAATTTTGTAATGTATTAAAATATGTACTAATATATAGTATATTCATGTGTTAGAATGTAGAGCATTAGAATGCAGTTTTAGAAGAGCTTGAATAAGTGCATGTTTGAATTACAGATCCCAGAATCCTTCAGACACTGTTGGCTAGTCTGGCTGGGAGATATTGCTAGTTTTAGACTGAGCTCGTTCAAGCTTTGAAGTTAGTAATGTGCTAATTTCTAACATATAGGTTTTAGGCAACTTTTCATCTAGAACAAGACTTGGGAGGAAACATAAGATCCCACATCAATTGCTCCCATAGGGCCATGAAGGTGTCATGCAATTTCGACTAGCTTTGCTATCTGTCAATGTGAGGCTTTGTTTAATTAGAACCTTCAGAGGATCTGAAAGTAGTTTTGTGCAGCTTAATTGCATATACCTTCTGCTAGGCTAATTAACAGAAGCTACCAACATTCTCCCACTGGACATTTAAAAATGGTCACTTGACAAAAAGGTTGGCCTGCATAATGTTGACAAACGTGAACTGACATTTTACCAATGCCTTTTGTAGACATATATAAAAGCATCGGTTTGTCTAAAAAGCCTTCTCAGCAGGATGGAATGAGAAAGACAATACTGATCCCCAAAGTAGAGTTGAACTAAATAAGTGGTTCACACATCTTGCTCACAAGAGATGAAAGAGGATGATTCTAAGCTCATTATATATTTGATAGCAGACAAGGAAACTTCCAGATCAAAGAGGAGTGTTATAATGGAGCCTAACGAAGGAGACTTGATCCAAACACAACTTTAAAGGTTTAGACTTCTAATGCAGAAAAAAATTCACATTTAAGTGTACTTACAAGAGCAAAACTTCTTGTTACATAGTGAATACGTCCTTTACCACATGGTTGGAGAGACAATAGATCAACCAATAGAAACTATTGGTATTCATAAAATGTTTTAGACCTTTAGAATGAAGAAGCTGAAAGGTAAGAAGACCTCACTACTCTTTTGGAGAACTAGACAATATATTTGAAAGGGGCAGGACTATAAATGTGGTAATGACCTGAATAAAAGCTTCAGTGATTTCCACATATCAGCAGGATAGGAAATGAGTCTGATGGTCTTAATCCAATTCGCAAAATTCTCCGCTACAATTAGCACTAATTGGCAACTTTTTGGCAGTCTCTTGAGAAAGGCCAAGGCCTGAATGAGCAGGAGACCAAAGGCTGCATTTGTTCGTGCTAGACGTGATCTTTTAAAATAAGAGCAAGAAACACTGTGGGGCAACATGATAAGTTTTATATGTCTACTACCTTCTAAATTGTGCTTCATGAATGGATTGAGGAGTTTTTAATGATGATGATATTTTCATGAGACTGGCACTGCGTCATGAAGAGCATGACTGAAAGACACTTAAAATATAGACTGTAGAAGAAAGTTGGCTGACCTGAAATCAATCCCACTTGTAGGTTTCTCCTCAAAAGGGAAAAAAAAGATAATGGGAACCACTCTTTCCTTGGGAATTCTCCCACAATAAAATGCTCCCTCTCTTGATCAAAAGGGTGTAATGTAATTGAAATTACTGGTAAGAAAGTTCAGAACTATGATTAAAAAGATTTTCCTTTTCAATATTTTAAGCATCCCTTACAATTCAGTATCAGGTATGAATTTGCCTTACAAAATCACCATACTGTATATGGGGGCCACAGAAAAATGGCTACTATAGGACATACTAGAGTATCAATATTGTTGTTTCTCATATTTATCATATAGAAGAATGCAGCGAGCATTTTCCCCAGATCCTGAAGTCAAAGAATCAATTTTTGAACATTTAAGCATATTTTCTCACCATAACAGAAGTGGATGTATTTCTATTTATGCATTAACCTAAGTGTAACTTTCCTTTCCTTCTCTTTCTACAGTCACATTCAAAAGACAAGCAAGCTACACTTTGTATGGTAAGTTTGAATTTCAAGGGTATTGAATTTATTTATTTATTTGTTCAATTTATATACTGCCCAGCTGACAAGGAGCAAGGGTAAAATTTATTTATTTATTTATTCAATTTATATACTGCCCAGCTG
>JAHTLZ010003526.1:47978869-48001082 GCA_023846285.1 Phrynocephalus versicolor | reverse complement strand
GGTAAAATTTATTTATTTATTTATTCAATTTATATACTGCCCAGCTGGCAAGGAGCCACTCTGGGTGGTTTACAGCATAAAACAAACCATGCACAATGTACAATAACACAAGAATAATAGTGATAAGATGAAAATAATAATAATAAAAGCATAATTACAAACATAATCATAAAAATCAGAAACAAGCTAAGATGAGCTAAGTACAGGGGAAGGCAGATCATGGAGTCATCAGATCATGTGATAGGATTGTGTAACAGACTATGACCAGAGAAATTCAAATTAAAAAAAAGACATTTTGCCTATGTGAGCACAGCCCCTGGATCACTGCCACTGGGTTTGGGTTAAAGTAATTATTTGCATTGGGTCAATTCATTTCATTTGATTATTACAGCCCTTAGACCAATCAAAAAATAGGAATAAACCTTCAGAAATTTCCAAAAACATCATAAGAACATTTAACATAATAAGAAAATTTAAAATCTAATATCTTATTGAAACAGAATCTTTATCCCTACAAGCATAAAATACACATTAGTTTCCCAACCTGGTGGCATCCCGGGCTTTTCCCAATCAAGATATGTTACTCTCTATTGCATATACCTCAGCTACCTAGATGCCCTAAGCACATCTGATCTCACCTGATTTTGGAAGCTAAGCAGGGTCGGCCCTGGTTGGTACTTGGATGGGAGACCACCACGGAATACCAGGTGCTGTGGCAACCCACTCCAGTATTCCTGCCAAGAAAATTCCATGGACATGGGGTCATGAAGAGTCGGTCATGACTGTAACGACACAACACACACACACACACACACATTTGCACATACACCACATACACCCAAAGAAACACAGTATTGGTCCTGGTTAATTTGCTATTGTTTTGCTGGACCTCCTGTGCTTTCCATTTTGTGGAGCGGAGGAATCTGGTAGTTTCGTGTAAAGCAGAATTTTCTGTTTAATATGGAACAGGAAGAGGAAACCAGATCTCTGGAAAGTAAACGTGTTCAAAGAAATAGTAAATACTGCATGCACCATGCTTTCTTCTGTGATTATAGTGTGTCACAGATCAAACTGGTCACCAGAATAGTATGACACCACCGGTCACAATCTTTTGCAGTGCTGCACTGCTAAACAAAAGCAGAAAGAAAAATGATTGGATTCACCCCAATGGTTTGAGGCTATCAGGCACACCCTAGCCACCTGATCACTGATCAGGAATGATGGAAGCTGTATTCCAGTTGAGGAAGGACAGAGTATAATGAGCAATGCTATAACAGTTTTTTAAAATCACATTTAAGGCTTCTAATGTATAAAGATGTGTTTTCTGAAATCCTGAAAATGTTTTGTATATTTAAAATGATTTTAACTAGAGCTTATTACATTGTGGTTTATTCCAACCTTTTTTGATAGAAGTATGGAGGAGGAGGTGTACACGGCAATGATGATGACCACTTACATATTGTTATCTGCTTTGACGTTACATCTAGAAAGGCAGAACGTAATCCGTTTTGTAAAAGGGTTCATGAAGCCTAGCATGACTGTTCAGATCTCCAGCTTTGGCTTTAGATAGAGCCTTTTCACACGACCCCTAAGATCCGCTGGCCACTTAAATTCGGATCAGAGATCTTGGCGGTTTGTCGCTCTTTCTGTGTTCCCACCCCCTCCGCACTCCTGGCTGCTGGCTGCGTGAGGGGAGGGAGAAAAAAAGAAAGAAAAGAATGCCGGCTTACCTCCGTTCTGCCGGTCTCGCTCTGTTCCCGGCAGCATTCAGATCTCTTAAAGGGGCAGGGGGCAAAAAAACAACAAACAGAAGCTAGGAGAGCCTGGCACTCTCTACCTTAGATCCGCATCAGGGATTTTTCACCCCCGGAGAGCAGGTACCTGAAAAGCGCACTGAGACGCGCTTAGGTGGGCGTGGTCACACTTAATTTTCTGTAAAATCCAGAGCTAGTGGGGAAACAATTTTAAGCTCCGGAGCTGGGAGCCATTTGCCGCGGAGTTTAGGGGTCGTGTGAAAAGGCTCATAGAGAGAGAGCATGCATAAAGGTCAGTCTTGGTTGCTTACAATCTCAGTTTTTTTGTGTGTGTGCACTTTCCCCCTCTTCTTATAAAGCACATTTCATACTCCCAGCATTCTTGCCATATTTCTGAAAGCTGTGGCCACTTCTCTTGCTATGGATGCCCTTGGACATTCCATCTCCATTCAATGGGAGAGGGAACACACAGGATTGCCTTTGATTTATTGATTTATTTCATTCTTCCATGATGTATACTGTACGTTTGTAATTTGAATTGTTTTAACAAGTGTGTATATCCCTTGTTCTGCTCTTTGTAAATACATTCAGAGACCACTTTGGGTGTGGGAAGTGATCCATAAATACTGCAGATTAACCAACTCAGTAATTAATAGTCCAACTGTAACTCAAATATTTTTGGACCTTACCTGATTGTGAGTGTGACCATCTTGGCAGCCCAAATCAAAGTGACCCAGCTTTGTGTTGGCTCGAAGTCCCATCTGCTTCACAATCACAATCAGTTTAGGTGACCACATGAAGACCCTGGGTTGTTTTGGTGCCAATGGCCACACTGGCCTCTCAGTCCAATCCAATGCAGTTCAATCCACCCCCTCAGCCCCTGGTTCTTTAATACCACCATCCTGCTCATCTCTGGATCTCCTGGTATGGTTTGCACAGCCGTAGGGGAAAAGGAACAGCCTCTGAAAGCGCTTCATATATGTACAAACATACACACATACCATGGGAACACTGATGTCTTCTGGAGTTCAGAGCTGTTTTGATTTTGAATCAGTTTTTATGTTTTCTCTTTGTTTTTCTCTGTTAGCCTTTTCACACGACCCCTAAGATCCGCTGGCCACTTATATTCGGACCAGAGATCTTAGGGGTTTGTCGCTGTTCCTGCGTTCCCACCCCCTCTGCACTCCTGGCTGCTGGCTGCGTGAGGGGAGGGAGAAAAAAAGGAAGAAAAGAATATTGTTCACCTCCGTTCTGCCATCCCGGCATTGCATTCAGATCTCTTAAAAGGGCGGGGGGGCAAAAAAAGAACAAACTGAAGCAAGGAGAGCCCGGCACTCTCTACCTTAGATCCGCATCAGGGATTTTTCACCCCCGGAGAGCAGGTACCTGAAAAGTGCGCTGGGACGCGCTTAGGTGGGTGTGGTCACACTTAATTATCTGTAAACTCCGGAGCTGGTGGGGAAACAATTTTAAGCTCCGGAGCTGGAAGCCATTTGTGGCGGAGTTTAGGGGTCGTGTACAAATACCCTATGAGGAGATGATCTAGCTGTGATCAGGCAAGCTAGACTCAATAGTTTATTTATAAAAAATAAACAAAAATACTTCAGAACAGCTAAGGAGAAAGATCATGGGTGGGTGCATGTTCCCTCTGGCCCAAAACATCACACCCCCAACTTACTACAGCACCAGAAAACTACCCAAAAATGAAATTAATAATCACACAGGCAAAACACCATTTGAATCATTATCGTTTTTAAAAGTAAAAGCTCCCAGCATTGGACAGTGGGGAGTCTGGACTGGAAAGGGAAAAAAAGGATGGCCTGATTTGGATTGGCCTTTATTTAATGTGATCCTTGAAAAATATCTCAAATTCAACTGTGCCAGTTCCAGAGCAAATTGCAAAGTATTTTTGAATGTAGTTGGACGCTAGGACTTATCATAAGCCTCTTCTGCTAAATACTTCTACTTATTTACTTAGACCTTTATTGGCATGCAAACATAGGTTCACATCTTAGAAAAATTCAGAGCATATATAGAATCATATAATGAAGGGAATGATTTGGCTGTATCAATAATCTCTAGGCATAATGACAAGCCTATCAATATATATTTTAAACTATGCTTTGCATTTAGACAGGCTTCATGGCCTTTTTATACATATATATATATTCCAAGTTATGCTTTGCAAATAAGCCACACACAGTATATATTTAGATTAATAAGCACACATATATAAAGCCTTATGTATTCTTTTATTCCTGTAAGCGATTCCTGCAAACAGGACATTTTTAGCAAGCCTTAAAGGAAAAAGCTTTCTCAGCAATAAGATTCAAAAGTCTAATTATTTTCTGTATAAGCCTTGGTGTTTTTCCACAAGATAATTGTGGATGACTTCAGCTGAGAGCAACCTTATCTCCGTGCCTGGCTGAGCCCGGCCTGGAATTCATCACCTGTCATCTTCAAGGCTAAAAGAGGCCTCTTTGCCTCTGTTTCTGTACCAGCCTGTTCACTGTGTTAAAAACCCCCTTTTGTCCAATTAAAATGTTTAAATGTTGCCAAAAGGGAATGCAAGATAGTTAAGACTGCCAATTAATGTTTGATGTGTAACCGACGGATGTGACGTGAGACCCAATTGGGAGGGGGGGAATGAGCAGGAATTTTAAACTATAAGACTAGGTGCCTTCCCTTTGTTCTACGAAGGTCTTTGCTTAACTGCTGTTGGGTACGGATCTTCCTGGTTGCAACCAATAAATCATTTTCCTGAGAACCAGGCTGTTTTCTTTGCGACTGCAAGAGACTGTCTCTTTTTGCTGGCACGGACCCGTTACAGAAGGCTGTGAATCAGCCATTCCTTTCAATAACAGATTTGCACTCCATAAGCATGTGGCACACTTATAAAGTAGGTTCAGTGCTGTGGGCCCCCTTACTGATCTAGTGCAAGGATAAGCTTGGGGTCCTGTTTTTCAGTAGTTTGTGACTGTGTATGCAAAACTGGCAACCTTATCAAGGATTTCAGGCTCCTCATTGGACAGGAGTGATTGCATCATGTCCGCATCCGTCCATTCCAACTAAAGCCCAGCATCAGACAAACTAAGCAAAATGGAGCTGAGTTACTCCAGACCTCTTCCAGCCCAGGTAAACAGCCACAGTGGTGGGACAAAGTTAGACCAGGGCAAGTGGATTTCTAAGTAGTCTACAGGCTCCCTGGGCCAGAGGGGTTTGACTTTAGTGCATGTTCAGCTGGTCTAGTGCCTGACTGATGTGGAGCAGTAAGGAGCGCATTGGTAACAACTTTACTTGTTTGTGGATTTGCCTCTCCACGAAGCAGTTCACAGTGTGTACTACTTCAGTGCCATACTGAAGGATGGCAAACTCGTGGTAGATTATTGATGTGTTGGGGGAGGTGTAGTTTGTTTGGTACAAGTCTTCTTAATAGCTTGCTCAACTGATTTTTTGGGAATGGTTGAAGAAATATTGCCAAAACAATTTATCTCCTCCTCTATGTATGCCGATGCCTGCTGTTGTTTCAGTAACAAAATTTACATGCATATTTTTGTGGTATTTCCAGTTCCAAACAGTTGCCTTTAGTTTTTTTGGGGGGGAACAGATACATTAACATATAGAAGTAATATAGACAGAAGAAAAGTTTTCCATACAGACTCTCAGATATCCTGGACTGCCAAAAAGACAAACAAGTGGATTGATCACATCAAACCTGAGATATCTCTGGAGCCAAAAATGATAAAACTGAGACTGTTCTAGCTGTTGTGAGTTTTTTGGGCTGTTTGGCCATGTTCTGGAATTTTTTCTTCCTGACGTTTCACCAGACTCTGTGGCCAGAGATCCTTGCTTTCCAAAGGTACCGGCCACGGAGTCTGGTGAAACGTCAGGAGGAAAAACTTCCAGAACACAGCCAAACAGCCCAAAAAACTCACAACAGCTATCAGATCCCAGCCATGAAAGCCTTCGAGAATACATTGAGAGACTGTTTTACTTTGAACACACCACAAGAAAACAGAATTCTCATGAAAAGATAATAATGCTGTTAAAAGCTGAAGGCAGCAAGAAAGGAGGAAGTCCAAATATGAGATGAGCTGACTGACTAAAGCAGTGGTTCCTAGACTATTTATTTATTTATTTATTTATTTGACTTTTATGCCACCCATCTAGCGCTGTGTGTGTGTTGTGTCGTTACAGTCGTGACCGACTCTACGTGACTCCATGTCCATGGAGTTTTCTTGGCAGGTGTACTGGAGTGGCTTGCCAGTTCCTACTCCAGGTGCCTACAGCACCTGGTATTGCCTGGTGGTCACCCATCCAAGTACTAACCAAGGCCGACCCTGCTTAGCTTCCGAAATCAAGCGAGATTGGATGTGCTTAGGGCATGTAGGCAGCATATGTAGCCCTAGGGCCACTCTATATAAAGATAACGATAACTGAGATAAAATCTCAACATAGCAATAACAATATGTTTAAATAACAAAAATACAAACAACATAATACAGTATAACAAAATATAATAAAATAAATCAACAACAATAAACTAAAATAAAAGTAGAAATGACGAAGCGATAGATCAAATAACAAAAAAAATTAGAGATAAGCAGTGAAAAGAAGGAAAGTGTCTGCTACGTGTTTAAGAAGTCAGGGAAGGCCATTCTGTAAAACCATGTTTTCAGTGGGTTTTTTAAGGTTTGACATGAGGATGCTAGGCAAATTTCTGGTGATAAGGGATTCCATAAATGGGGAGCTACCGCCAAGAAGGCCTTCCTCCTTGTCATAGCTTTCTGGGCCTCTCTCAGGTTTGGAACTCCCAAATATCCTGCCTGACGTGCAACTCCCTTTTATAATAAGCAATTAACCTGCTACCCATCACCACATTTACATAAGGTTTTCATCATTCCCTGGCATAGCAGCACCATCTGCAAGTCTTTTAGGTATCACAACTTCAAAAGTGTTTATTGAAGTCCTTCCTGATATGAAGGTCCTGGGGGTATTTACTAATTTTTAGTTGGAACAAAAGCATACACTTGCCACATGAAGTAGGAGTGGTTTGAAACTTTCATGCATCCTGATAAGTCAGGCTTTTCACAGTTCTAAAAATAAAATCGCCTGGTTTGAAACATTTTTTATCTGCATAAGCAACCCAGAGAAGGTACATGAACTCTGCTTCAAAACACAGTAGCTAAAGGATTTAGGCTTCAGAAATTAAGTTTTAGAAATGTTCAGGACACCTGCAATTTATATAATGAAGAACTTTTTTCTATGGGGAAATAAAAAACCACACAAGAGGTACTTGTCTCTGTGCTTTCCCCCATTTTGTACTAATAACAGTTCAGGGAAAGGGAAGCTCTGTGCACGTGAATGAAATCTGTGCTCCAGCACACACATCAACAGTGGTACTTGGGAATGAAATTCATTGGAACAAACGAGTTTAAAATAGCTGCTGTCTAATAATAGCACTGGAGATAAAGATGTTTGCAACATTTGCCATGCTTTCCTTCACTCACATTATGCATATAGCAACATTGTGTGCCGTGCTGGATATTTAAATCAACTGTATCATACTGCTACATTATTAAAATGATGACTGTTGAGGGAGAGATGTGTATATTTTTCCCCCCTCTCTGTTTACATCATCTGCTTAATCCTAAGGCTGATCTGCATGTTGATTATTTAGGCAATGAATCCTGAAAATCTTTTCAAGATGCCTTTTTTTAAGCAAATAGAAATTACAACTGAGAAACTGTGGTTTCAGGATTAAGGGAAATTTCACTTTGAAATATTGTAGCCTTTAAGATATAATGATTCCAATGCAGGACAACTTGTGCCATGGACTCCTAAGTTGGGGAACTCAAACTCACACTTGACTCGTTTTATAGTGGTTGTTTTTTTGGGGGGACTGTTTGGCCATGTTCTGGAAGTTTTTCTTCCTGACGTTTCGCCAGACTCTGTGGCTGGCATCTTCAGAGAGCGAGGAGCTCAGAGAACTAGGAGTATTTTTGTTTTTGTTTTTTATCTTTGCCGCTTGCGTCATCTTTTTTGGAGGATATTGTCCCTCCCCGTTTTATTGGAATTTTTCTTTGATTTTTTGTTCTCTTTTTGTAGTTTTGTTTTATTGTTAGCCGCCCAGAGTTCCGTTTCAGAAGATGGGTGGGATATTAGTGTAACAAATAAATAAATAATAAATAATATGAACACATAGAATTTGTGTTTATAGACTTTGTGATTGCATTGACACTATGTTCTCAACGTTAGTTTCCCTCATTCATAACTTTACATGGAATGTTACTCTTTTTTAAATGCTTGCATTCTCTGGTAGCTTTAATGTAATGTTGTCTTTTGATATTAGAGGATGCTGTAGTTCTCAATACTTGTATCTTAATTGTACTGGACTGTATCCCTCATTACTGTTAGCCACCTTGGATCCTTTTCAAGGAGAAAGGTGGGGTAAAAGTACCCTAAAATAAATAAATAAATAAATAAATAAATAAATAAATAAATAAATGTGCAAGTTTTTCTGGTTCATGACAGCAAGTACACCAGCTAAAAAAAAGGAACAAACCAGGCCATTCCCAACTTGGACTAAACTGCAAGACTGTCTGTTCCCATACACATTTTCAGGGCATTGTTATATATATGTAGAGTAATTCCTTATGCTGGAGGGGAGTATTTCCTAAACAATAGCCTAAACCTTGGATGCTGCCTGGCAAACTTCTTTTTAAAGTACAGGTATGTGATTATCTTAAAATGGAAGGTGAACAGAAATTAACACAAATGATGCACTTTAAACTGGGTACTATATTCCTACCACTCCCAAAGTTTGACAAGTGGTCAATCAACTGTAATATGATCTTTTCAAAGACTGCAATGTGCGAATATATAAAGGCAAGATGATGCAAAGAAATCATGAGGAAGACATTGTTTGGGGTTTATTGGGCTCAACATTCCTCCATCAACTTTATTATGGAAGAAATAGATGCAGATATTTTTTCCAAAATGCATGTTACTTTCTAATGCCTGAGAATAGCTTTTCAATGAGATTTCTTTTAAAAGGGGAAAGTAATTCATCAATTGAATGATGAAATGCAGAGCAAATGGCTATGACGGCCAAACTCTCTTGGATTCTGTTTCATTTAATTCCATGCAAATACACCTACATACAACAGCCAATGAATATTTGGTATGAAACATATATTCCATTACATATTATTTTGCACACCTCATTCTGCTGCTATATGTCTGAAGAAGTGGACATGTCCATGAAAGGTTACATTAAAATATGAAAGTCTTTCAGGTGCCACGTGTTTTGTGTCTTTTGTATCTTTTGTTTTGTTTTATTTTTCTTTGATTTTTGCCTGGAATTCTTGAAAAGAGTAACATGGCTACCCTCTCTGAAATTTCTTTCATTTAAATTTCACAAAAAAAGCTGATACCAGACAAAAGATTGTAAGTGTCCTGGATTTATCTTTCATTTTCATTTTCACTTTTTATTTTTGTTCTCCTGTTCAGCGTTCCATGCTTCAAGAAATTTATGATACACTTGTGGAGTGCTTTGGGCAATTCTGGTTGTCTGCTCTCAGGGGGGGAAAGTACTAAATGGACAACTAACTCGATAAACTTGATACCTTCTGACTTATATGCTTTTGTCAGACATCTGCAATCGTTCTGCTGATTTTAACAAAATTCAAATGTATTTTTCATAGCTTAAGCCTCTTGCAGTAGTCTTTCTCTTTGACTGCAAGTTTTCTTGAAGTAATTCTCAAGGGCAGTAAATGTACAAAGCTATGGCTGAAATCCAGTTGCAAATATCATCCCAAGAGCAGTGGTTTACAGAAATTAAAGACTTCCCTCTCCTGTCATGTGGCTCCCACAGCTTCTAGACAATGAAGGAGATTACATGGGAGCCTCAGAACCTTTGAGAGTCAGAAATCAGGAGAAGTTAAATACAGGGAGCCTATTGAATACTGACATCTACTAAATACAGCCATTTACTGGGTGAGGCTTTTATTATGCAATTGTCCTCCTATAGTCATGGAGGTTGTAGGTGTGTGTATGTTCAGATGATCTCCTTTTCTATTTTTTTCCCATCCTATGTTTTCCTATATCTACTTCCACACGTTTTCTTTCAAGGGAAAGTCAGCTAAGAAAGGAAATAATTGCTCGGTGTCTTTGGACTTGCTGCTCTAGAAATGCTTCTTCTCGAGTCAGCCTTTATCTAAGGCAAAAAATACAAACCATCATGCAACTGGTTTGTATCTGTTTATAGATATTTTCAGGTAAACACCATTATTTGGAAATTGGCAAATTGCACTGTTTTCTAAACAACTGACCATAAATGGTCAACCCAGCTGAGATGAGGTGATGGTCTAGTAGAGAAATCTTGCCATCATGGAGTTGTATAGTCTAAGCGGAGCTAGTATAGCTCAGTAGGTGGGAGCACTGGAACCAGGAGCTAGAATTTTTGAGCCTCCACTGTGTTGCCTTACAGAGTGACCAGCCAAGATGGCTGGGAGTATACATGTGCCCTGCCGCCTCTATAACCTAGGCCAGTGGTGGCGAACCTTTGACACTCTGGATGTTTTAGACCACAACTCCCACAGTCCTTTGCCATTGGAAATACAGCCTTGGAATTCTGGGAGCTGTGGTCCCAAACACCTGGAGTGCCGAAGGTTCAACACCACTGACCTAGGCCAACATGCATGGTTCTAGAAGACCAAATCACTTCTGATTTGATGGTATATGCTGTCATATTTCTTTCCTCTTGATACCCATCTTATGAATGAGTGACCTTTAGAAAGTCCCATTGTCAATGCTGGGGTGGGAGGTTATACCAGCAGTAACCTTAAGAGGGTTACCCTAAGTCAAAAATGACTTGAATATTGTTTCTAATATTGCAGACGGAGTTGGTTCTTTGAGTCATTTCTCTAGTTGTAATATCAATAGTTGTAATAAATCAGAGGTGCTAGCAATCTTTCCACTTTGAAAAAGTGGGCACATGATCAAGCTAGGAAATTAAACCAAATTCCAAGGATATAGGCTCAAGAGCCCAAACCTCAAAAAGAGGAACTCTGCAGAGTGCAGAGATTTGGCATCTATCCTTGCCAATTTGGTTTCATATAAAAGAGATCCACATTATATTCTACTGAGCTGTTCTGTAAGGAAGGTCAACCCTTCACAGCAAGGCATCTGGCAAACTCTGACCAAATTCATTGCTGTGAGACCACTTTCTTTACACGGAAGGTTATGGTGCCATTTACAATTAATGGACATACACATTCTAAGTGAAAATGATGTGTCTTCAATGCATCTGGTGGTGATTATGAGTTCATTGGGAGAGACAAATAAAATCAATTTTCTTTTTCTTCCTTGTTCTGCCTTCTTTATATAAGTAAGCTATTGCATGCTGTCAGGTCAGCATGCGGGTTGCGGCTATTGTGCTAAGCAGAACTCTTTGGAGAGTTCAGAAGATAAATGATAAGGTCAGAGGAGTGTAGTTTTCTTGCACTCAAATCTTCAAAGGCAAGAGGCAGCTAGTCATCAGGGATGGAGCCGAGCACAGTACAAAGAGCCCAAAACAGCTTATTCAAAGAGTGGTTTAACAATCAGAGTATTTGGAAGGGGGTAGCAGGGCTGGAGAGCTCACACAATGGCGAGTTGTTGTGTAAGAAATAAGAACCATTTTCAGGGATTGCAGTCCACCACACCAACAGCTAGAAAGAAAGAATAGCACAGCCAGTCAAGCATCTCTGTGTAGGCTTCTTTGAAGTCCTTCCTTGTCATCCAGGGAGGAAAATCTAACTTGGGGAAGGGGCAGGCAGGCTACGGAGAACAGGAAGACAAGGTATGCTTCTATTAGTCTTCTGCAGTTACAACTTCATGGTGCAAAGCAGATTCAAAAAATAGAAATAGAGATGGAACTCAGAGAGCCACTATCTCTAGTACATGATGTAATCAGCAGATGTCAGAGCAATAGAGAATGCAAGCAACCTATCTATATATAGCACGGATGAAAAAAATATGAAAATAACTGCATTTTTAGTCTGTTTGAGAAGCTGGGGCTAGGAAAAGAATCCCCCTTTTAGATAATTTAATTTTCCCAATGTTTCTCTTCTTTTTCCAGTTCAAACAATGTAAATTCAGCCCATGTGTGTTGTGTGTTGTCTCATTACAGTCATGACCGACTCTTTGTGACCCCATGTCCATGGAGTTTTCTTGGCAGGAATACTGGAGTGGCTTGCCAGTTCCTACTCCAGTCGCCTACAGCACCTGGTATTCCTTGGAGGTCTCCCATCCAAGTACTAACCAGGGCTGACCCTGCTTAGCTTCCGAAATCAGGCAAGATCAGATGTGCTTAGGGCATCTAGGCAGCTTAAAATTCAGCCCATACATTATAATAATCAGATAGGATCCTCTTGCCTGAAATTCTGTCTCATCTTTAGAAGACCCCGTGAACAAAGCTATAGGTACAAACCCATCCTGAGAAGCACTCACATAGTAGGTGGGTGGCTCATTCTGAGATCAATTGGCTGGCATTCTGGAGTACTGGCAGGATGGTGAGAATCAGAATACTTTATTGCTGCTTTGATCGCATTGGTCTTTCAACCAATTTAAAACATGGATACAAATATTAATATTGACATGATCATTAGGGATGGGCAGGAAATGGAAAAAAATTGTTTCATTTCATTCCATTACATGTTGTTGACCCCCTTGGTTTGTTTTGTTTCATTTTAAAACAATTTGGGGGGGGGGAATTGTACGAAATGAAACAGAAACAGATTTATTCATTTCTCTTAAAAAGGGTTCTGTGGGTCCTGGAGGCACCAGATTTGGTGGGTACCTTCTTTGGACTCTCCCCTTTAAACCTTCCAAATTTGGAGAGGTTTGGGGTTTGGGGGCCCAAGTTATTAAACTTCAAATGGGTGCCCCTGGAAAAAACATTTCTAAGTGTAATTTTCTGTGATAGAAAATAGTGATCCCAGGCAGCTAGCACCATAAAATTGCTGTGGAGCATCCTCAATCTCTCTCCTTGAAGCACTCCAAATTTGGAGAGCTTTGGGGTACGGGGGGCAAGTTATTCAACTCCAAACAGGGTGCCCAAAGGAACAAATGTAATTTAAAAGTACCTGAAAATTGTGATCCCCGGAAGCTAGCAGCATGGAAATTGCTGTGGACCATCCTCAAACTCTCCCCTTGAAGCACCCCAAATTTGGAGAGGTATGGGGTGGGGAGACATATTATTCAACTCGAAACGGGTTGCCCATAGGAAAAAATATATAATTCCAAAGTACTTGACAATACTGATCCCAGGCAGCTAGCAGCATGGAAATTGCTGGAGCATCCTCAAACTCTTCCCTTGAAGCACCCCAAGGCACATTGGGCTGAAGGCTCTCTCTGCACTGTCCACACAAACCACACACACAACTACACAAAGCAGCTTGAGCTTAGCTTAGCTTTAAACTAGCAAAGCAATCAAGATCAGCACAGCAGCAGTGAGAAGAAGCCAGCCAAATCAACTGCTTCAGGCCTTCAGCTAACTTTAACCCCATACACTGCCAGAGACGTCTCTCTCTCTCTCCTCTCCCCCACCACAGATGACGAGAAGTGAAACTAGCCCATGATCTTATATACCCTGCTGCCATGGGACAGTTAGAAACCACACCCACAAAAAACAAATTACAATGGATTCCTATGGGCACCCCGTTTGGAGTGAATCACTTCCCCCCCCCATAGCACAAAGCTCTCCAAATTTGGGGTAATGGAGATGTTGAGGAATGTCCACAGCAATTTTCCTGCTGCTAGCTACCCAGGAACAGTATTTCCAAGCACAGAAAATGGTGCTTAGAAATCTTTTTCCAACGGGGTAACCAATTTGAAATTGAATAACTCACCTCCCCGAACGACAAAACTCTCTGAATTTGGAGGTCTTAAAGGGGAGATTCCAAGGAAGGTATCCACCAAATTTGGTGCCTCTAAGGCCCTGGTGGGGCTCGTTATAGAGAAACAAATGTTCATTTCAACATAATTGTGCTGATTTGTTTCATTCGTAACAAAACGGCAAGTCCCCATTTTGTTTTGTTTTATTTTGTTTTGTTTTATTTTGTTTTGTTTCATTAGCTAATGAAAGGATGAAACAGTGTGTCATTTTTTGTTTGGTGCACATCCCTAATGATCATGATACCACCTTAACAACACAATGTTAAGGAGATTTAAAAGACAGAATATAAAAACCAAATTTACTACAATATTGGGTTAAAACTAAAATACAACAAGATTAAAACTTCTGCATAATTTCAATATTTAAAAGGCATTTCAAATTATCATGTGGGCCATTGGCTACTCCCTCCATTACTTCTGACAGCTGATATGAATCTTGTTGCTCTAGTTTTGCATATCTTTATTATAATCAGAGGCCTTTAAACCATGCATATATGTACACATTAAATTACTCAATAAAATAGTATGATGGTTAACAAGGATTACACCTCTGCATGTACAGTACTTATCCACTCCTTATCCTACACAGTATCTCTAGTACTGCCTATTCTATCTTTGTTATTTAGCCAGTTGTCCCTTAGTAGTTATTGCAGGATGATCAAAACAGCCCAGAGAAGGGCTTGGGAGTTATGGGCAAAGATAAGCAGAGAAGGCTAAGAAAGGAATATTAGAAGACAATGTGTTCAACACAATGAAGAAGAGAGTATTTGAAGTAAAGGTTCTGAGGGGGCAGAGAAATTTAAGAGATGGTAAGAAAATAGCTTGTGGTGGCTCAGCAGGCTAGAGTACTGAAAACTGTTGGCTACAAAGTCAGCAGCTCAGGCTGCTTTCACACGACCCCTAAAATCCGCTGGCAACTTAAATTCGGATCCCCCCAACCAGATATCATGTGTTTTTTGTTCTGCTTCCTGTGTTCCCACCCTCCCGCACTCTGATTCTATTGCTTCTGTCTGCTGTGAGGGGAGGGAGAAAAAAATGCAGGCTCACCTCCACCTGCCGTTGGCAGCAGCTAGTTGTAGTAGGACAGGAAGCCTGTTAGGGATTCCTGTCTGTTAAAGGGGGGGGGGAGAGAGAACAAAAACAAACAGAAGGCGGAGGAGAGCCAGGCATTCACAGCTTTAAAATCCACATCAGAATTTTTTTTTACTCCTTGAGACCAGGTAATTGTAAAATGTGCTGGGGCGTAGGCGTGGTCGTACTTTATTCTTTTTAAAGTCCACTGCTGGTGGGAAAAGAATTTTATGCTCCACATCTGCGAGCATTTTGTAGCAGATTTTAGGGGTCGTGTTAAAGCATCCTCACTGGGTCGAATCCTGGGTGCTATGCAGCAGATTGAGCTCCTGCTATCAACCCCAACTCCTATCAACCTAGCAGTTTGAAAGCATGAAAATGCAAGTAGATAAATAGGTACTGCCATAAAAAGTGGGAAGGTAAAAGTGTTTCCTTGCAGCAGTGCTGTCCATGTGGCCATGGACTTGCAAAACACTGGCTCTTCTGCTTGAATATGGACATGAGCACTGCCCCTAGAGTCAGGCACGACTAGCACGCATGTGCACGGGGAACCTTTACCTTTAGAAAACAGGGATCTAAAAACTGCATAGAGGAAATGTCGTACACTCATGCATTCATTGATTCATTTACCTCATATTATCCAGGAAAATTGTGAGCTTTGGTCCAATTCATTTTCTTCCACTTTCTCACTACACATATACTGTATCTCTAAACCCAGCATCCATATCTCCACATTTGACAGATGGCTATAGGGAATTTGGAATCATCCAATAAGTAGTTTTTTTTTTCTCTTCTTCCTGAATGTCCCCTTATGAATCAGATACCACCAGGGACCAAGGCCTGGGTGATACTGTATTATCACCTGGAATTACACCAACTGGTAAGAAAAGAGTAAGAGTCTGGCTACATTCTGTGGGCTTCCCCACAACAGGGAAAAGCTGAAACAAAGTAACTCTAGGATACCAAGGAAATCTTGCTTAAGGCAGCTTTACACCTCCTTCACCTTGACTATTCAGGGAAGGAGGAAAGTGACTCAGGGTCAAATGATACTTTGCAGATAAGAATACATTCCATGGGTGTTGAGAGGTGTGTTAGTGGTTGAGCAGGATATTTTTGCTGCTTCGTTTAGTTTCCAAATTAACTTGTTTTGTTTTTGAGTGGTTGGTCTTCTGGACCTAAACACAGGCTTTGTTTGCAGGTGTGACTGCTCAGTCACAAAGATTTGCCTCAGGAATAATAAGAAGTTTCTGCTTGTAAGGATGAAGTATATAACCATTCAGCCTAAGAAATGACCTTAGGCCTCAGCTAGTGCCTCAAAGTGCCGACTGAATGTGTTTATATGTGGAAAGGGTGAGAGAGAAACAAAGGAACAGAGCTGCAGTATTAAAGCTGCAGACTGGTCATTCTCTGACCCTTATTTTTTGGGGAGGGAAGGGGGTTTAAGGGAGGTGGGCATTAAAAGTTATGCAGGTCTCATCCAGAGGCCATGTAGACTTAGTCTAGCAGGTTAAACATGGTCCAGTGCTCAGAGCTTCTCAGACCATATTCTAAAACTATATCTACGGCAGTTCTTAACATGCTTACCTGGACCTCTCCCCAGACAAGCTACTACTGCAAAAATGGGCACAATATAGGCTTCTAGATGTTGGTACAACACACCTCCCATCCATTCTTTCCAATGTACTATCAGGAATATTAGGAAGTGCAGCACGTCAAGACTTGCGGACTTTGCCCTCTCCATCCAAAGAGAAGACAGCCATGGCCTCATTGGCATAACATGTATTTGTGCTGTCTTTATATGTGCCCGTTATATTTTCAGGTGGAAAACCAACTGTCCTGAACGGAATGAAAACTACTGATGTTGAGGCAGCAGGTCAGGGTGGTGGTGATGGTGGGGAGAGCTCTTGTTTCAACTCATGAAGCCTGATGTCGTTTTTGGCCGTTACTTCACGAGGTGCCTCGCTTCGAATCAACCTTGCCTTCGATTTGAATTCGGAGGCGGTCACGTGGTGGTCACGTGGTCTCCCTTCGCTCCCACCCCCGTTTCTCTGTACTCACGCGGGGCATTTTGGGGACCGAATCAATTACTACCTCACGTGCTCCCGTCGCATTAGAAAGCTGATTTGCAACGTCCGGTTCCACTCTCCTTTTATTTTTTAAAAAAAATTTACTCGGCGTATCGATGCATCAATGCTTGGCTGTCATTCACGACAGAGCGTGGTTACTGTACGATCCTGTGTTTTCTGCTCCTAATTTATATTGTTTTGTCCATTGTTTCCTGGCATCATTGGCAGCCCCCCCCACCGCCGCCGCCGCTACTCGGGGGGAGCCCCGCATGGCACAGCCGCCTGCCCTCCGCCGCTTGCACGCTGCCTGCCCCGGGTGCCCTGCTCTGGCCGGGTGAGGCGGCAGCGGCTCCTCCTGCTCCCGCCGCCGCCGCTGCTACTCGCACGAGGAAGTAACAGCGCAAAGCGATGAAACGATATAGCGATGCATCGATATCCCTGTTTGAATATTTTTTTAAAAAAACTTGAAATAAAAGCCAAAAACCGAGACCACACGTGACGTTGGGAGCGAAGCGAGATGCGAAGCGAAAAGATTCCCGGCCCATGGCAGGGGAATCACTCACCCCGGTTGGAGCACGGTAAAGGGGGCGTGGTTGGGGTGACGTCGCAGCCAAAAAGGAGGAGCGTGCGGACTGAAGCGATCGGTTCGCACAGAAATGACGGCTTGCCGCGAAGCGAGCGGCTCGTGAAGTAACGGCCTTTGAGAGCTCAAACTTGATTGAAAGCTAGCTTGACTTTAGGATGGCTTTTAATGTTTAAGCTCTTGTTTTGTAATGCCATGAAATCTGATTTGTTTGTATAGTACTGCAAAAGCATATTAGTGGCTCAGATATTTTAAAAGAGTCAGTATCTTAGAAGCCAGCATAGATACTTTCCAAAGGAGTGCCATTAGAAATCAGGTCCTTAGTGTTTTGCTGAGGACATTCTCTTCCATAGTATGTCAACTTTTAATCAGGAGAAAGGACCTTTTTCTTCTTATTTTGGCATTACAGAGCCCAAGTTGTCCTCAATGTTTGTTCACAAACGTTGGCATCTGACAGTCACACATTCATAATCCCTCGGAGACTTCTGCTATGACTCTGTTTTCATGGTGAGATAGCTTCATTCCACAGCACTTTAGTCACTATAATTAACTCCAAGATTAGTGGAAGAAAGGGCTGTTGGAGAAGATCTGGAGACTGTTGGCTCCATAGTGAGCCAGCCTCTGTTTAGTGTTGCCGGTTTGATTACTGTCAAATGTGAAATGTAGATTCCGGTTCTCTTTCTGTGCTCTGCTCTGTTGCTCGTTAGCTGCAGGGGAAACAAAATACAGTTTCCTATCTGCTCTTTTAATTATGTGTAAACATGTACGTATGTGCATGTGCACCCATCCATGTGTGCGCGCACACACACACACAGAGGATTAAACCTAAACAATGCAATCCTATAATGTCCATTTAGTTTAAAAAAACCTCAGGGTTTAATGGGATTTACTCTAGGTAAACTTTAGCTGCTCCTCCATTCACACAATGCAGGAGTGGTCAATGCTAACAGACATGAAGGCAACCATCTACCCCAGAACCCTCCTGTGGCCACCTAGAGTGCCAAAATGCTGCCGCCACCCCCCAATTCCAAAATGGAACTGGAAATAGCTAATTGCCATCTCTGGTTCCCAACGTTGGGTCCTCTGGTGTTCTTCAACTAAAGCTCCCAGAAGCCTTTTACCACTGGCTATACTAGCCAGGATTCTGGGAACTGTTGCCTGTGAACACAAGGGGGAAGAGGAGGGATTGGAGATACAAAAACCAAGCCTGCACTTTCCAAATCTTGCTGTGAAGAAACAGGGAGCTGTTTCTATCAGCTTGACAGGCCATACCATGCCTAAGTGCCCTCCCCATGCAATCAAGAACAGTTTTCCAGAGGGCATAAGAAAGAGAAATGAAAAATTTGCCCTGTGAACATGGATCATATCCTGTTCACAGAAAGAAAATTAAAACTCCAGCTCCCATAAAATTTTGTTTTTATTTAAGACCTGTTCCTGGCAGCTGGATATAAGTAACTGCAGTCTTAATACACACAAACAAGTTATGTCCCTGTTCCCTGTTCTCTTCTATGATACAGTTCTGAAAGGGATATGGGAAAAACTTGGGGTAGACATACTGCCACCTTTTCACGCAGTGTGGGTAATATTTTGGGTATTCATCCTTCTTAGGATGGTGGATTCCAGCTCTCATCACCCTGCATTATTTGCTCAGGAGTCAGGAATAATGGAATTCATGATTTAACAACAGTTAGGGGACACAAAATTGTCCATCTATGTTCTACTCCATTACTCTAATACTTGATAATATTGATTCCAATGGTTCAATAGATAATATTTTAATTAATATGAATAAATATGGTTGATTATCAAAGCACAGGGACTAACATCCAACAAAGGTAATGTATTGTGGGTATCCAATATAATGGACAGAGTGACAGATTAGACCTAAAGGAGTCTTGTTCACATTGGAACTGATAAAACCAGTCCATAAGTATCTCACTTACACAGCAAGTCTTATTTAGGACACTGTAAGATGGTTCCAGCTTAATGGCAAATAATGACAATGTACTGTACAGAATTGTTTCTCCCCCCCCCCCCGCCCTTAAATATACCTTATTCTAGATTCAGATTTCATTGGTTCATGCTATTTTAAAAATATTGTTATACAGTGGTACCTTGTATAAAGGAATTAATTTGTTCCAAATGAAATTAAGTTAAGCAAATTTTCCTTTATACAAATTTCCCATAGGAACGCATTGAAAACAGAGTACTGTAATCCCTAATCGCAAGTATTTTTATGTTGAACAGATTTGCCCAATAGATGATTCTGTTAAGCAAATTTCCTCTATCTCCAGAATTTTTTTATGGTTGTACAGATTTTATTTTATACAAACCTTTTGTTATACGAGGGTCCACTGTAGTTTCAAATGTATAGGATCCTTTTCTGATCTTATTCTGAGACAATTAATAACCCATTTCTGGCGAGGAAAAGAAAATGGGGGCACTTGCCCTGTTCTGCGCAGATTGAAACAATGTCCCATCTGCTTCAGAGAATTAAGCACACTAATGTTACCAATAGAAGGCATGCTTATATTAACATCTTTGATTATATGAGTGTGTGGTCCTCTGTGTTTTTTATAAGATCCTGTAACAAAATACAGTGCTGTCAAGTGACTAATCTGCCTCATTTATTTGCCTTTCCACCTAAATTATTTTCATCCCTGTGGCTTTCTTTTATTACCAACTAATTAGAGGATTAAAGCAGAAAAACAAAAAACAAAACCCCACACATACCGAGCCCTTGAAGACAAAAAAGAGCTAGCTGTGTTTTCACAAGAAGAGATTTTCCTTTATCTGCCCTTCTATGTAGTACATCATATTGTTGAGTTCGGGCTATTCCCAAAACTATCTTGTATCAGAATAACTTAGCCAATAATTCCCGAGACAAGCAATTTTTCATTCATTTATTTCAGCCGGAATAAAGGAATGGGCGGGTCTCCCCACCAAAGCAGGAGAGGGGAATACACGCCCCACTTTTGTTATGCACAGTCTTAAGTACAAAGCTGGTTTGTCTCTTTCACCAATCAGAATATTCCACAACCAATGTGCAACTTAACCGGAGCCATTCCCACCATGGATCCTCCCTATTGCTTTCTTATCTCTGTCCTTGGCCCATATGTGCTCACCTTTCTCCTTTCACTTTTGTGCAGGCCTATACATTTCATCAGAGCATAAACAGTTTAACAAGGCATAAATGAAATCGACATGGCTTCACTTTGGTTCATTTAATTTTTATTCTAGCTCCTAACCCCACAGTAGTTCAATAGGTCAGGTGACAGGTGGTCTTGTTTTATCACAGATGGGATTTGGGACACCTTATTGAGGCTGAATCAGAAGCGCATTTTCTAGCAGTCACCTGTTGCAAACATCTTCAACCCAAGGCCTTTGAGATATAAAAGTCTACAACTCTTTTGCTGGCTGGGGTTGACAGAAATGGTTGCCCAAATACTTGGAAGGCTCTGCCTATAGAGAGTATTATGCTGATCTCCAGCTTGAAACAATCCTCTATCAGTGACTTTTATTCATTTACTATTTGTGGAGATCAGCAGTCTGTCAGACGGTGACGACCCTTGCAAGTTGGATCAGAGTGATTCAGCTTTGCTGTGGCTTGATTCACAGCCTATTTTACACTTCTGTCCCAAATAGGTGATCACACAAAGACTGCATACTGTTTTGCTCCTGGCGTCCACAGTGGCTTTGCAAGACGATATGGTTTGATATGTGCCACAGCCCATATTCTCCATTCCTTTGTGCAGATGCCCCCCGGCCACTTCAGAAACCTGATTATCCAAGCTCAAGGATGTATCCAGAAGTACATCCAGGCTGCAAATCTGAGTTTCCAGAGAGAAATGTAACCCCATCCAGCACAGGTTGTATCTCCATTCCCTTATCTGCCTTCCAAATGATCAGGAGCACCTCTATCTAGTCTGGATTGTGTTCCCGTTTGTACTGAACCTCCAAACTCCAGACAACCTCTCCTAGCATTTTCATGTAGATGTTTAAAAGCATGGTGAACAAAACAGATCCCAGGAGGACACCACAAACCAATGGTTAAGGTATTGAGCAGGTGTCCCCCAGCACCACCTTCTGAATTCCACCTTCCAGGCAGGACCACAGCGACTGTAAAACTAAGCCCCATCCCAGAGAAACAGTCCAGAGGGATATTATGGTCAAAGGTATGGAAATCTACTGGCAAATCCAGAGACATTCCCCCTCCCTAGCCAGTTTATGGTATAGGCCACCTGCCAAAGCAACCAAATATGTCTCTGTCCCATAGCTAGGCCTGAAAGCAGATTGACATGGGTCTAGAGCCACTTCCACTTGGAATACTTATAGGGTATTAGTTGGCATGCCACACAAGACTTTTGAGTGTAGCAATTACTGGTTGTTGTTTTTTTTTAAATGTTTATTAGGTTCTAGTGGGACTTACCTAAAATTATAGAAAACCCATTGAAGGATTTCTGATGTATAAACTGCTGTGTTTTACATAAACACTAAATTTTGGTTACTTTCTCAAAGTTCAAAATGTTAAGAGTTATTGAATAGGATTTTGTTATAGTTAAGAGCAGACACATTGGAATCAATGAAAATTGATTAGCTGTGGCATGTTATCTCCATTGCCTTCAGAAGGTCTAGCCTAACCATGGGTAATTTCTGATCCAATCTGTTGTATCCCATGTTGGAGAAGTATTGTGAAGTTACATTCCCTCTAACAACTGTGCTATGTCTATGAAAGCTATCACTTTTTCTTTATCTTTCTTTCTTTCTTTCTTTCTTTCTTTCTTTCTTTCTTTCTTTCT
>JAHTLZ010003526.1:47963098-47978859 GCA_023846285.1 Phrynocephalus versicolor | reverse complement strand
GGGGGGTGTAACTGGAATGTGTGCCAAAGATCATGGCAGTGGCTGCTAACATCAAGAGGATCAAACCTTGATGTAAGAAAGGAAGATTTTGAATTTGAGCATTGTTGTTGTACAGACACTGTAGAGACACAAATCTCAAATAGTTAAATGTTAAAATAAAGAAATGACAACTTGTGGCCTTGAGGTATTGTTGGGTTGCTGTTGTCACTTATGCTTCACCACTGCCGATCCCACCTGGCTTGGTGGGAAACGCAGGCTGACATCTGCCAGGCCACAAATTGTTCTCCCCTGATTTAAATATTTGAAAATCCAAGGCGGCTGTCATTTAAGGGACCCATTGTGTCCCCTAGATGTGAAGATAGTACAACATTGGATGAGTGTTACTTTTGAGCCGTTTCAGCTTGCAGGGGAAGAATGTTTTGTGTTGAGCTGGACATTGCATGTTTTAGTAAGTTACTTGTCACGTTAATCTGGTCTGTTATTATCTTAAAAACAGACTCTTGACATATTTTTAAAAAACTCAACCATATTTGTACTAATTTCTCAAATCATACTGGCAGGTGCAGCACTGTAAAAGCCCAATGGCATCTACAGAAGAAATTAAACAGAAACATGAAGCACTCATCAAAGCCTGCAACATTAGGCTTTGAAACAGAGCAACATTAGCAGAAGAAAGGCAGTCACATATGACTGAGTTTCATCAACATCAGCCATATAAAGAGCTCCAGTGTTACTTTATTCAATGCAGCTTCATAGGTTTAACCACCCCCATACATATCTGTGGACAGATGGCAGCTCATGTTAGCAAAAATGACATTTGGGTTGTTTGCTAAACTACGGCTTAAAAGACAATGAAGACACTGCTAGCCTTTGAAGGCGGCATATCAGTTCTCACACATTTACTTAGTACTTAAAAGGAGGGTTCTGAAGCAAACAAGCAAAGCCCCTTAAGTATCAGCTGTAGGCTGACTTAAGAAAATATACACTTCTGGGAGGAGGGCACAGCTGCAGAATCCTATTCATGACCAACATTTGTGTGTATGTAAATTGGCAAACCACTCCAATATTCCTGCCAAGAAGACTCCATGGACATGGAGTCACAAAGAGTCGGTCATGACTGTAACGACACAACACACACACACACACACACACACACACACACACACACACACACAAACACACACACACACACCTTTATAATTTGCCCAATTATGTTCAGCAGTGACAAGCCACAAACCCTTCCATCCTAGCTTAACTGATTTGAGGAAAACATATGAAAGCAATATTGTCTGCTAGTGCCTTGGGTCCTTTGGCCATTGTGAGAGAAAAAGGTCAACATGACCCCTCTTGTTTGACTCCAGTGTTCCCCTAACGCATGGCACTACAGAAGATTAAAAGATGTGAGCAGAGCAGTTTCATTTTGAAACTGGAGACGGCGTGGTAGTATGGAGGGAGTGTGACGGAGAGAGCTAACATGAATGGTCAGCATTAAAGGTCATACTCTTGCTTAGCAACCATGGGACTATTTGCAGCCTCCTGAGGTGAGGGCACTGAAGGGTGTACAAGAGGAGGCTTCGGGTGAATGGAGCAAAGCTGGATTTAAATACAACCATTTTGAATCTCAGAGGGAAGAAAACTAAGTTTGGATATATATATATTCCCCTAACTTGCAGTCTGACATGAAAGTGTCACATCCACACTCAACACCATTTAGGGGAATGTGGCTTCACACCGGTAGAAAGAGGAAAAAAGGAAACCTTCCGATAAATAACAAAGCATCAAATATCATGAACATATTACAAACACCCCTGCAATAGTCAAGATAAAAGTGATATGCTCTCATCACAACCTTTGTAAACCTCTGGACTTGAATGGTTTTGGACTTATGTCTGAGACAGATGTGTGGTTTTAAACTGGATTTTTTTTTAAAAAAGATTTCTTCTAGAGCAACCCCTACCAGTTAGTGTTTTCCAGATATCAACTCAAGCCACATGATAGGAGTTGTTAAATCAGGCCCAAAATATTTGGGGCCAAGTGATTGAAAGTGTGGTGGGTATTGTGTAAGGATTCAACAAGTATAATCTGAGTGGTAGCCAGGATTTGGAGCGCCTGGGGACAAAGTTTGTTTTTGCGCCCTTCCTGCCCCCCCCCCCCCACATTGCACCCACCAAGCAACGGGGGGGCAAATCCTATGGCCGTGGGGTAGGTGCATGTGTGCGTGCGCATGCACACACACACGTTTGCATGGTAGCACACGTGCATCTTATATCTCTCTGACCAAGACAAAGAAGGAGAGGAGGAGGGCATTGCGGCCACCGCCTATCTGCCTGCTCTGCTGCTCGCCTAGCGTGCGGCAGTGGAGGGGGTGCCATCGCCAAGCTTTAGGGAAAAGGAGGACTGCTGGGCGGCGGGAGGGTGCACAGCTTCCTCCTCTTGCCCCCCCTCCAGGTCCCCCCAGATTGCTGTGCCCGGGACAGATGTACCCTTCTGCTCCCGCAATACACCCCTGAGTATAATTTTTATATATGATTTCTACCATGTTTCTCTAAACAGAGGGACCTGTGGTTGCTTATAAAAACTAATGACATATACCAGCAAAACTGCAAAAGAATTGTAAACATTGTTAGACGTATACCAGTAGTAAAAGTCACTCTTTTCAAGCTAGTTAAAAACATTGCACAACAGGAAAGTGTACTGGACCCACTCCCTCAAAACTCCTTTCTTACTAGGCCATTTGTCTTACTAAACAATTTCAAGGTGCATAGAGTCTAGGAAATGTCTAATCCTAAAAGCAAATGGTTGGAAATTTATGTGATTTTGAGTAGAACATTTCATTTTATATAGAAGTAAATATATAATATGGTTGAAGGGCCCTCATCCAACTCAAACACTCTCTCAAACAGTGCAGGATCCATTAATGTAAACCATGCTGTACAGATATGTGACTCTTCGTAGAGTCAAAATTAAAACTTGAAATGGTTTTGAGATCTTCCTCAAATTGACCCCTTTCCCGTTTAAAGTTGTTTTTAATAAAGAAGAAAATCTCATAGTATGTGGGAAAGCATTTCTGAGTAAGTGACAAAATCTTACACGAGCCTGGAAATACAGTGGGCCCTCGTATAACAGTTTGTATAACATAAAATCTGTACAACATAAAAATTCCAGAGATAAAGGAAATTTGCTTAACAGAATTGCCTATGGGACAATGTACAACATAAAAAATGGTCATGATTAGGGATTACTCTGTTTTCAATGTATTCCCATGGGAAATCTGTATAAAGGAAAATTTGCTTAACATAATTTCCTTTTGGAACGAATTAATTCCTTTGTACAAGGTACCGCTGTACATTTCATCACAAAGACCCCTTCCACTGAAGTGATCTGGCTGATAATATCAGTGCACATAAAAAGTCGAAGAAGTCAAGTAAATGTGAAATTTGAAGGGCAACTGAGTTAGTTCCGTAATATAACTATTGCAATGCAATTATTCTGAGATGACTTATGCTTCCTGAAGCAGGCTCCCCCATTGCAGCGAGGGAGCATCTTCCAGCCAAGTAAGTAGAAAGCTTGAGACATAGTGCTAGAGAGGTCAAAAGCAGCATTCAACGTACTGTCTGTCACCTGGCAGACATCCCTCTGAGCTGGAAATTTGAAGCCACCTGGCTGGGAGGGGAAGCAACAGGTGGAAGCAGAACTTCTCATAACATGGACTGCTAGGAATGGATGGATCTGTCAATTTTGGTTTCACTCAGTTTCTATTTTTCTAAAGCCATCCTTAAGTCTTTTTCCTATTTCCACATCAGCTTGTGATTGGGGTGGTGGTGGTGTGATATTACCATATGTAGCATTGTTTTTTTTTACTCTTTTCTTTTTTCTATAGTTTTATTTTAACTGTAAACTGTCCAGAGTTCCGTCCGGAAGATGGGCAGTATATAAATATAACAAATAAATATATAATAAATAAATTATACACTTTCCTCACAATATTTGCATTTCCATTCGGATTTTCTAAACACATGCATCAATTTGTTTCTGTATTATATCATCAGTAACAATATATCTTTGTGTGATACTTTTATGTATTTCTGTGTTTGTTTTAGGGAAACTGCATTTATTTTTTTTAAAAAAAGAAATGTACATTAAGCACACTGAGCTCTTATGGGATAGCAGTGGGGTATGTAAATGAAAGGAATAAACAGCAGCAATGCTTGGGTTAGCCTATAGTAGTTTGGGCGAACCTACGGCACGGATGCCAAAGATGGCACTCAGAGCCCTTTCTGTAGACACCCAACATTGCCCCTTCACAGCCACCTGTATTCAGATTAAATTACTGTATAGGCACTTTGTGAAAAATTAGTGGGTTTTGAATTGCAGTTTGGGCATGTGGTCTCTAAAAGGTTCACCATCACTGGCCTATATATTAGGGAGGTGTAGGTTAGGGAAATTTATATGACAATGCAAACTAAACGTGTTTTCTGTCTGAAGGTAGCCACACAAATTACTAGTGGGACATTGTGGCCAAGGGACTGCAAGTTATTTTGCTATGCCTGTTTTAAGATGCAGTAATGTAGCTCATTGGTTTAGGTTCAATCCCCCACAGTGCTTCTTTGACAAGAGGTTGGACTCAGTGATCCATATGAGCCCTTCCAGTTCTGGAGTTCTCCGATGATGAGGATGAGGATGAGGATGAGGATGATGAGTCAGCAGTGTGACATGGTGGCCAAAAAAGCCAATGCGATTCTTAGTTGCATCAACAGAAGCATAGTGTCTATATCAAAGGAAGTGATTGTTGTTGTTGTTGTTCAGTTGTTCAGTCGTGTCCGACTCTTCGTGACCCGATGGACCAGAGCTTGCCAGGCCTTCCTATCCTCCACTGCCTCCCAGAGTTTTGTCAAATTCATTTTGGTTGCATCGATGACACCGTCCAACCATCTCATTCTCTGTCGTCCTCTTTTCCTTTTGCCTTCAATTTTCCCCAGCATCAGGGACTTTTCCAAGGAGTCCTCTCTTCTCATGAGGTGGCCAAAGTACAGAATAGTAGCACTCTATTCTGCTCTGGTTAGACGCCACCTGGAGTACTGTGTCCAATTCTGTGCACCTAAATTTATAAAGGATGTTGGCAATGCTGCACGGGTCAAGAAGAGAGCAACCAAGATGGTTGAAGGTCTGGAAGAAATGTCTTACGAGGAGTGGCTTAGGGAGCTGGGAATGTTTAGCCTTACAAAAAGAAGGCTGAGAGGGGATATGAGAGCTATGTTTAAATATTTGAAAGGACGTCGTATTGAAGAGGGAACTAGTTTATTTTCCATGGCTTCAAAGACTAGGATGCAGGGCAATGGTTTCAAACTACAGGAAAAGAGGTCCAATTTAAACATTAGGAAGAATTTCATGACAGTTAGAGCTGTCTGGCAGTAGAATATGCTGCCATGAAGGGTGGTGGAGTCTCCTTCTTTGGAGGTTTTTAAGCAGAGGCTGGATGGCCATCTGTTGGGAGTCCTGTGATGGGGATTCCTGCATGGCAGGGGGTTAGACTGGATGACCCTTGAGGTCTCTTCCAACTCCATAATTCTATGTTTCATATTTTATGTATGATGATGATGATATACCCAAATTCTACCTCCAGTCCACCTTCCTCTGTATTTAGATCTCCCAATATTCCTTCCTGTTGTGTCGTATTTTTCAGGCTTTAAGCCTGAGGGCTGGGGCTGTCTTGCTATTTTCTTCTTCTCTTGAGACACTCTGGAAGCTCTTTGCAACTGCATACCAAGATGAAAAAGTTTCAGAGAAACAAAGATTGAAGAAGCTGGTGCTATGGTAGCAATTGCAGGAGAAATTGGCATTTATAACCAATTCTGGGCTCTCTAAAATTGTCAATGGAAACATTAAAAAAACACAATGAAGTACTTAGATGTAAATTCCTCCTGCCATTTTTTAAGTGGAGGGTTGGACCATATGTCATTCCAAATTAAGTTTTCCTGTTACTCTGAATTTCTCAGATATGACCTATGAACTTGAAGTCACAAGTTATTAATGGCTTCTGCAGCAAAAAGAACTTTGGGAAGAGGCCAGGGGGCAAGAACTATTTGCTGTTTCTTAATATTTTTTTTAGAACATACATTTTTACAATGTACCACAGAGGAAATAATGATGCATTCATTGTCTATAGCTCAAGGTATGTATTCACGTGCTAGATACAATTCTTCATGTATTGGGCAATTTATATTATGCTGTCATGCATCAGTTATACTCCATATCTGAATAGGCGTAACATACGTCTGTTTTACTTTCAGTAACTTACCCATCCTAGCATTTTCTAAACATTAAGTGCCATTGTCATTTACTTTTCAATTAAAGCATTCTTTCATCAAAAGGATGATAAATAGCTGCACAATACGTAACTGCTGTTTTGTTATCTATCCATTTGATGTCAGCTGAAGGCGATGTAGCTCTGCAAATTTAAGATCTAGCTTTAACTTACATGAAAAACAGTGATGTATGCCGTATGTCTAATCACAGAAACAGGCAATTGGTTAAAACTAAGCCAAACAAATCTTTCAACATACGGTTGAGTAAAAGAAATTTGAGAGCTCCGTGTTGCCAAAACACAGAGGTTACATCCACACCAAAGGATTATCTAGTCACAAAATATGAAAGCACTGTTGGGCCAGGATTGAGAAATCTGGTTGAGTTGTAGATTCATCCCCAAAGTGCATAAACAACTTCAAGTTAGTCTGGGCATTTAATCTCAAACAGCTTGCAGATGTTCAAAAATGAACTTAGCCCAACTGTGGGGGTGGGAGGAACAATTCACTCACGCCTCCTCCAGAATGGAGAAAGTTATCCCACGGTTCACTCAGCCTTCCATCCTTCTGAGGTCGGTAAAATGAATACTGTACCCAGTTTGCTGGGGGAGGGGGCAATGTGTAACCTGGATAATTAAATTGTAAACCACCCAGAGAGTGTTTTAGGCACTATAAGGAGATACAGTATATGAGCACACTTGGCTTTTTTGCTACTCAAATGCAGCCCCAAAGTCTCACAGCCCACATGGCCATGGATGGACACGTAAATCAAACCAAACAGTCCTAGAACACTGGTTCCCAGCCTTGGGTCCCCAGATGTTCTTGGACTATAGCTCCCAGAAATTCTGACAAGCACAGCTAGGAGCTGGAACCCAAAGATGGGAATCACAGTCCTAGAAGGACAGTGAGAGATGTATGTACACATACAATATGCTTGCATGCACACATGCCCCCAGGTCCATCAAAGAACCAGAGTAATTACCAGGTGAATTAAGCTGCGTTGTTCATGGAGGTTTGGTGAGTGTCAGCAAAGGATGGAATGGCAACAGCAGCTGATCTAGCATAATGGCAATATGACACATGTCCTGCTTGGCAAATGTATAAACACCAACATCCACCAGCAATTGGCAGCCAGACTGAATCCACAAGACTGGCACTCCATCCCAGGTCACAACTAGACAGAGGACCAAGCCAAAAGTAAAAGACTGTTTCCCAGTCAGCCCCAAACATATTGTTGTCCTTGTATATGAGTAGCTTATATTGCTAAAAGTAAAAAAAAAAAAATCTCAACAATCTGATTTACCAGATACAATGCTAATTGTGAGTGACTTAGTACTATGAACATCAGCAATATTTTCCTATGGCACTGTAGGGCCACTTTGTAATGGCCAGGCAGCTATGCTGTACTTTTATTATGGTATTATAGGTTTTACTGAAGAATTATTGTATGAAAGTGACAATGTAAAAGCACCATAGTCAGGTTCCAGTTGGGTACTTGCACTGTCCAAAGGGGAAACCAAGAAGAGAAAACTACCCTTACTACATATCTCTCCTTGTCCTTGCTACCTTCTCTGGAAGCCTCAGTAAACCCTCCAAACAAGGGTTATGTAGTGGGTGGCACAGAAGGCTGAAAGAGGGTAAAGACAGGGGAATTGTCTCCTTTTGTGAATACCATGTGAGAACAAAAACCATTGTTTCTTGATGGGGCCTCTTTTGGTATAAGTACCCAATTGGATCATGGTCCGTGACAGCCATTTTGAGAGTGGTTATTAATATTATCTCCAGTAGTAGCCATTTTATGGCAACATCAACATCACCTCCTTGTAACTTGTAATGCATTAATAACAGTACCGATTCCTAAAGATTGGAGTGGTATCTGTTTTCGATAGCATTTCCTGAGCGGAAATTTAAGAAAAACACACCGTTCACATCTCTCTATTATTGACAGCAATTAAATAGAGTAGATGAAGACAACAAGTTTAAGGTGGAATTATGGTTATGCAAGTGTGGTGTGCAATGAAACAGATAATAATGGCCTTTGAGGACTTGTCTTGCTTAAGATTAAATGGCCTAGGATTATACATAAAACCAACTCCATTTATTTTCCAAGAATTAATGCAATGCAGCGTTTTTGTTTACAAACACAGTTGCTTCCAGAGAAATAAATAACTAATGCTGTAAATCAATCTAGGATGAAGAAACTGGCAACTTAAACTTATATATATTATATGCAGAATGAGTGCAGCAATTCATTTGTATGGCAACTTCATAATCTTTTTTTACCACACAAATTAAGGCAATACTTTAAGACAATGGAACCAATTGCCTTGGGAAGGGGTGAGCATCCACCACTGGAGGCATTCAAGAGAAAGCTGGACAACCGTGTGTCTGATCTGCTTTGATTTGGATCCCTGCATTGGACAATAGTTTGGACTCAATGGCCTTATAAACCCAACTCTGTTATTCTAGGATTCTAAGCATAACGTTCCTCAAGGCCACCATCATCCACCATCTATCTCATTTTAAATATCAGAAACCTACATATCCTCCTCTCTTCCATTCATTATCTGTACACTCGCTCTCTGAGACAACGCCAAGGACCCTGACCTTCTTGATAGGAAAGAAAGCCTGGGTTTTCTAAGAACCCACTTTGGGCTGTTCAGCCATCCTATATCCTACAAAAACTACAACCTAAGGGATGGACCTGGCATATATATTCAACCCAATCATCAATTGCCTTCTGTTCTTAAGTCCTGCGAAGTCACAGCGCCACCTGTAGGCAAAACACAACACAAGCAACTGGGGCTTCTGTCATCATTTTGTTACAATCCCCTTTAACCATTCCGAGCACTTTTCTAGCATAATAGTTTCATAACAAGTAATCCAAGCATTATTTAACCATGGTTCAGACTTGAATTTACCCTCTTAAATGGGAATGCAATGAATCATTCTGCCTTTAATTTATTCTGCATATTCCCTGTATTTCTCTAGATCAGTGTCTGGTCTCAGTAATGGCCCCTATGTGGGCGAATAAACAGAAATGTAATGCTGGCAAGACCAAGGTGCTCCTGATCAGCTGAACAGCATATCAAGGAATAGGGATGCAGCCTATATTGAACAGAGTTGCACTCTCTCTTAAAAGACAGGGGTACAGTTTGGGGATGATCCTGCATTCATCTGAGCTTGGATGTGGTTTTGGTTTCAGCTTAGAATGCCTTTGAACAATTAAAACTAATATGCCAGCTGGACCCATTCCTGGAGAGGTCTGATCTGGTCATGGCAACAAATGCTTTAGTTACATCTCGGCTAGATTACTGTAACATGCTCTACATGGGGGCTGCCCTGGCAAAGTGTATAGAAACTTCAGTGGGTCCAAAACATGGCAGCCAGATTGTTTATTAAACAGTAGGGGAGAATCCACTTGTAGAAACTCATGATGTTAAACCGTTTTAAACACAACCACTACTATGATAACAGCTTTAGGAAAGGATGGCTATGCAGAAACCAGGATACATTATGGAAGTGATAACCATCTTTTATTCTGACTCCATTCATTTTTATTACAGCTTATATCATATTGTCATTCCATCATGCAGCAGCTTCCCATTCATATAGGGCAGCATAGCAACACCAAAGTACGTTGTGTTGCCATGTTGTGGGAACAACACTACTATCTGATGAGTGAAGCTACCAAATTTTGGACTGCTGTCGTTCCATGCATCTCTTCTGTGCTGTCAAGCTGAACCAATGCATAACGACCCTATTTGGGCTTTAAAAGTGAATTACATATGTAAGGAGCAGTTTTACCAGTTCCACTCCCTCAGAGAATTTTTTTTTGGCCAGGTGGGGATTCAAACACTGTTCTCCAGAGCCCTAATCTGTCACTCTATCCACTACACCATACAGTTACCCAAGTGAGGAATTGTAGGACAGAGCAATAAGAATCTCTTTAAATGGGGACACCGAAGCAGGTTCTCCAATGTAGCAAGCAGCTAGAAATGAGTGGGTGAAGCCTCAGCAAACAGAAAAGTGTATCCTGATACCTCTCGAATATATGCCTCCCCCTCTCCCCACCAGCGAAAAAGGGTGAGTAAGTAGGGATCTTAGGATACCAGGGAGGAAGTGCAAAGACAAAAGGTTGAAAAACATCCTGGAGACCAAAACAAAGAGGGGTGAGAACAAGCTCACAGGGAGATATTAAGCCACCTTCCACTGACCTGTCTAACCCAATATTGTCAATACTGACCAGCCGAGCTTATTGGTAACCTCTCATATTTACCACCGTAGGACTGCCCTTGGAGGTTGTTAGGACACTTAAGTTTTTAAATGCATCATTTCTTTGGCAGGAAGGCAACATATATACATATTTAATGCAAAATTAAATATTGAAACCCATTCCTGTCAGCAAGGACAGACTGCAAAAACATATTGCTTTTCGGGGAGGCTGCACCATTGTTGCTTTCTATAAGGCATATAAGCTCATTTTAAAATCATGGTTTTGACTCCGGAAGCCTGGGGAAGGCCTGAGGTGCCTTATTTGGGTGGTAATCTTTCTGTTGTTCTCCTTTCAAACAACTAGGGAACTGCTTTGCTGTGTACCATATCTGACAGAAGCCCAACTTGTAATGGTGGGGAGTCCTCCATTTTCTGTGACTGGAGCTAGGAAAGGTCACTCTTTTGGACTACACTTCGTAGTATGCACACATGGCATCTGGGGAATTCTGGGAGCAGCAGTCCAGAAGAGCAACCTCCCCCAGGTCTGTTCACAGCAAGCACTTTGTGAAGTAATGTATTCTCAAAGGCTTTCGCAGCCAGGATCTTATAGTTGTGAGGGATTTTTTTTTTTTTGGGGGGGGGGGGGGTGTTTGGCCATGTTCTGGAAGTTTTTCTTCCTGATGTTTTGCCAGACTCTGTGGCCGGCATCTTCAGAGGGCAAGGAGGTCAGGGAACTAGTAGTTTCTCTCTGTGCTCTGAGGTACAGAAGGACATAACTTGGCTATGGTAGTGGTAAAAAGTACATATTTCATCGGAAGCCTTTTTTCATTGGTGGCTAGAGTTGATTTCTTTTTTGTGGACTCCCCACCCCCACCTCGAGATCTCCTGGTAGTGTGGCTGGCTGCTTTGCAGTGTCCCGCTCTCTAAGTCATCAGTTACCTCATTGCAATTCCACAGTGGTTTGATGCTGCCACTTATTTACCATACGGCATTCACATGGCCGTAAATTGAACCTAAAGAAATTAACTTGGTTTTTGTAAAAAAAATCCAGTTAACATTGTACAGTGCAATTTGAAGCAAGTAGCAATTACATTAATCAAATAACTTTCCAAGCATTCTTTTCAGTGCTTTCCCCCTGTAGAGCGCTGCCTCTTTTGTGAGTGTCCCGTATTTCTATAAAGTGGTGTTAAATCTCCTTTTAAAGCTCACACTTCAGAATTTCTCGCAAGCAAACAGTTGCATAACATGATGGATCAAGCCAAAAGGACATAAAAAGAGATGTTTCTGAATCTTGTAAGAGGTTGTCTCCAGTTCCTATTTCTTTTCCATTGCTGTTTAAGAAATGATAGGACAAGTCATGAGGATACTTCAGGATATGCCGATAGCAACCAAGCACATTTAGCTGTAGAGCCGGAAGTCAGAACTGGCACATCTGAATATGGTCTTGGGCCAGTCTTTCACGATACCACTCTCCAACTTTGTTGGTGGGATAATGGACACTGTAACCAGCCATTGGGAGAACCACCTTTGGGAGGAAAAAGAGAGCATGAACACAACTGTCCTGGAAAAAAATCGGCCATATGAAACTACTTGTGTACACATGGGGGATGTAGTGGAGGTGCTGGTTAAAAAATAATGAAGGAGAAGCAAGTCCAATGCAGAGTAATTAGCGTCCTCACCACCACCACCACCACTGTATTTTGCATTTGATCTGAACCCACATTTCTTTCTTATGTCTTCCAATAATAGGATTGCAGTCTCTTAAGGACAAGATACAGTTGTCCCCTGCTCTTGCGCAGTTCATATACTGCGGTCCCGGTTTATCGCGGGTCTGCAGTATATGAAAAAATGGCCCCTTGGGGTAAGGAGGAAAGGCCTTCTGAGGCCCATTGGAGGCCCCAAAAGTGATTCCCCGCAAACAGGAAGTGACTTCTGGTAAACCAGAAGTGACGTCCAGATCACTAGAAAGCACTTTTGGGGCCTCTAGGGGACTGGAAAGCCCCTTGCAGGCCCGTTTGGGGCTGCGCCAGGCTGGGGTAAGTGCAAGAGCCCCCAGAGAGCCCACCCCGTCTCGACCCGACCCAGAATCCACATATTGCGGATTTTTAATTATTGCGGGTTGGGTCAGGTCGGGTCCCTAACCCTTGCAATAAGTGGGGGTTTACTATATAGTGGTACCTCAACTTATGGACGCCCCAACTTACGAAAAAATTGACTTACAAATAGAAATCCGTGGGTATAGAAAAATTCAACTAACGGGAAAAAAGCTTGTTTTTTTCAAGTTACAAAAGGGAAAAGGAAAGATTCCTTTCAAAGTGGCTCCTGCTTAACAGCAATAGCAATGCTGCCATTTTGTGGCCACCTGATCCCAGTGCTGCAATAAGGAAGAAGAAGGAGCCATTTTGAACAGGAAAGCTGAGAACAGGGGCTTGTTGTTGTTTTTTAAATGATCTTTTCAAATGGTCCATTTTGGATATCTTTGGCACTGATTTGGGTACGTTTTGGAACTTTTGGGAGGATTTCTTAAGCGGTTGAAAAGTAGGCAAGCTTTCCATGAATGATGAACTACCATATGTATTTCATAAAATCTATAGGTTCACATAGATTTTGTATTTATAACTACTTATAACCATGTTGCTTTAATGTAGTCTATTAATGCTGTAAGATGTCGCTCAATTCCTTATTCTCGATAGTTGAATATGTCTTAATTTTACTGGACTGTATATTATCCCTCATTACTGTAAGCCGCCTTGGGTCCTTTTCCAAGGAGAAAGGCGGGGTAAAAATACTCTAAAATAAATACATAAATAAATAAATAGGGAGCTGAGCTTCTGTCACTTGCATGCCTGTTAATATGTTGTTGTTGTTTTCATTCTGGGGCGGTGATTTCCCACTTGGAATAGATTAAACCCTTTCCAATGCATTTCTCTGGGAAACTCTGTTTCAACTTACAAAAATTTGACTTAAGAAAATGCATTGGGAACAAATTAATTTCTTAACTAGAGGTACCACTGTACATAGGCTTGCGAGTGTCCCTGGACTCTGTATTGCTCCCAAAGCACTGGGTGGCTGCTACAGCCAGGATTTCCCTTGTTGAGCTTTGGTTACTGTATCAGCTGCACCTCTTCCTTGGAAAAACAGATCTAGCCATCATGACTTAGGCTAATAACCAACTGAGTAGACTACAACAATGCATCCTACACAGGACTGCCCTTGACATCAGTTCAGAATCTACTGTATAGCTGGCATAGAATACAGATCCTGACTTTTTTCTGATACATGTTTTAGAGACCCGGGACCTCAGTGAACTAAACTGGCTGTCAGGTTTTGTTTTGTTTTTCTAAGTGAAATTCAGGACCCTGGCTTTGATATAGAAAGCTTCAAACAACTTGTAGTGTATTTATTTACTTAACATATTTTACTGTGTCTTTCTCCTTTACATCATTACAAGAAAAACAACAACCAATATCTGAAGCTAAAAACCATGAGGCTACAAAGGTGGCCAAGACATCAGAAAGGCCACCTCCTTCTGTATAAGCCTGGCCAGAATTTGAAAAACAAAACAAAATCATGTGCTGTGCCTTACCATGTTGAGAGGGCCGCAAATACACAAGACAGAGATATGCCTATAGTACCACCTTGACTACAGAGCTCTCTCCCAATGGAAGACAGGCTGACTCCACTTTTGTTGAGCTTCCTGTGGAAGCCTGTATGACAGTTGGTTTTTAAAACTGTTTTTTTTTAAAAAAAATCTGCTTTTACAATTGTTTGAATCTACTTTTTCATCTTTTGGCTTAAAAAGTTCAATCAGATACTTGGAATGAATGAATGAATGAATGAATGAATAACACAGCCTATTAACAGAACCTGTTGATACAGCCTATTACATCATTTAATAGAATTACATCACTATGGACTTATTAGTACTATGGACTTATTATTTCTTTCCTATTGAAAACAATACAAACACACTTACTTGACTTATTGTATATCTACTGGCCATTTCTTCTGCAGAAGTTACTACATGCACCTGGAATAAAAATGAAAAGAATTATGTGTTTTATGTGTTTGTTCATTGTAGATTCCTTCAAAAAAAAAGGTATCTAGCATTCATGATCAAAAACACAATAAAAACAGATCAGACTAAAACAGATGAGATGTACAGAATAGAAGTGAAGGGTTATTTTAAAAAATAAAAATAGAGCACCAAAGTGTAGTGTGTGACCTAACTATATACCAATAAAAGTCCTAAAATGTTATCCTATGCATGCTGATTCAGAATTATGGTAAGTTTCACTGATTTAGCAAGTTCTACACTTGGGTAAATGGATATAGAACTGCACCCTTCATATTTCCTAACTGAAAGCATTTCCAAACTAGAAGCTGTTGGTTTCAACCAAGGCAAAATTAGAAACAACATTCTGACTTGGCTCCTCACTTATCTGAATTCTAATCTCAGAGCACATCACTTTAAATGGTAAAGAATGTGAAAATAATCTTAGCCATGCTAAACTAACTTTATTATCAAAGAACATAGGAACTTCATGGTGGATTAGAAATTTTAGTTTTATTTTAACACTTCTCTGGAATAAAACTCTGAGATCACCAATTTATTTCATCCGATGTACATCTATTGAAACCAACACTAGGAGGCATTAAAGAGAAATATGGAGAGCCATCTGCGAGATCTGCACTGAGTTAGGCTCAGCAGTGGTATTATAGGTCCCTTCCAACTCAATTCTTCTATGATTGTACAGTATTTGGAAATAATTTCTACTGCACCTTTCAGAGAAAAGGATATACAGTCACACTAAGTATTTTGGCCAGATGATCTTTGTTTCCTCGATCCCACATTCTTCAAATGTTCATGTGATGCACAGTTTTAATTCCCAAGGACAGAAATACCAATTAATATTTTTGATTTGCAGGAAACTGTTGGCCATTGTTTTAATTAGTAACCAGAAATTTTGAATGACTTCAGTGGCTCAAATGAATGCTGAGAGGAGGGAGATCTGGTCTTACTTTCATATTATTTTAATTTCTTGCCTTAATACTTGGTACAGTACTTTGTATTTGTATCTTCTGTGCTTTTGAGGTTGCTCATTAGTGGAACCACCTCCTCCTATAAGGTGTACAGTATTTTTCCTTGTTGCTGATCTAGCCATATAATAAAATCAACTGCATTATCTTCTTCTTCTTGTTGTTGTTGTTGTTGTTGTTGTTGTTGTTGTTGTTGTTGTTGTT
>JAHTLZ010003526.1:47946093-47963088 GCA_023846285.1 Phrynocephalus versicolor | reverse complement strand
TTGTTGTTGTTGTTGTTGTTGTTGTTGTTGTTGTTGTTGTTGTTGTTGTTGTTGTTGTTGTTGTTGTTGTTACAGACCAGACAAAGGAAGCAGAATTTCTCTTAAACGGGGCCTCAGAACATATGAATCACATTTTCATCAATCATTGCATGCTTTTGTTTACCTTATCATTCTGCAAACAACTTTCAGTACATTCTGTAGAAAAGATCAGATCCCCAGCCACAACTCTTGTACCGTAGATCTTAAACCTGTAGGACACAGCTTCGTTCCAGATTTTACTGCAATATGCATGAACATAGAAAATACGCATGGAGTGCGGAATGCTCATCCATCCTTGTGTGCATCCTTCGTGACTGATGCCATAGCGGTGCAAGGCACGCAGTAACATCTTCTCTCTGACTTTAAAGTCAGGCAACATTGCAAGGGTACCTTTTGCATCTTCTGAAAAATAGAGAGGTGGGGGGATACATTCTGCTTCTGATGAATGGACAGGTTTCAACCCAAGAGTCAATGTTAATTTCAGAGCTGTTCTCAGGGGTCTCGGTGTAGTGGTCAGTGGTCCCAAAGTCAAAAGGATAGGACTGAACAGATCAGCATGTTCTAGCCTCAGATTCTTACACTATTAGCTAACTTGCAAGATATGCCTTTCAGGTTTTTTGGATGGCAATAAATAAATAAATTAAAAAGCAGGCAGCCACAAAATGGCCATATCGTTATGAAGGAAATGTTATCATCTCCACAACTGAGATGGATGCTGTTGGCCTTGTGACCTGGTATTACCTCCTCCTGTTCTAATACATGCAGTCATTATCTTATCATCATCTTACAACTGCCGAGATGGAAGGGACCCCGTGAGTTATTGTGTCAAGGAGGCGCAGTGGAGAATCAAACACCCAACCTCCGGCTCCACAGACAGATGCCTAAGCCACTGAGCTAACATACAAAGTCCAGCTGCTGCTTCTCTTCCACAAACTGGGCCAAAATGAGCACGACTTCAGCCAAGAAGCAGAGGGGGTTGAAATATGCTTAATTCTCCTCTTACCCAGATGCCTCTGATTAACCCCAATAAGTATTTCCCATAAGCTGTCTCGCCAACCCGATTCCTGATTAGTCTTCTATTGGAAGGAGGATAACAACATTCTGTTCACTTATGCGCTTAGTCATGCTCGCCACATGAGCCAGGAAACATGTCTATCAACAAACGCTGGCTCTTGGGCTTATAAATGGAGGGGAACACTAGCCAAAAACAAGTGGACTTTATTGTCAGGGGGAACCTTTACCTTTACTGGAACGGTACCTCATTGGTTTTGCAACAGAGTAGCAGGCCAGTTCCTGAAAGCACACATATTTCTCCTCTAAACTGCTTGATTTTGCACAGTTATATGGAAGGGTTGGAGGATCTCAGTTAAGGCCATTGTTCAGATTTGTCAGGACCCTGAGGGCCATACTCCCAGGGAAACATGACTGAATATGCTGATTTGTATATTTATTACTATTATTGTTGCATTTTTTACAAATGCAGCCACTATGTGTTCCAGAAACAATCCAAAGAAACAAAACAAAATAAGTCAAAACCATGCCGCACTTTACAGACTATTACATTTTAGTACAAGTTTTCGTGGATCAAGTCCACTTCCTCAGACAGGTGCACAAGAATGAAAGATGTAGGTGAATGAAATATGAAATATGTTATAATATGTACTGTAACTGTTACTACCATGAGCTTGTTAATAAACTTGGTTTTTAAAAGAAATTGGGTTTAAAAGCCCTTCTGCCCTCTAGTGGTCAATTTTTTTAGAAAAAGAAATTAAGAATGGAATTGAGGGCAATAGGGAGACTCTTGGAGCAATTTTCTTTTCAAACATTTTTTGCTAGCTAAAGTACAGATATCATCCTGGGGCTGGCTATTAAAGTTGACAAGCAGCAATGAGATCAGGTGTTTTAAAACTGCAGCTGTGCCAATTTCTCTTTACTTTTTAAAATCACGAAGCACACTATCAGAATGAGAGAAATATTTGCCCCATATTACTCAGACGATGAATAGTTTGACATGTTGTCATCTTGTTGACTTCCACTACAATGAAGAATCAGCTGGCACAATGAAAACTAACATGGACTGTGGTCATCCACGAACACTTATACTTGGCTACATTTGTTGGTCCTGAAAGTGTTTGGGACTTTTTTTAGAAGTAACAGACCAAAAGTGCAATCTACTAATTCAAAAAATGCATCAGCTGTAGCATGATTCGGAATGGGCAAAAACACACTGCTACCACAACTGTTCTTGTTTTGGCTGAGCTACAGAGAGCCATCAGCAGAAGGATCCAGCAGAACAAGTCAGTAACAAAACTTTTCGTGGACAGAGGCCCAAATTAATTTGGGACAATCTCTACTTTAAATCATGCAGACTATACATTGCCCCCAACCCAGCGAGAGGTTTACTCAATTAACCGACCTCGGAAGGATGGGAGGTTGAGTCAACCTCAAGCCAGACACTTGAGCCCAGGATCTAAACCAGTGTTGGCGAACCTATGGCACGGGTGCCAAAGCTGGCACTCGGAGCCCTTTCTGTGGGCACCCAACATTGCCCCTTCACAGCCATTTATTAACCTGTATTCAGGTTAAATTGCTGTATTGGCACTTTGCAAAAAAATTACTGGGTTTTGAACCGCAGTTTGGGCACTCTGTCTCTAAAACGCTCGCCATCACTGATCTAAACTCAGGTCATGAGCAGAGTATTCACAGCAGTACTGCAGTTTAACCACTGCACCACGAGGATCACCCCCATTGTCTCCCTGTATAGTTTCCATTCTCCAGTTGGGGCTTTTCCTTGATTATAGAACTCCCTTCTGAAATGATGTACAATGGTCTCTATTGCAATCAAAACTGTTTTATTTTTATATTGTCACTTCATTGTAGATCATGTTTTCAGCTGTGGAGGGCAAAACTACAGTACTATTTATATACACGTAAGTACTGTAATACTAATGTGAGCTGGCTGGAGAGTTGAATGAGTTGAGCACCTTTGCAGAACCAGGAAATATCATCCATTCCCTCCTGTGCCACCCTCCCCATTACTGATGGTCAGGGATGAGCTTTCCAGAGTCAGTGATTACTGGTATGTTCAGATCACTCAATACTATGATTCACGGCCATATGGAGCACCTGGTGGTTTCTTGAAGGCTCCAGGAAGTTTGCCTCCCAGGGGTGGGATGGGAATATGATTTTTTTTAACGGTACAAAGCTTTGAGGTATAGCCATTTAATCCTTCAGCCTTCCCCCCACCCCACCCCACCCCCAAAAAGCTCCGTAAAAATCCATCAGTGTAACTGGATGTCCTGGTACTTTCTGTTTATCTATCTATCTATCTATCTATCTATCTATCTATCTATCTATCTATCTATCTATCTATCTATCTATCTATCTATCTATCTATCTATCTATCTATCTATTTTTTATTTATTTATTTATTTATTTATTTATTTATTTATTGCATTTCTCCCCTGCATTTTTGTGGTTATATGGCATGTGATGGTGCCTTGGGTCTTTTGCCTCTTTCTTTTATAAATTAACTCATGAGGAATTGCAAAGTTCTTACAAATAAATATCTAAAGCCACAAACACTGACCGTTACCAAACATTTAGGCTTTCTTCTCAATATGCCACAAGAGTTCTTCCCACAATAGCTGTCATGGGTAGAAGTGAGTGACGTGACATATTTACCTGTCTCAAGGAAGTATTTCTTTGCCTTATTGACAGGATCGTCTGAATCCTCTGGTGTAAAAAACAACTTTACAGCTTTGACCTTTAGAGCAAACAAAGACAAACATTGTCGATTCCTTGGAGTATTCTTCAAGATTTTCTTAATACTGTCAGCAGCTTTGATTCTGTATAGGTTTCCCTATGGCCATTGGCCGGTTCAGATTGAGACTCTTAGAAGGTGGAATTTATATCTGTATATTTAGATGGTCTCAGGCAAAGCAAGAAAGTGGATAGGTAAGCAACTGAGCCAGGAAGGGTGGGCTTCTCAAATGAAAAAATACCCATATGGTATAGTGTAAAATGAAGAATGAGACCTCATCCCACTATGAGTGAAGCAGTCACCGTTTTTCATCCTGAGCTATTTCACATGGCTGTTGAGATTGTAAAAGTAAACAAAAGAAACTAGATAAATGGAGGCAGCATTAAAAATAAGCAATAAGTACCAGTTCTTCATTCAGCAAAGCTAATCCAATTTGATCCGTCTGAATATTCTGTCCTAGGCCAAACCGCTGAGGTCCGTAGTAATTTATAAAACCATTTTCCTATGAAATTAAAGCAAAATAACATTCATGTTGCATTTGGCACTGCAGGCAGTATGCACACTTAAATCATAAGAGAGCCTGAAAGCTAGTGAATATTTACCTTGACATTCTCAATTGCTTCACAAATCCTCTGTTTTAGGTTGGCTGGACAATCATTACTCTGGGGCTTTAAATCTCTCACTATGATGTCAAAGTGGTTTCCTTGCAGCTCACCAAGTCTGAGGGGCTTGTTTGCACTCCGAATCTTAGATACACTAAGTCCTTTTTTACCAATTACACTGCCAAGTGCTTTCAATCTGAAAGGGGGGAAAACACCACTGAACATGTTGTATGTTCCAAAAAAATAAACTTGAGACAAAAAGAAGTCTATTTATTTAAATACCTATTTATCCAGCCTTTCTGGTAAAAAGCAACAGCACTCATGGAAATTACACATGCAGCATTATTTTACTGGATTACTGTCTTCTTAGAAACATAAAATGCAAAATTATCTCAAGAAAAATGGGCGGCTCTGCATTTAAACTCTGAACCGGAATTAATGGCCTACATCCAACATAATGCTAACAGAATGAAAATCCCCACTAAACAGAGTTGCCGTGGATTCCACTATTCCACAATTGTTTTACAAGCCATTGCACAACTGGTTGTGCATCCAGATGGGTTTGAACCCACACATGCCACAGCTTGAGCAACCAGGTGCGCTAGTGCATTGGAAACAATGGCAGCTCAAAGCGTGAGGCCATGACCACAACCACTCTTATGCTATTTGTCATAATTGGAGATTGGCCAAGGCATATCTAATGCATACTGTATGGTGATGTGTTTCACCACCTGCAGATGTGGAAACTGTTTTAGGCTAACATCTAGACAGAGGCCCAATAAACCCAACAAGACACATTTCTGAGTACAGTGGAACCTTGAATTACGTCATTAATCCATTCCGGAGGTCTAGACATAAGTCAAACATGTCTTAAGTCAAACAAACTTTTCCCATAGAAAGTAATGGGAAAGTGGATTAATCTGTTCCAGGGATGTAAATGAAATGTCTGTTCAAAGAGAGGAGGAGGCAGTGGAACTATACTCCACAAGTTATACACTTCCACTTTTTAATGTTCATAGCAACAATGTCTAACATTTAAGTTTTACTGATTTTTAACCTGACGTTCCAACTTCTGAACAACTCTATGCTTACCATTAGAGTCCCACAACTGTACAGCTCCCCAACTAAAATGCTTCCATTGTGGACCAGGCTTCTGCAGCCAGATTTTTTACAAGACTGAGCCGACTGTCTAACCAGCAAGGCCAGCCCCGAGCTCCCGGCCCTTCTTCTCCTTCAGCAGAAGCTGGAAGCTGCGGCAGCCGGAGGAGATGAAGAAGGCAGGAGCAGTTTGGAGGCGGCAGCCACAATGCTGGGTCGTGGCTGCCGCCCGATTCCAGGGCCTTGCGCCGGGGCTCCGAGCTGTAAGTCAAAGCCTGCGGCGCAAATCAAACAGGCCCCTTCTTGCTGCAAGTCAAGCAGCATGTAAGTCAAGGTTCCACTGTAGATATATATGGGACAGCTGCAAAAATCAATTCCTTCCTTATTTGAGACTTAAACATGACACAGCCTATCAGAACTGGTTTAGCTATTCAGATCTCTGAGGTTTAACCCCAACTGTGGGATCTCATTGCCTGAAATTCCGTTGCTTAATGTAGTAAATCACATTATAGTAGGCCTGCTGAGTTGGTGGGGATTTGGTGAGTCAACTCCTTTGCAAGTTCCATCGATTGGACCTATTCTAGCTGAGACTTACTTCAGCAAGAGCCAAGCAGCACAGTGTGAAAGCTGCAGTACTGCACTATTCTACTGCAGTTCCACTTTGGGGGGGAAATCCGTAAGCTTAAAAAAACCACTTATATGTAAGAAGTGAAACATGATGTGAACGTGTCAAGGCCAGATACTTGAACTGCCAGTTATGTTATCAACTATCTGCATGTACACTAGGCAACCAAGGAAAGAAACACTGCTATGCCTTTGTTTTCTTAAGTCTGTCAAGGGCAATCATTGTGGTTGAGAGAGAATGGCAGCATTACATTTTCCTTAGATGACCAACACATTTTCAGGGATCAACTCAGTGAGAATGTAAATTTAAAACTTCAGCCCATTGTCTGAAAATACCTTTAATACTAGTAACACTTCATCGTTTTGCTTAAAGTGCAGCTACAGGAGAAAGGCCCAAAGCAGACATGTTCCTTAAGAGTCAATGAATCAACACTTTGAAAAGTAAGGAAACTATTCACATCTTTATGATATTCCAGAAGATAGCTTTTGAATCAAGCAGTGCCAACTCTAAGGCCATTTTTAAAATTCTCTTGCCAAGAACGTTACATCTATTCTTAGTCTCCTGCCAGACCACATATTTTGCCATGTTTGGATTTTGGGTAATTACTTTAAAAAGTTGATCTAGTCCACAAAAGTGTGCCCATGATTTTTAATTTATTATTAGTGGCCTATAAAAGTCACTTTAAAGGTCATAGCCTGATCTTGCATTTGTATTTTGTAACGGGCATACAGCTCCTCATTTTTAATCCCTTTTATTTGTTTCTCTGCTACCTAGAAAACCCTGGAAAGGGTTGCCATAAATTGGAGCGAGGGAGAAGGTAGAATACTAAGCAGACAAACAAACAAGTACCGGCTAGGAGTCACTTTCTTCACAACCATAGCTTGGTATGTAACGGCCTTCTTGTCTTTAATGCCTGTGTAACTGAAGTCTGCAGGAAGCACGCCAAGTTCAGACGCCAAGTAGCTAATTGCTTCAAGTGTTTCCAGATTCTCTTTCCGGAGAGTGAAAGCTGTGGGAACATGGTCGCAAAATTCAGTGCATGGGTTTAGAAGGTTTTCTCTCTCTTGAACACTGCTACTAAAAGGCACTTTTCCTTAAAACGTTAGATAAACAAAAAGACCTGCTGATATGGTAGGGATATAGCTACCCCTAACTTTATTTTGCTGAGCTCAATGGGCTTAAATTAATTCATGCAGAAACTTGGAGATTAAGTGGTTACAGAATGTTACTGCAGGCCACTCTCCCATTGGGTAGCTATTCTCAGGTGTGTACAATTAAAAGAGAGTGACATGCACCCTAAAATATAAAAATGAACTCTTTGATTAGCAGCAATTTGCCACTGCTGTGAAGTCACTCCTGTTATGAAGGTGAAGCTACCCCCACACCAAGCAAAATTATTACAAATGCATATCTGCAACCACAGCTCCAAACCACGAGCATATAGAGTAGTACACCATAATTCCTTTCTTAGACATACATATTCGTATGCTTTCGGCATTCCAAATGTTTTGGACGAAAAATTCCCAGAATTCCAAGCCAAGGTTGACAATGACAAAGGACTGTGGGAGTTGTGGTCCAAAACATCTGGAGTGCCAAAGGTTCGCCACCACTGTGCTATATACTTAACGTAGTGAGCACAGCCTATCAGAAACGACAATAGCATTTGGCTAGATCCCATTTTGATTCTAGGCTCTTGTTGCATCATCCAAAGTAGAATGATCTAACTGAGACACGAGACTAAGACACATTCACTGTCTTCAATAATTAATGGCCACACCAGCAAAAGAGAACTGTTAACTCCAATGAGAATGGGAGGAGTTTAATTCTTCTAAATCTTCTACTGGACTGGAACTATAGAAGTTGATCCTGGCAGAGAATCTTCCATAAACAATTTCAGTGGCATTCAACATATATTTTCTTTAATACTACACAGAAAGTGGCAGTGGTAAACTTCTTCAGAGCATCTACACCTCAGATCCAAAGCAAAACATGAAATAGTGTGGGAAGATGAGACCCCAAGGTCAAAATACAGTTAATTGGCTACTGGGAAAATGCATGTGTGGATAAGTATAAATAGTCTTCTCTTGCTAACAATACAACTGGACTAAAGCTGAAAGTTGTCTACTTGTTCCAAGTGCACAGAAACAAAAGAAAAATCCAGTACAGAACAGTGTGAAAAGATATTTGAATACGGAAAGTGTCATGCGTGGATCATGGTAAGCTTGAAATCTTAAAACAAAAATTGAACATTTAAACACTGTGAACAAACTAACCTGGAATAGAACAAGACAATTTTCTATCAAACTAGTACAGTTCTTTTAATTCTAGAAACAAAAAGTGCAGAGGAAACTGGAAGACTCTAATACTGAAGCAAGATTTAACACAAATACCCTAATGTGATTTTGACAGAATATCAAGCAGAATTCATAAATTCATGAAATCTATACTCCAAAAACTCAACACTTTGAGGGCCTGCCATGTCAATGTACAGATGGTGGCAAGTCCATGACAGCTCCATGACAGCTATAAGGAAGTAGGGGGCTGTTTATTTTTTCAGAGGCACACTGTACAAAGTCTAATGACCAGATAGATCCCCAATCCATGCTCCCATGTTCATTAGCCACTCCCACTCATTCCCTCTTTCTTCCTCACTGAGGCAAAATGGCGGATGGAAGCTTCATTCCCCACTGTAAGTAACTAAAAACTCCTACGAGGACTGAATAAATACTTTTGGCAGCAACTTCCAGAATTCTGACCAGGGAAATTCCTAGAAAACTCTTGGAGCTGAAGTCCCATATTTACTTGCTATATAAAGATACTGTAACAGTATTTAGCTGCCTAGATGCCTTAAGCACATTCGATCTCACTTGATTTCGGAAGCTAAGCAGGGTCGGCCCTGGTTAGTACTTGGATGGGCGACCACCATGGAATACCAGATGCTGTAGGCGCCTGGAGTAGGAACTGGCAAACCACTCCAGTATTCCTGCCAAGAAAACTCCATGGACCTGGGGTCACGAAGAGTCGGTCACGACTGTAACGACACAACACACACAACAGTATTTAGTTGCCATATTTACCTCTATATTAAGATGAAAGCACATGGCCACAATATTTTTCCGTACTAAAGGCTGATTTAATTTATGGAGACTGCACTGAAAAACAATATGAGGAGCTTTTCTCATATAACAGTTATGGGAAATCCATGATCCTCTTGATGTTGTTAGGATTGCAACTCCCATCATCCTTGACTACTGGTCATGCTGCCTAGGGCTCATGAAAGTTACAGTGCAAGAGCATCTGGTGAACTGCTGGTTCCCCAGCCCGATCTTATAGACCGATTTATGATCAGAAGAAACTAAACTCTTCAGAGGAGAGTTGTGTACTTACCTGTGTAAATTTCTTCCTTTGCCTCGCTATTAGCATTAGTCCTTTTCCTGGATCCTCTTTTCTCACGAAATCTTACCATAATGACATTTTTCTCAGAACTGGGGAAAGACTTTGTTTCCACAAGCTTTCCAAACTTCTTATTGAGAAAATGGTGAACCATGGTTCGGTGTTCCTTATCCCCATCAGGTCTAAAAGCAAACTTTGAATTTTCTAATTTAGCATCCAAAAACTTTAGAAAACCACAAGCTTCCTCTTCAGACACCAATTCACAGAGCTCACAGTAGTCTTGATTTGGTTTTAGGACCATCTCACCGCCTTTGGTAACACTGAGTAAGAAAGGATATTCCTGTCTAATGGCACCATGCAAACTGGCTCGAAGCTTCTTGTCAGGGATTGAACCAAGAGAGAATTCAATGGGAAAAGCTTCTGGCTTACATTTTGAATTCCATGCATCTTTCACACCACAAGCAAACTGGGTTAGTTTCTCCCTTACGGATTCCTCTAATAAGGAGTCCAAGGTGAGAGTTCTGTCAAGGTGGCATTCAAGTAGAATTTTAGCATTATGTTTGTCACTTTCTCCAGGAGATGAAGGTAGACATTCTAAAGTACAGCAGTCACCACCATCTTGGTCTCTGCAACATTTCTCATCTATGTTAGGTTCTGGAGGATTCGGCTTTAATCGTTTGCAATCCTGCTGACAACTTATAGTTTCTTCCAACAGAGTTTCACAGGATGTATAGAGAGAATCTGTTGCAATCTCATTAACTAATTGCCCAAATTGATTAATTTCTGTCACTATAAAGTCACTTGGGAATGTTTTTATACTGCCACAGAAGCCAACATGATCATTTACATAAATGGAAGAAGAGAGAGTTGCTTCCAGGCCAGAATCCTCTTCCATTCCTGTATTATACAACCTGTAAGGGTGGGGGGGGGTGAGAAAAGAAAAAGAAAAGATCAAGCCAACTTTCAAAATTACTTTATGCATACTGAGGATGGGGTCGATTTGCAAAACTACCTTTAGAAAACACATTTTACCTTGGTTAATACTACAGTGGTACCTCTACATAAGAGTGGTTCAACTTAAGAGCAGAAAACAGTTGGCATTTTAACTGCTGCCTTACAAATTTTAGATGTGGTCTGCTCTACTTACAAATGTTTTTAAAATATTTATTTATTTATTTATTTTAATTTTTTTAGATAGGGCTCCTGTACTTAACAGTTGTTTGGCTTAAGAGCATGCATTTAGAACAGATTAAATTTGTAAGTAGAGGTACCACTGTATACACAAATTCAAGGTGCTTTTAATTAATTTATTTATTTTACAATTAAAACATTTATCAAGATTTAAACATATTTTAAAATCTCTAAGTTTAATAAATATGGCATTCTTGAGACATTTATTGCTTCGAACCCTGCCTGAAAAGGAAGGCATTTACAAGTACCTGACAATGGAGGGACAAGAGGGAGGGGGCCAAGGCAGCACCTTTCAAAGCTACTGGACATCAACTGAATGCCAAAATATCAGGTATAAATAATATCACTGAAGGATTGCTGAACAAACAGGTTATTTCCTTCACATTAAAGACTCAGAAGCCAAGGGAAAGGTTGGTGATGAAATCTTAGAATAAAACTGCCCTACTTGCTTACTGTTATCCACTGTTACTGCTGCCCTCCCCATTGCAAATACAGCTAAAGAACTTAAGCACATACTTTAAACCAGGTTCTTTGGTCAATGCTGTTCGCCCATCAGGACAGAGGCTGAGGGATCACCACATCTGGCACTATCCAGCTGCTGCTAAGGAAACATATGTGCACCCTGCAGATTTGGCCCCTTCTCTTGCAGGCACATCTTGTGGCACAGGAAAGAAGAAAGAAAACACAGCAAAGCATTTGCCCCTGCCTCTTAGGAACTCAGAAAGTTGCTTAGGCACAGCCAGACCTTGCCCACCTGTCCACTTTGCCAGTCAGGACACAGAAGGGCTCTGGTACCTTCTGAGCACCACCATCAAATAGCTCAAAGGGGAAATGGAAGTGTTCAGCAAGCAAGCAGCTGGTTTCTGGGTTACCTGGGCAACCTACGGATTCAAATGTACAGTACTTTATCTCTGAGCAAGAATCGGGACTGGACCCAAATCCAAATCTCTCCACCAGCCAGTCAGAATGAGGAGGGAAGAGGCTTCCACTCATGCACTGTGAGTGATCCTGCTGGCCCCAACCCTCCCTCTATAGACAAACAAAAAGCGTCTATGATGTCTAGCGTGGAGCAATGGATAGAATTACGGACTTAGGAGACCTAGGTTCGAATCCCCACACAGCCATGGAAACTCGCCAGATGGGGAAAGAGGCTGGAACCGGCAAAACCACTCTTTACTTACCTCGCTTACCTTGAAAGCCTTTTGGGGGACCCCTGTAAGATACGTTTGATTTCCACCTGATGTCACATAGCACCCAAAAGAAGAAGGCGGAGATGCCCAAAGAGGAAAGGGACAGGGAAGCCTCCACTTCTTGAAACCACGAGCTCTCTAATCCCAGAACAGGACATTTCTAGCCCTCCCCAGTTAAATAATAATAATGCCTTTTATTGTCAATGTACAACATGTGCACAATGAAATTGGCCATTAGAATTAGTTTGAATGGGCAGCTGCTGCCCAGGGATGATGGGAACTGGAGTTCAATACCTGATGCACTTCTTAGGGGGAAAAGGGGGGTGATCGGTATCCTCCGGACAGAACGGAAGGTGGAGAAAGCTCACGTTGCTTGCTCCATCTCTGTGGTCAGCGTGGTGGGGAGTCTTAAGACCTCTGCGCTGTGCCGCCTACAACGACCGCTGCAACACCTACCCAAAAAAAGCATCTGCTTTCGGCAACCCTCGATTCCTGAACGCGATTGCCTCGAAGGGGTCGCCCCTTGGAACAAGGCGATCCTGGGCTTAAAAGGAACCTGCCATCTGCAACATTGAGCGCGGCGGCGGAGGCGGCGGGGTGGAGGGGGGGGGAGAGAGAGAGAAACGAAATGGAGGCGTGGCCCGGCACGGAGACCGAACCCCATTCGTCGAAGAAAGACTTGGAGGCGGCACTGGAAAAAAAGACGATACCACTATGGGCCATCCTAGAGGGGAAAAACGTGCAGAGCGGTCGAGGGTTGGACGTCGCCGCACGTTACGAGGAATAAAAAAAATGTGTAGGAGCACCTCTGCTTCTTGGAAATTGCCTGCGGTTTATATGAAGAAAAAGCGCTCTCTTCCTCCTCCTCCTTCCCCCCTTTCCTTCTGGATAGAATGGACCTGTCCGGCGAGGGCTGCCGAGCATGCGCAGAATGCTGAACCGGGAGGAGGCGAAAGCTCCTGGTTCAGAGCCGAGAAAAGTGAAAGAGGGGAAGTGCCCGAGTTGAGCCACATGGGGCGGATAAAGGGAGGGACCAGGGAGGAAGCGCTTGTGCTTCCCTGTTAGTTGCGGGAACCTTGTCGCTCAAAGGGTGAGCTATCTATCTATCTATCTATCTATCTATCTATCTATCTATCTATCTATCTATCTATCTATCGCATTTTCTCCTGCGAGAAAATGCTTATTTTCTTTGCTCCCAAGTTAGTGCGGAGTAGCTACCACCGCGTAACTTTACCTGCGCAAATGCCAGCTACCCCGGGTTAGGAGCCGTACTTCGCAAGTAAATCGCGTCGTCGTCCTTGTTCCTTATTCTGAGGATGAGTGGAAGTCACTTTTTTGAGCAGGGTAAACGGGGTGGCTCCAGATGCTGTTGACGCTCAATCCCTGCCAGCCTGGGCCAGCATATGCAGTGGTCAGGAACACGGAGAGTCATTCAGCACCAGGCTTTGGTTCGTAGTATTAGGAAGCTATGGATTTTCCCCACCCTGTCGTGTACCCAGACAGAAGAGTCCGGCTTGTCTGAAGGTGTCACTGGGGAGATGTCCCCACTCTACCCCAAATCATACTTTTGCTTCATCACGGGTGGTAGTTTCCTGAAACCCTGGCTACCACTTCCCAGTTCATTCTCGGTAAAATATATGCATGTCATATGTTCATGACATGCATATAGGAGTCGGTAGATTGTGTGTGTGTTTTTTTTTAAACTTTTTCTTATATCACTTCTCTCTTGTAAGCATGATAATACTGTACTGACTTATTTGGGAGTATTGCTACATATGTTCCAAAGAACAGATAAAGTACTGTGTATTAGTCATTTGAAAAGGACCTGGCAATAGAAAGGCTATGTGTTTGAAGGATCAAAATACAATTGTGCAACTTCCTGGTTTTCAAATAAGAAGGCATTTCAGGGGGGTATTCATGGAGGATATTCAGGATTCTTACCCATACTTTTAATGCAACTTCAGAGAGTACAGACACCTCGGTTTTTCCCCCCTGTACAGCAATCTGTGGCAGCTGATGGTCCCCCTCTCCTTCACAAAGATGCTTTTTTCAAATAAAGTCCCAGAGAGAGGATATAACTCCGTTTCTTCCATGAGGCTTTCTCGGGTAAGAGATTTAGGCAAGCAAAGATGCTGTAGAGTCATAAATAAGTACAGTGGTACCTTGTAGAAAGGAATTAATTCATTCCAAATGAAATTATGTTAAGCAAATTTTCCTTTATACAAATTTCCCATAGGAATGCATTGGAAACAGAGTAATCGTAACCATTTTTATGTTGTACGGATTCGCCCCATAGGCAATTCTGTTAAGCAAATTTCCCCTATTTCCGGAATTTTTTATGTTTTACAGATTTTATGTTACACAAACCGTTTGTTATATGAGGGTCCACTGTATATCATAAAAAAGTAAAGGTTTCCCCCGCACATGCGTGCTAGTCGTGTCCAATTTTAGAGGTGGTGATCATCTCCCTATTCAAACCAAAGAGCCAGTGTTGTGCAAGTCCATGGCCACGTGGCCAGCATGGCTGCAGAGAAACACTGTTTTACCTTCCCGCTTTTTACGGCGGTACCTATTTATCTACTTGCATTTACATGCTTTCGAACTTCTAGTTTGGCAGGAGCTGGGGTTATCAGCGGGAGCTCACTCCGCTGCATTGCACCCGGGATTTGAACCGCTGAGCTGCTGACTTTGCAGTCAACAATTTTGGAGCCTTAGTCTGCTGAGCCACCATGCCCCCAAACAAGTATATCATAGACAGCAGTATAATAGAGCTAAAGCTGGCAGTGTGGAAGCCTTGGAATTTCTGACTAGCAGGGATAGATGTTCTCTTTTCATCAGCTGCAATTTCTAGCAAGTGATATTTGTTCTAATAAAAAGTATTTGAGGGTAGTTTTGTCTAAATGGGGCAATTCAGAGCCATTTATTTAAAAGAAAAACCTCTCCTCAGTTGTTGCTATGGAGTGTTCTAACAGCACATCGTGAGCCCTTGTGCTTCCAAAATTTACAGAGCTGTGCTATGGCCTCTGCTACTGGTGTGCTCTATTTCTAAGAAATCACTGCCTATTTTCTGCATCTTACGTCCTCCCTCACTCACGACCTGCATGTTTTTCAGCACTTACATTTCTGCAAGCAATTTATGCACTCCTATATTAAAAATGTATTTGGGAGAGAGAGGTTCAGGTCACCTCAGGCAGGTGTATTCCAGATTTTTGGGCCACTGTTTGAAGCATTTCTTCCTGTTAGTTATACTGGATTGAGGGTTTGCAGGCTGAAGTCTTAAACATTGGGGCGGGGGCAGGGGCAGATTAGGGAAGGGTATATAGTGGACCCTTGTATAACAAAGCATTTGTATAACATAAAATCTGTTCAACATAAAAAATTCCGGAGATAGGGGAAATTTGCTTAAAAGAATCGTCTATTGGGCGAATCCATAGAACATAAAAATGGTTGTGATTAGGGATTACTCTGTTTTCAATGCATTCCTATGGGAAATTTTTATAAAGGAAAATTTGCTTAACATAATTTCATTTGAAATGAATTAATTCCTTTATACAAGGTACCACTGTACTAGTATAATGGACAGTGCAATGAATAAAGATTCCTGGGAGAGCAGTGCATTTCTAGTGGAATAACAGTCTTATGATATTCTAATTTCTTGTTTTCATTTGCTTTTAAATATGTGTGCCTCGTATGCATACAACTGTATTGGATGGAATGTTTCTTTCCATTAAAATATCCCTCTTTCTAATGGAAACTGTTCTCATTACTTTCTCTCTCTCTCTCTCTCTCTCTCTCTCTGTGTGTGTGTGTGTGTGTGTGTGTGTTTAACAGTGTTTGTAAAATATAGATGATACTATATTTCTCATGTTATTTCTCATTTATTTATCACTGGTATCCAACGTAATGTAATGGATGGAGACCATGTTTTGAATCCCAACTCAGCCATGGAAACTCACTGGGGGAGTGGAACTGGCAAAATCACTCCTTAAATATTTCACTTACCTTGAAAGCCCTATTAAGTGTTCTATTAGGTTGCCGTACATTGGTTCTACATTAACAATACATAAATAACTAATTTATTGGACAAAATCTGTTATCTCGTTCCAATAATTTTTAAAAGCAAAATGGTCCAAGAGAGAAATCACCATAGATGTTAGCAATTGTATACTGAGGTGTATGGTAGTGAAACTGATAATGTCTATAATCAGCAGCTACACAAGACAATTCTCACCACTGTTTTAAACTATGTACTATCAGGATTATTTTTAATTATTTTGTGAATGGGTTGAGTATCTGAGTTGAGGGAACTTTTTTTCTATCCACTACAGCAGTGGTTCTCAACCTTCCTAATGCCGCAGCTCCATAATACAGTTCCTCATGTTGTGATGACCCTTTGCCCTGCTTGGAAGAGGCGGCAAGCCACTGCCACAGGTGCCACAGAGAACTTCTCTCTACAGGCACCCTCAGCCAATCGCAGCCTCCGGTGCCATTGACTGACATCCCCTCCAACTTATCAAGCTGTAACTCTCTCTTCCTTCCCCTCCTCATCCAGACCCAAGCCGTTTGTGCCTTTTTCTTTACTGGCTCATGGCGACCCCTGTGAAATTGTCGTTCGACCCCCAAAGGGGTCCCGACCCCCAGGTTGGGAACCACTGCATTACAGGATACTACACTGGGTATCAAATAAATACACACACTCACACACACAAGCAAGTATATGTCAGTGTTTTCATCTCTTCTAAACAAATACTAAACACAAATTGTTTTGTATTTGATAGAAATTAGAAATGAACAACTCTATAACTCCTTCAACATACGTGCGTTGCCTGGGCTATGGCATGATGAAGCAACTGGCGGATTTCATTGATCCACAAGAAGGATGGAAGAAATTAGCAGAAGATATTAAAAATCCCTCCGGTGCAAACAGATACAGTCAAATGCATATAAGGTATTTTACTGAAACCATTGAAGGGGAAAGTTTCTTATATAATCAGGCTTTACACCAGTTATCCAACTTGGAACTTAATGCAGTCAGTCTTACAATATGAAAAGCTTTCAAAAATTAAATGTACAGTAACAATACATACTGTACAT
>JAHTLZ010003526.1:47929002-47940760 GCA_023846285.1 Phrynocephalus versicolor | reverse complement strand
TCTTGTAACCTCTATATCTTAATATATCCTCTAGTCTCACTAGTCTCAAGGAACTTCCATCCATTATGGGAGGATTTGAAGTTGTAAATGTAAATCTGTTCAGATCAGTAGCATGTCAGAATAAATAGTGTTTGATTTTATGAATTCATGCACACCATTCTTGAGAATTCAAGTTCTTATACAATACTGCACATTTCAAAAGAAACTGGGGCACAGTGTTGTCTTTAGGAACAGAGGAAGCTGACTTGTTTCAAGTCAAACAATTGGGTTTTTCCCCCCCGGGTCTGGGCCAAGCTAGTAATGGTAGTGTTGACATCTTAATTTCAGGTACATGGATTCTTAAAGTAATAGGGTTTAAGGTGGAAGAGGACCTGGTGGATCAAGGTCAGGGAATTAAAGCACTCTGTGCCTTATGCTATTTTGATCTGCTTTAATCTCGTTACACCAGCTTCTCTCTCTCTTTTTTTAAATTTATGCCAAGGCTAAAGTTATGCATGACACCATATCTGATGTCACATTATTGTCAACATTTCATGAAGCAAATTTTGTCTTGAAAAGGATGTGCAGATTTTAAGATCCCTATTGGCTAGCCATGACTTTCTAGAATTTCAAATGGAATTCTTCCCAGCCCTATCTGGAAATGCTGGAGACTGGACCAGCCAGCTTGGTGTAGCAGGTAGCATGGTGGATTCAGATTCAGAAGAACTGGGTTCAAATCCCCACTGGGCCATAAAAACACAGTACAGAGATCACATTACACTCCTACTAAAGCAGCTCCACTGGCTGCCAATCAGCTATCGGACACAATTCAAAGTGCTGACTTTAACCTACAAAGCACTATACAATCTGGGTCCTAACTACGTCAAAGATTGAATCTCACAGTATAAACGGGTGCTCAGGTCATCAGGAGAGGCCTTTCTCTCCATCCTGCCATCCTCACAGGTATGTCTTGTGGGAGCACATGAAAGGGCCTTCTCAGCTTTTGTGCCCAATCTCTGGAACTCCCTCCCACTGGGGATCAGGACTGCCCCATCTCTGCTATCTTTCTGGAAAGAGGCAAAGTGGTTTCTCTTCAGGCAAGCTTTCCCAGAATGGTGGATTACCTACTGTGTCTTTATATGAATCTACCACACATGGCTACGCAGACTTTGTTTTTATAACCACTTATAACTTTGTGTTTATATCTCTCCTTATGTGATTGCATTGACACTATGTCACCAATTGTTAGTTTTACTGTTGCCTTCCAGGGGTGTAAGAAAGCCCCTCAATTCCCTGTTTCTCAAACTGAATATGTCTTAATCGTAATGGACTGTATATTGTCTCTCCTTACTGTAAGCTGCCTTGGGTCCTTTTCCAAGGAGAAAGGCGGGGTAAAAATGCTCAAAAATAAAATAAAATAAAATAAATGTCAAAAATGCTCCTTAAATATTTCACATACACTGAAAACTTTTTAGGAACACTGTACATTTAATGTGATTTAATGGCATATGAGTGTGTGTGTGACCTTTTCTGTACCTTGGGGTTTTGCTGCTATTCTGTGAAAGGTATCTTGGCAGATAAATGTATACAGTATATTCATCATAAACTGTTTGGGATGACAAGGGGTGATCAAAGTTGTGTCACAGGGTTCCTCAGAGCACTTTTTCCTCCCAGGTTTTCAAAACAGAAAATGCCTTGAAAATTTGGAAACTCAGATTTATAAGATCATTTATTTCTGTCACAGGTGTCAACATGAGAATCTGGTAGAATTGCTTGGTTTCTCAAATGACTTTGATCAGCCTTGCCTAGTGTATGATTACATGCCTAACGGCTCATTGCTTGACAGACTGGCTTGTCTGGTAAGTGAAACAGCTGCTTGTTGTCAGTGCCTAAAGGGACGACATTTCAGCATGCCAAATTGAGGAGGGAAAAGATAGATTTCCTATTCCCTCAAAGGTGGGGCGTGTTGGATCACCATTATTATTTTTCTCCAGCAGGCTTGTCCTGTCAGTTGTGGGGATGGCAGCCCTGCATATACAAAGAGAGGTATAATATGTACTCCCCTTCACTCCCAAGACAAAGACAGCCTGCAGAATTTAATGTACTTTGGTCTGAATGTGCAGCTTTAAAATTGTCAAGTATTTATTTATTTATTTATTTATTTATTTATTGGATTTTTATACTGCCCTTCTGGCAGCAAGGCCATTCTGGGCAGTTAACAACAATCAATACAATACAATGCAATGCAATGCAAAAGAAAGCAAATAAACAAACATATAAACAACATGAAAGTATCAGAAAATTGAGGAAGGATCCAGTGCTGGTACTGCGATGGCTTTTCATTTTGTCAGTATGTGTGTTCTTATTAATTCTGGCCTGGTTTTTAGCAGGGTTTGTATTTTGGTGCTGTCTGTTTTCTTTTGGAGCGGTATTGTTTCAAACAAAAATTTATTATGAAGTTTCCCTCTGGGGAGCTGAGCTTATGTTTGCATTCCTAAGACGTGTATGCTTACTGAAAAAGACTAGGTGCGGAGAAAATCAGTATTTGCCTTCTAGAATTCAGCTTGGTTTGGATGCAGCACTGAGCCATAATTTTCCATTAACGAATCTACTGAGGCTCTTGGAATCCTCACATGGATCTATTCTTGGCAGAAACGAGGTGGAAAATTTTAAGTTCTCATATAGACTGACTTGAGTTTGTTGTTCTTTCAAATTGGGATGAACTATGGTTGCTTTTAACCATAGGTGGAAAATGCAAGGTGATTCAGGTGACATCCAACTGCAACTCCTATCAGGCGGGGATTGTATTCCAACAACATCTAAATGGCCATCCAACCTTTCATTTCAACTAGTGCTTGTAGGGTGGGATATCTGGGTCATAAACTGAAGTGTCATCTTGGCTTTTGTCCCCTCAATAAACTCTTAAGAAACAAACTTGTTTTTAGAATCAAACGATTAAAAATATATATCTTTGTGACAGTAGGATAGTAACCACCATTTATTAAGCTCACTCAGGGCAACCAAATCCTGTATTATTTGAAGGATATCAGAACCTGAGTTTGGTAATGTTATTTTGAACTACAACTTCCAGACTCCTCATGTCAGCGCTGAGAGCTCTGAGAGGTATAGTTCAAATATGTAACTTTTTCAAGCTGTGGACAGGATTAATATGAAATAGAATTGTGTCTTCAGAACAGTAGGATGCATTATCCTCTATGATGTAGGCTACTGTCTTTTAGAAAATCTATGGTTGCTTTGATGAGTTGCGTATGTGGTTGCCTCGAGCCAGATAGAAGTATTACTACGTTTCCATGTTTGTCACTTGTATTTAAGGATAATACTGCACCAATTCCTTGGAAAACAAGATGTGAGATTGCCCAAGGAGCCTCAAATGGAATCTGCTTTTTACATGAAAATAATCACATTCACCGAGACATTAAAAGGTAAAATCTAGAAAATGAATTACCATGTTCAAAATAGATGTGGATCTCGTTTTCTCCTTGGCATTGTTTAAACATGCCTCATATTTAAGAGAGAGAGAGAGAGAAATGAATTTGAGGGAAGCTGCTGTACTATGATTTGCCTTGTGTTTCCCCTACACTGATCAGTTGAAGGCAGTTACAAAAAACTGCTGTTGTTTTGACTGTTTTCAATGCAGTAAATTCTGCACACACCTAGCTGTGGGTATCTGAAAACCAACAGTATTAACAAGAAAAACGTTTGTTCTTTCTTAGCCCTCCAGCCCGTTGGGTGAGAAAGGTGGGATATGCTGTAGTGTAAAACACTTTTGTTTTGGGTTTTTTTTCAGTGCAAATATCTTACTGACAGAGACCTTTGTGCCAAAATTGTCTGATTTTGGACTTGCAAGGGCATCAGTAAAATTCACACATACCATCTTGACAGAGAGAATAGTGGGAACAGCTGCCTATATGGCCCCAGAGGCATTGCGGGGGGAGATAACTCCAAAATCGGATGTCTTCAGTTTTGGTGTGGTGAGTAGTCGGCTGGTGCCAGTTCTTTTTTTTTTAGGGCGCTTTTACATGACCCCTAAGATCCGCTGGTCCCTTAAATTCGGACCAGCGATCTTAGGGGTTTGTCGCTCTTCGTGCGTCTCCACGCTGGCTGCTGGCTGCGTGAGGGAGGGAGGAAAAAAAGGACAAAAGAAGAAAACCTTACCTCCCTGGTGCCTGTGCCGGTGGGAGCTGCCGGGCGAGCCGCCGGTGACTTCCTGGTTGCTCTTAAAGGGGCGGGAGGCAAAGAACAAAAACAAAAAGAAGCGAGGAGAGCCCAGCACATCCGCATTAAATATTTTTCACCATCAAAGAGCAGGTACAAGAAAAGTGCAGCTGGGTCGCACTTAGGTGGGCGGGGTCGCACTTAATTGTCTGCAAACTCCGGATCTGGTGGGGAAAAATTTTTAAGGTCTGGAGCTTGCAGCCCTTTGCCGCGGAGCTTAGGGGTCGTGTATAAACACCCTTAGTCATTGCTGTTCTGACAACATGAAGGGAATACTGTTTCTCTTAAAGTATTTTAAATAATAGCATGATGTGTAGTCCCAGGGCACCTCTCCCCTCCCTAAAAGAAGAGAATATTAAACCTCTTCTGTGTATCATGTATCTAGAAGTCCCTGAAAAGGATCAGCATAAGTCATAATTGGCCTGATGGCACATTGTTGTTGTTACTACAACGACGACTACTGCTACTGCTACTTCTAAATTGCATTTGGACTGTTTCTGTTCCCTCTTGGGCAAAGCTTGCCCTAAAACAACACATCCTTCCTCTTCCCCACCCCAGTTCTTTCACCAGGTGTGTTCGCATTTATTTTCATCCCACCTTATCTTATCCAACCTGATTGCGGACATTTGTGTGGTCCATTATTTTAGCTTAATGTTTCCATTCTGTCCTCAACTAGAGAGCAAGGGACCAGGTGTTGTGGCATGTAGGGCCACACTCTGTTATCCGATTTCTCTGGGCAAGCAAAAACATCCAGTTCTGTAGTAGTAGTAGTAGTAGTAGTCACTGAAGACATCATAAGAGGAAGTAGTTAAATTTTTCAGGAATGAGTTTTTTTCTTTTTTACGTGTCAATATGAACAACACAATCCATTTTGTTACCTAAGAGTGAAATGGTAGCAAATGGAAGGGGGATACACATTTGCCTGTGATTCTGGAGCTCTCAAGGGAACAGAATTCCTTGTACAACTTTTATTCAGAAACACTAGATTTGATGGGGAAAGCAGAAATCCTTTCTGAAAGCCAAGATATGCATATGAAGGAAATAGCAGGTGCTTTCTGCCTAAAACTGTTCTTCCAGCCAATTGTTTAAATAGTATGAAAACTGAACAACGGGAGTCTCAGCATTTAATCCTGAAAATGTCCTGGGAATCAACAGATAAAGATCTCAGAACAAAACCCTTCTTTAGAATATTGATTGTAACAGACTTCCATCAAGCTGTATGTACCATTTGCTGCCGAAAGATTATGTCATATATTCCACTTCAGTTTTATTTTTTAAGTTGTTTTCATTTTTCCCTAGGTGTTACTTGAAATTATAACTGGACTTACTCCTGTGGATGAAAATCGGGAACCACAGTTACTAGTAAATTCTTCTTCTTGACATATAGCAAATCTTTATAATGTTTCTCAGCAAACTAACATCTACAGTGTCTGCTATGATGAGTTGACTGAAGAATCAGACCATAGAGTTTTAAAGTCTGAACGTATAGCTTTAACGTCTGAGTTAGAATATAAGGATTGTTTAAGAACTGGGCATTGACTAGGAACACCATTTAATGTCAGTTTTTTTGTAAAAGAACTGAAGGCAGTGTTCCTGTTTTGGTTTTATTATAGATCATTATGAGTTATGTTAATGAAGTGAGAGTTATTTCAAAAGGTGTGTGTCCTGGTGAAGATAATTGGATTTCAGCCATTTGTGCTCTTCCTCAATGACTTCTGAAGATTTTTGTTCACTTCCATTCAATATCTGGTTTGAAAAAGGATACACATATTTTAATCTGATTTAAACACAAAACATAACACTGATTTTGTGTTCATGTTTGAACACAAATCAGTCATTCAGAAACCGCTGTGGAAAGGCATGTTGTTCCATAATCTATTGCTTACACCAGAAATTTGATTTTGTATGGGGGGAAAACAGACTGCCCATTTCTTTTCTATGCCAATATTGCCCTTACTGGAAAATTGTAACAACAGGTGAACTGTGGCATGTCCATAGCTTTCACCCTGTTGAGTTAGAAGAAGCCCATAAGGAAGTGTTTAAAGGATTTGGCTGTTCAGTACATTCTTAAGGCACTGAGAATGTTACATTTATATATCATTACTATTAAATAAACTTCAGCTCATGGAATTAAATAATTTATGTGAAATCTATTGAAGTACAGTAATCCCCCACTTATCGCAGGGTTTAGGGACCCGACCTGACCCATGATAGTTGAGAATCTGCAATATGCAGATGTTGGGTTGGGACTTGGGGGGGGGCTCTCTGGGGCCTCCTACACTTACCTGCAGCCCGGTGCTGCCCTGAATGGGCCTCCGACGGGCTTCCCAAGCCTGTTGGAGGCCCCAGAATTGACTTCCAGTGATCCAGAAGTCACTTCTGGTTCACCAGAAAACACATCTGGGGACTCCGACAGGCCCAGGAAGCCTGCTGGAGGCTCTGCTCAGTGCAGCACGAGGCCTGGGGTAAGTGCAGGAGGCCACAAACAGGCCTAAACCAAAGATTGTCTATCCAAAGACTGTGGTCCTGTGATATATGGAGACTGCAGTATATGAACTGCGAAATGGCAGGGTACCACTGTATAGCTTTTATGATTCTGATCATGAGCTTTCTACTGAACTCAAAGTTAGAATCCTTTCAAACAAGATTATAACTTTGAACTCAGTGAAAGGTCATGGATGGTGGACAAGTTTTGACTGGACACATGTAGAAATACAAATATCCGACATTTGTAGGGAAACCGCCCTGAGTCCCCTATGAGGGAAATAGGCGCGGTATATAAATGTGAAAATAAATAAATGTGAAAATAAATAAATGTGAAAATAAATAAATAAATAAATAAATAAATAAATAAATGTTTTCCTATAATATGCTTATTATAAAGACCCTTGCTACATGAATGTACTAATGATCTGTACCCTGCATAAATGCCTCGAAACTAGTTGATTTGAAGAGAGAAGACGCTCGGCTGTTAGTTTGTTTTAACCAGAAAGCCTTGCATGGACATCCTGGCGCTGTCATTTACCAGAAATTACAAGGATACATAAAAAATTTAAACGCTACTAAAACAACCAAAATCATAGACAACAGTCATCTCTCTTAGGACAACTAAAAAATCTCTGGTACATTCTGTGGTACACCTGTAGAATGCATGTGCCATTAAGGACTTTAATGATAGCACAGCTCAGTGTCCTCTAATCATAAAGGGATATCTTTTCTTTTTCTAAATTGCATTTCTATTTCCTTTTGTTGCTGCCCACCCCACCATCACATCAGTCATTCAATAGCTAAACATTTGAAGTCATTGTGATGCTATTACTACCTCCACACAGCTGTCTATCAAAGAGGAAATTGAAGATGAAGAAAAGACTATTGAAGATTATGTTGATGAAAAAATGAGCAGTTGGAATATCGCATCGATTGAACAGATGTATTCAATTGCTTGCCAGTGTCTGAATGAAAAGAAGAACCGAAGGCCAGATATTGGGAAGGTACTACTAGGATTCTAGCCGTGATATAGCTCTTAAAGATATTTTGTTGTGTGTTTGCTGTATTTATTAATTTTTTTTGTTTTGTTTTGAATTTTCTTGCAGGTCAAGCAACATTTACAGGAAATGCTGATTGAATAGAATCTCTCCTGTGCCTTGACTTCCTGTCTAGATGAACTTTTTAAATCAACAGTGCTGTACATCTGTGTCCCTGTGTTACAGCTTGTGTGCCTTCTGGCTGATGGCTCTGTCATTTGCCATCTTGCCTAGAATGTAGATGAAAGTATCTTCAAGCTGTATTTATATCTTCTTGTCAGGGAGAGGTGGGCAATGTGTGGCCTATCAAATGTTGTTGGATTGCAGTTCCATTTTCTCTTAGCTTTCGCTATGCTGGCTGGAATGATGGGAGATAAGCCAAATAACCCTTGGGTACCCTCAGCTGTATCAGAACCCCTCCTAGGGGATCTTCACTGGAAATGTAACCCAGCTGCTTTGGGGATGCTGGCTCTTCTGGAGAGGATCCTGCCCATGACGTCCCAGGTCAACAGTCCCAGGCATCCTCCCAGTCACCTTTTACCGGGCCATTGTCTGCCCTTCCTTGGGTCTTTTGTTACAATAGGATCCCGGCATCCACTGGGGATTGGTTCCAGGCCTTCCCTTGGATAATGAAAACTATGGATAAAAGAGAACGCCTGCCCACCTATCTCCAAACTGCTGTTTCCTGACAGTAGCTTGCTTTATGACTGCTGTTTTGAGATAGTAGCTTGCTTTATGGCTACTGTTTGTGTCAGTAGCCCACTTTACAGATGCAACGTGTGATAATAGCTTGCTCTACAGCTGCTGTTTGTGACAATAGCTTGCTTTGTGGTTGCTGAATTATTTAATTTTTTTCCTCTGCCAACCATGGATAACTGAATCAGTGGATCATGAACCAGTGGATACAGGGGTCCTACTGTATTTCCTGATCACTTCCGTAGGGGATCATTTCCCCTCCTTTTTGGACTCCTCTCCATTTGGAAACCTACCTCCTTTCTCCTTGGAGTCTCTGCACATTCCTCCTCCTCTGGTGGCAGGGCAGCCTTTCTCTCTCCCATGTGCCATAGATAGAGCAACTCCGCTCTTCTCTCTTAAGGATGGCCCACCATTCCGCAAAGCTAATAGGACAATACAGTATTAGGATTTCATTTGGGTTCTAGTTCAGTGGTTCAGGCATCTGGCTGTGGAGACAGAAGTTTGGAGTCTAATTCCCCACTGTGTTTCCATCACAGGACTGGACTTGATGATTTATAGGGTCCCTTCCAGTCAAAGATTTATAACTATAATTTATAATTACGGAGTTACACATGGCAGCCCCCTTTCCTTTGTTGTGCTGCATGAGAGGCCGTGTGGTAGGCTCAGTGGGAGACAGGATGGGGTGTGTGAACCCTGAGTTGGGAGTGTGACAGCTCATGGACAGAGGCTACCATGTTTGTGTTCTCAGCACCTGAATATTGAAAGACTACAATGTCCCTTGTAATCTTTGAGCAGCGTACAGTATTCTATGCCCACTGTTTTTAGAATATGTAATGTTTTTTCCCTAAACAAATCACTTGCATCTATAAAGCTGGGCCTTCAGCTTTTGGTTCCTCTCTTTTGTACAAGTGCTACAATTATGTCTACATAAGTAATGGCACTAACAACCTAAAAATCAGCGGGGGTGTGTGATTTTTTTTTTTTGTTTAACAGTTTGTATTACTTACATGTATTACTGTAATAACTGAGGAGACTCTTTATCCAATGGCTGAAGTCCATGGTATCACTTCTATCTTATTTGGAGGTGTGTGGCTTATAATCTGTAGCAGTGATCCAGTGATGTCTTTTTTTGCTATAGTTTGTTTCAGCTAGTGCCATTGGACATTCCTTTTGAGGCATTCCGTTGCTTTTACCTGAAGTCTGCTTGAGACATTCTGATAGTGGGGAGCTGTAAAAGCTGTGGAGTCACGTAGAGTCGGTCACGACTGTAACGACACAACACACACAATGTACAAAGTATGGAGATGTGCACTAGCTTTTAGATGTGGGCATATATATATATAATAAAACCACTTGTTGCGCAGATGGTACTGAGAGCCTGTCAGTGCGTCTTGGAGGTTGAGCCACATTTCTTTGAAAATTGCCAGAGCATGGAAGGGAGAACAAATGTAGGCAGGTTGGTTCCCACTATATGTTTACTTTTCATTAATTAGGGAGCTTCCGCCTAATGGTGCTGAAGGATGCTGGCAGTAACGAGGCTGACAGCATGGTTTTTCTGGACCAAGGTGGCCTCTGCTCTTCTAGCTAGCTGTGCATCCCGTTCCCAAATTTGTTAGCATGCCAAATATTAAAATGTCAATTAATTTGTATTCTTGTTCACACTTCAGTATTTTATTTGTAAATGACCTCTTATGAAACACCACAGGGGAAATTATACCAGTAGTTTTTATTTTCACTTTTCTAGTTAGCTGCTCTATGCCCGGGTGTGCAACGAAGCGTGTGACCCGGATATGTCTGGGCATGTGACAGATACTTGGAGCAACTATACACACCAATTACCCCATGTTGGGTTTATACAGTGCCAACCCAGTAAGATTCTGGTCCATAACAGCAGTTTTTTGAATACTAATTAAAAATATGAACAACTGAGTCTAGCCCGAGTGTCAAAGGCTGAATATGGGATAGTTTTTCCTGCAGACTATCAAACTGCGGATTTAGTTAGATAACTTGCTCTGTTTTGTACCAGATGAAGAAATGGGGGCATATGAATCTACCAGTGGCAGCTGGAGTGCATCTTTCAAGGGAATAAAGCAGCCCTGATAAGATGAAACAGAATAAGCAAACGCTGGCAGGTGAGAGATTCTTCAGCAGTTCCTTGGTGAAAAGGCAGTTTCTCTAATGCGACTGTAGCAGGCATGGCTCAAAAACCACAGGAAGCAGAGGTGTAGAGAGAAACTTATCTAGCTAGGGCTTCAGGTACTAAAAGCTCAGAAACCTACTCAGCAATCTATGCCATGAAAAGATCTACTGTGTACAACTGATAAACCATGCAAATACGCATCCGTGTTTTGTTTGCTAGATGTTTTCAGTTTCTTTTCAGAGAAACTGGTGGTGTTTTTGTATGTACAGATCTGCTGAATCCAAGCAGAATGCTCTACCTTGTATACCACACTTGTTCGTGTTTTACAGCAAGGCATTCCACATAGACCCTGGCTGAGTATTATTTATTTCTGTCTGATCTGTTTGTTTTTTTATTATTGGCTTGTATATGTCTGCTTGCACCATCTCCTTTTGCAGTGGTTTTTAATTATTCACTTTTATTTATTCAATGCTTAATATTTGTAATACTGCCAAGAGTAGTGCCTTTGGAAATAATGGGAGCAATATAGAAATCAAATAAATATAAAGGAGCAACAGTTTAAGAACTATAACATGTGTTTATATTATGCCTTAATGTACAAATATAGATTGCACATTCATAGTTATGTGTTGACAGATTGAGAGAAGGATGTTTTCCCCAAGACGTACTATATTAATTAAATTTCCACCATCTCCCAAGTTAGGGACATAAGGTGTGTCATTTGGAAATGTGGCTGTTGCCCGAATATTTTTAATGCAGCATGAGACTACAGAGTAGGCAATAAAGAATGCATTTTTTTCCAGATAAAATAAAGTGACATTTAAAATGTGAGCATTGACCTCCCATCAAAATTGATTAACTGTACGTATAATTTACTGTGTATTAACTGGCCACACTTGAATTGTTTTCCTAATTTGTGGCTCATTTTGTAATCCGCTTACTTAATTTGTTCATTCTTATTAACTTACTTCAGAAGATAATTGCTGTTGTGTTTCTTGGTATGTTATACTTCATCAGGAAACTTTCTAAGCAGAGGGACCCTGTGTTGATTTCATTCCTTATATTCTTTTCTAATAGAAACAATTTTATCCTTCTGACTAAAGAAGAATTCTTTAGGTGAAAATCCAGAAGGTGAAACATTGAGGTGGAAAGAGTTGCAACACTCTTTCCCCCAATTTTTGTG
>JAHTLZ010003526.1:47897399-47928992 GCA_023846285.1 Phrynocephalus versicolor | reverse complement strand
AGAGAGAGAGAGAGAGAGAGAGAGAGAGAGATCACCTGCTACTCCACCCAAACAGCCCAGAGAAGACCGTATTGTGATGCCTAGTGTGCCATACTCAAGGAGTGGCAGGTTCATCCTCTAAACCCAAGAAATAATTGAGGCCAGTTTGGTTGTGGGTTAATGGACTGTGTCAACTTTGAGGAAACCACATCTCTAGCATTCTTGGAAGAGTACTATTGATCTACTCAACAAATTAAGGACTTGATAGATGATGTGAGTTTTTCGGGCTGTTTGGTTGTGTTCTGGAAGTTTTTCTTCCTGACATTTTGCCAGACTCTGTGGCTGGCACCTTCAGAGGGCAAGGAGCTCAGGGAACATGGAGTCTGGCAAAATGTCAGGAAGAAAAGCTTCCAGAACATGGCCAAACAGCCTGAAAAACTCACAACAACTATCAGGTCCCGGCTGTGAAAGCCTTCAAGAATACAATTAAGGATTTGGTTGGGAAAATGAAGATTCTGACCCCTTGGCCCCACATTAACTTATCGGTCTACCTCACTTATGGTGAGTTCATTTTGAGCCCCTTTCTCTTACACCTGATTTTCTAGCAAGCAAAAGGTCAGTCCAGCTTGTTTTTCTGATTCCTCATTAATTCCCCAGCACTAGCAGTAGCCTTGAGGGATTACAGCAGAAGAGGGCAGCTCTTCCCTGTAATCTGTCAGCCTGCTACCAGGGGACCAGTCTTTCCTACAGGTTATTCCTGCACTGAGTAATATTCTCGTACTGGCTCTCAGCTATACTGTGTAAAGAGAGGGCCTTGGGATTGGTGGGCAATCCTTAAGTGCAAACTAGAATGTGGTGGCTACAGGGAGAAGAAAATAAAGAAGTTTAGTGAGAGAGGCCCTTGGCCTTCACCCCCAGCAACAACTGGCTGGCAATATCAACTAGCATTTTGCTCTTTCTGTCACTTCCCATTCCCTCTCAGGTCTGAGCAAACAAATTAAGCCACCATTCCTACCTTTCTTTAGTCTCACCTTTATAGTGATGGCTACACGGAGAATTCAAAGAGTTGTCATCAATGTTACTTTCCAAAATTATGGTACTTGGCTGCTTTCACTCCAAAATGTAATTATAATATAAATAGCCCTTGCTTCTACTATAACTGCAACCACAGGTGTCTTTGAAATATGCTGCAACAATAATTTGTACATGATGACTATTAGGGAACTAATACTGAGAAGAGGCTGACATATAATAATTATATGCCATTTGTCCCTTGCTGGAAAAGACAGTATTGATGAACATGGGAGTATGAGGTTCAAATTCTTACTCATTTGTGATCCTCAATGGCTATCACTTGATCTGAAATTCTGTTGTAAATCACAACTAGAATAGGTCTATTGAATGAGGGAAGCTGACCAAATTTCCACTAATTCAGTGGGCCCACCCAAGTTGTGACTTACCGTGTTAAACAACTAGATTTCAGCTAAATAGTTCAAACTGAAAAGAAACAACTGTTTGTAAATATTTAATGGAATGCAGAATAGCTGCCACATTCTGTAATGCTGGACTGTCAACTGATGTATGTTTTAAATGTGGAATAAAAGATACACTTCAGTTTTTTATTTTACTTCATTTTAAGCTGTCTCAGTCTACTACAATTCTACACACATTTATCTGGGAATAGTTCATGTGAAACTCAAAAGAAAATTACCTCATAGCAGACATGTACAAGATTTCACTAAATGAATGCCTTTCAGATTTTAGGTAATGGTCCCGTGATTCTAGACAATTCAGGGATTACTTGCCGAGGAAACAAAAATTCTTATCTTGTTTCTTGAGTAAAAGTTGATATAGGATGAGTGAGGGATTAATAAACAAATATAAATACTTTAGAGTAAGCAGGCCTGAACAACAACAAAAACCACATTAATGCCATAACATAAAAACTGGTACTGGAGCATAACGTGGTGTCAAAACCATGCAAGGAAGACAATGAAGAAAGAGGAAGCTCTCCAAACTCTAGTACATAAAAAAAGTCCAGTAGAATTAAACAAACTTACTGATAAGAGGAAAAATGCAGACAGCAACTATTAGGGGGGTGAAGGAAAAATCCAACACTAGAGACTTGAAGATGCTTAAGATAACTGAGGTTCTAACAAATGGGCTAAGTTGGTTAATGAAAGCTGTGGCGATGTTTATATGAGTGGTTTGCATTTTGCAGAAGTGGTTCTTCATAGTTTCCATGAACCTTTATTTAGCAGAAGCAAATGGTTCCTGCATAGCCTGCCAACTGTATTAAACCTACTTGAAGAGTTAACTGTATTTACAAAGTGGTCTCAGGCTCTTTTACAAGTTCACACATTTCAAAACAGTTGCTTTGAAAACATCTTTATTTCCCTACCCAAACAAAAAGACCTAGAAATGGATCAGGACACACTTACTAATGGCTTGTTTCTCAACAGTGTCAGTGAGAAGAATCAATAGCATCACAGTGGCTTTGGTAGTGTATTTAAATCAAAAGTATTGGGACATGGAAAGTCATATACGGGTTTCACAACCTTTTTGCACCTTTTACAGGATAATTCCAACAAGTGATTTATTTTTCCCTTCACTACACAGCACTAAACCTTTTAATAAGAGGTAATTTTTGAAAGAAAAAAAAAGAAAATCAAAAGTGTTGCTTTTCAAGTCAAAGTTAAGAAACACATTAGCAGAAGGCTGTAAAAAAATCTAATGTTGTACTCTACAGTAAGTAAACTAGATTTCAGTGCTACACAGCTTGATGGCTTAGAACAATAGCCCAATGATCTCAGTGGAGTTTGTGCCCACCTAAATTTTTAGAATCATGGTACGAAGCAGCAGTACAAATAAGTAGAGTAGCTTAGAGGCAGGGGGAAAATTCACTGTATAGGTGTAGGCTTATTTTTCTCTAGTTTTATCTCAAAGAAATAGCTCTCCCAAGAAAAATATACAAAGGAGTCAAGTTAAGGTTTTCAGAAACCTAGTTCAGTTTCTCTTGTCACCATACTGGCTTCAGCTATCCAGGGCACAGATATGTATTCTACAAAAACGACTGGCTAATGGGTCTATTAATAACCCCTGATCAGAACTAACATTCTGCAAGCGGACAGCTTTAATTCTGAAAGAATGCATTACCACCACAGGCTGTGGACGTCGCAAGATCTATATAGTGGCATAGCCAAAGAAGTGCAGCAGAAAGTCACAAGACTGGAAAGTCATTTTTTTTCCTTGGAAAATGTAAGTGTGGAATGCGTTCATTATTCATGATCAAAGGCTTGGGTGGGCTTTTTCTAACTCCCTGTTCCCACCACAAGGCTCTTCTCCCCAGTGGACTCGCTGCGTTTAGTCGGTGGGGGTTTCAGTTTCAGCCGGACCTCTGATCAGCCTACGGATTCCCCTCTTCCCAGCAGGTCCTTTGGGCTTTGCAAAAGTCTGTTTGTGTGCATGTTGCTTAGGATGAATCTCTTCATACAGGAACTCAGCAGTGAGCTCATCCCCATCGTCTATTTCAATCTGAGAAGAAGCATTAAAACGAGAGATAATAATCTATTATCTGATTTTGAAAGAAGTGTTGCACAGCTGCCCATTTGACCCCTCCATCAATTTATTTATTCATTTTATTTTATTTCTTTATACAACTTATATGCTGCCCACTACCCAAAGGTTAACACTTCAGTTAACAAAAAAAATCCATTACATATTTTATATATTTGTAAAACACTGTAGTGTCTAAGTTAAATAGATGTGCAAAATTCTCTCTTTGTAGGTAGGAAAACTTACCTTATTTTGCATTGCTTATACTTGAATTTCAGCCTTTCTGGCCTTTGTTTACAAACCTATGATCCAGTCCTACATGCAATTTTAAACAGGATTTTCTTGTAAGTTTACAAACTTCTATGGCAGAATTGATCCAGCACGACTCTTGTTATTAATAACAAAACACACCCCAATGGACAAGTAAAACTCTGATTGCTAGCTAGATTTAAAAAAAATCAAGACTGCAGGAAGAAAAGCCAAGTTATTATCTGGCAATGGAAGACTGTCAATGAGAGAGTCAGGGGAATGTCATTGTAGAGAGCATTTGGTAGCACGGGCACCATCAACCAAGATGCAGTGTTGTAAAGCAGTTGAACTCTCAACTGGGGATATGTTAGGAGACCTAGCTTCTCATTCCCAGTAGGAAAAGAAGCATTTTATCTGGGCTTGCTCACTGGATGATGTTCTTGGGAACTGGTTTGATCCAGTGTCCTTTAGCCTACGGATAGCCATTCACCCCAACTCACACTAGCACTGATGGAGCATGCAGTGCTCACCCATTTTGACGGCCACTGCCACTCTCAACTTTGCCACTGTGTCATTGCACTCTGGCCTTGGGGAAGCCACAAAAGAAGCACACTTTGATTTGAAAATGCGATGCACAGGGAGCATGCATCTTGTTTAATAAAATAATCCCAGTCCATGAAAGTACAATTCTTTATTAAAACAGGAAATGCAGGTTGGCAGGGATGGAAGCAGGAGGCAGGGCTTAGCAGGTGTGAAGTGTGTGCATCTACAACACGAGTCCTGGCTAGGAATGATGACAGCTGAAGTCCAAACAACTATTGTTTTCAAGCCTGATCTAAATGAGGTCTTACAAGCAGATTCCTATATCTCAGGGAGGCTATAACTCTGGAAAGAAGAGAACAGAACCTGCATCCTTACCTTTCGGATGATTGGAATCCACAGCTGTCTTTCCACAATCTCTAGGAGGGGACTCTTGCAGCTGGAATATAGCATTCGCTCTCGTATACTGCACATATAGCCAGGCATAGAGTAGATGAAAACTGTGGAATGGTTTCGGGGGGTTAAGAGAATATTTCACACAATCCTTTTCAATATCTTTTTGTAAACTTGGAAAGCCTAAACAAGTTCTGCAGAAGGAGAACTGGATCTACACAGCTAGTACCCGCACTTTAACTTGTATCACTGAAAATGTTAAATAACCGCCCCCTTCCCCCGAAATACAAATTTCCAAGGTGTATTACCCAAAGTGGCTACCAGAGCGAACAAGAGATTATGCAACATATAGCATTTCTATACTGCAGTTTTCGGCATCCACGGGGGGCAGGTGGGGAATCTTGGAACTGATGTGGATACTGAGTCCTACTACTATAGTGTTCTTTAACTTTTTAAGAAGATGGGGGGGGGAATAAATGTTGTATCTATCTAAATTCTTCATAAGGCTATCGCCAGGTGAGCCACTTCTAATAATCTTGCTGCCTAGCCAAGGCTGTACCCCCAAATACTTGCATACCTACAGATTCCAAGTAGTCGCCTTCATGGGAATGTCTGTAGAGGAAAAAATGGTACCGTGCAGAGTCTTTTGGAATTCTTTTGGGCAAGTCCCTCACTTCAGTTGGGAGTGTGCTGGCCAGGATGATTATTTCATTTTTCATGTCAATTTGCTGCAAACATACATAAACTTTGGTCAGTGCAAAGCATGTACACAGTACAATTTGATTCAAATGACTTATCAAGTGGTGTTGTACTCAAAAGCACACCTCCACTTGAAGGACAAAGGGCACTCATTCAAAGATAAGGATGTGCACATATTAGACAGAGAAGAGAGGTGGTTTGAGGGGTTAGGGAAGCCATTCATAGGAGTACTGAAAACCCCTCTCTCAAAAGAACCGGAAGGCTCAGGCACAGTCTATCTGCTACTTACCAGACAGTGATTTCAACAACACCTTCATGCCTCCACCATCACGTCCATAGCTAACAACTCATACTTTATGGGTTTCTGCACCTTGGGCCACTGTTCCCCTACTGGCCAATTGAGACTATAGTACACCTAAGGAGCCTATTCAGGCCATTGTTCATCTGATGAGCCTATTTCAGACCAGGGTGACATGAGGTCAAAGTGAACTATAAAATGGAGGACTCGCAACTAGCTTTCCTCAGAGTGACGAAGATGTTTGGATGAGCAGCGAAACATTCTGCCAGTAGAATTAGTATTTATTTAAAATATTTTTTCCCCCACCCACAGTGGCTTATATGAATAAAACATAATATTAAAGCTGAAAATGGTAAAGCATCAGGATTAAATTTAAAGAGGGAAAGCATATACAGTATTTACCAGTTGCACATAGTTAAGCTGTTTGTTTTTCAGTTTTTCCAATGCCTGGAGGGCTTCTTTAGCAATAGGGAATGCTACTCCTTGTAAAGTCTGGTGCTTAGTGTCAACACTGACTTCAGTTTGTACCTGAAAAGGCAAACAACTTAGAAACAAGAACATTTGTGCTCTGTTCAAGAGTGGTATTATATGAAAGGTGTGAGAAAGAACAGAGAATCCAAAATGGCAGAATCACTCATTTATATACTCATCCAGCTCCATTATTTCTTTATAAGAGGCTTATGAGAATTTCCTCCATTTAAAAAGAAACTATTCCTAAAAATAGGTAACAGACAAAATGGGAACACAACTGAAAAAACAGTTTGTAGAACTGGTAATGTTTGTAGAAAAATAAATGAGCAGGGCATATAAAACTCCCACTGCGATTTACGCTGATTGAGGCATGCCAGTGGGTGTTGACTACCAGGATTCAGACCAATGTTCAACTATTCTAAGAGGAATGCTCTAGAACTGCCTGTAGGATCTTTGTTTTGTGCTTCAAACTGAATGAGAAAGGGGATCCTTATTCAGATTTTTAGACTACCTGTTAGTAATGTTTCCAACTGAGGTTGAGCAGAGCTATATGCATATGGTAATTAGGGACAGGCTTCCTTTGAAGAGCATTCTAACCCATCAGCCATAGCTTTCTAAACACAGTCCATCTCACTGAATTTTAGAACCTAGAAATCTGAAACACTTCCAGGTATACAGATGAATGACCATTATGGAATATGGCAAATATCCAGGTAGAGTTAAGAACCTTCTTGAAATCCTGAAGAGCTACTGCCAGTCAGAGTTAATGATGATGGACTAAAACGATCAATGGTCTGACAGCTTCCTCTTATTTATTTTAAACCCCAGCAAATGCCCTAAAATAAGAATCTTAGAACTGCAAAGCTGGGAGGAACTCTATGGATATGGAGTCCAGACCTTCACTTGGAGTTATAGCAGGGAATTGAACTCTGCAGGCCGGGTCTGAGCTACATCTGGATTCTGTCTTTCTGTCAACACTTCAGAAGCCATAGAGGTGGAAGGGAGCTCAAGGGTCATCTAGGCCAGCCCCCATTGAGCCACGAGATTTGTTGCTACAGCATCCCTGACAGGCAATTATGGAGCTTCTGCTTCCAATCCTCTAGCAAAGAAATGATAAATTTCCCAGCCAGGGTGCAATACCTCACTAATTTTGATCTGTCGAAGTTCCTCTTCTGCTGCAGTCAGAGGGGCAGGTGAAGACTGGGCAACCAAATGTCTTCGGTAACCATTCAAGGAGACCTCTTCCTGAGACCCAAAAACAGTTTGCATGTGTGGTTAGTTCCAAATTTATCTCTGAAACCTTCCCACTGAGACACTTGCAACAACAAAAGAGAATGTTTAGAATTGGTTGTGTTTTCATTACATTTTCACAGCTTGCTCCCCCTCCATACTTACAAACTCTATCAATATACCAGAATACACACCTTATTTGTTCCAAACACTTCATCTTTAATGTGCCCACCTCCAAATTCTTTCTTCAAGGTGGCCCGAGTCGCTGCATATAACATTTTTTGACGGACCTGGTTAAGTTACGAAAGAGACAGGTTTGCATGTATATGCATTTTTTAAAAATCAAACAAAATGGAAGCTAAAGATATATTTTAAAACATGGCCTGGGATCTGAGCTGGAGCTAAGCTTTCTCTCAGGCACAGCAGTGAATTTGCTGTATCTTCCTCCACAATCTCAGTACATATTGTTATTATTTTTAAACACTCCATTTCATTCAGTGGAAGACATCCCTGGTGAAAACTAGAATACTCTGCATCCTTTTCCTCTTCTTAAAACAGAGGTGACATGGTGAACCTCTTCCATTTCTCTCACCTCTACTCAGATGACTGAGAACAATTACCTCTGGAATCTCAAATCCCCTCCTCAGCTTAGTTTGCCATGTAAAAATAATTTTAAAGCACAATTAAAAAGAAAAAAAATGCAACATTTATTTTAATGTAGTCATTAGGAGTTCCATCCTAGTACATACCGGGGAATGGTCAGGGGACCATGCAATAAAGATCCATTCAAAGCCTTGGGCATTCTGAGAATCTAGTCTATACAGTATATAGCACGGCTGCTTGTCTTCAAGGAGTGGAAGCACAGAGGCGTCGTAGTCTTCTTCCCAGGATCCATGAGGTTTTTTAGAACATCCCACAATAAGCTGCTCTGTAAAAATACAGAAAGTAGTAGTTGGAACATAAGTCAAAAAGGAAAAGGAAAAGATATTGTACTTCATAAGAGACCTGCTCAAAGACTTGTAGTGAATAATGGCTTAACAAAGTCTGACATAGTTATAAACATGGAAAAAAAATATTTGACTAGTTTCATCCAGAGTAGGAAAGGAATGAAGAAGCACAAACTGTTTACATAAAATAGTTGGAGTTTATTAATTCCATAATTAGCATAAAACCTGGATTATTTATTTTCTGCGATATTTATAGCTGTATGTTAGAATGTAGTTATGAAACATTTGTAACACACACACACACAAATGTGAAAAGAGAGGAGCAATTTAATTTGATTTATGGGATGGGTGAAGATCAAACATTTATAATTCTCCCTTTGCCATGTCAACATTGGTACAAAACATGAACTCAGAAGCAGGTTGTATTTTTTTTCTGGGCTACAGTTAAAACTTTGATTTACAAATAAATTAGTTTTGTGCTCACAGCTAGAATGAAATACAATGTAGCTGGCAAGGTTCTGGATTAATGAATGAGTCAGCGAAAGCTGAAAAGTCATATTTTAAAAATGAAAATAAATAGTAATGATTAGCGTGTCTTAAATGTCCACTAAACCTAAATCAGTAAGCCAAGAGCCACTGACTAAAAGTCTAACGACGTGCACAATTTGGTTGACAGACTATTTATTTCACTGGAGTGTTCTGTTATATGCATGTGCAGATCAGGGGAAGGCAGCTACATGAGGTCAAGAATTGCATATAACTGAAGTGATGTAACACTATGGATTCTTCTACAACCAACTGGAACCCTTTTGTTGTTGATATGAATGGAATGGGACTTGGTGAAGGATGCATGGTGAACACTTTTTATATCATACTCAGAATATAACTATAATTGTCATAGTCAATAATTTGAGCTCAAGTTGCAGTAAAAACAGTTTAGCATTCAAAAAGCAATGGCCATTTTGTATTTCTAACATATAAGCAATTGACAAAACAGACAACTAGCAACAGAAATAATAATGTCCACTTAGACCAGGCCAATATGCAAGATAAGATGAGGAATGCTTTAGACTTAGCTTTGTAGTCCAATTCTATATATATCTACTTAGCAGTAACCCACATCATTCCATGGGACTTACTGCTAGCTAAGTGGATAAAGGATTACATGAGAGTAATGAGTCACACTCGAGGCTGACCACTGAACATACCAATGGTGCTGTTACTTATTGTATGATTTTATACAATTGTGCCGTTAATACTGAAGGAGCAAAATCACAAGCAAATTCTACTGACAAATAGCCTTAGTCTCAGTATCTCAGGAACTGTTAATTCACCCTTCCTTAATTTTCCCTCTCAAATCTATGAAAAAAGACCAAGGGGAAGGAAAAACAGCACGTACCATTTTCAATAATTATTTTTAAAAACCTGTATTTCCCATTTCTAGCTCTAGCAAAGGTTTCTTTCACTTCGCCGCTTGCTGAAAAAGACACAAAAAGAAAAGGATTTTAGTGGTTGTTTGTTTTTTAAAAAAACAATTAACTTCAACAAAACATTATTAAATGCACAGCTCTATGTTTTAACACTGAGTTCTACAGATCCAGACAATTGCATGATTTTCTGTAATGAGCTGCTCCATTTTCTTCTCATTCTACCTGAGGTTGGAAAAGTATCATGGGCCACTTGAGATACAGCAGGTCTCAACCTGTACTTCATGTTGCATCCAAAATAATCATCAAGCTACATCAGTCAAAATGTTCTTCTCCTTTCCCTACTTCTAACAATATACTTTTTATTCTTAAAGTATTGGAACACAGTAATATTTTCACCTTTGCAGACAACTTTTGAGTTGAGCCATAGATAGTCACTTGGACATCAGTACTGACCATAACCCCTAGAGAGAAGCCAAATTTAAATGCATGAAACAGGAAATAAGATGTAAACTCAAGACCCCCTAAAGCTGGTGGGCAGTCTCTGTCCAAACAGGAAGCACCCATGGAAGCACTGGGAAAGGAAGCTCAATCAGCAGGAGAGTAATTATAATGCCGTATAATGTGACTCATTTGCCAGCTTAAGAGAGTTTTCAGAGAGGTAGCCACAAAAGTGCTGTGACATGTTTTAAGAGTAAAAAAAATATTTCCTGATCCATGAATTACAATCCATTTGTATATCCACAAATTTAGCACCAAACTGCATGTAACTAAAGCGATGAAACACTATGGATTCTTCTGCAACCAACTGGCACCCTTTCCCTTTATATGAATGGAATGGGACTTGATGAAGGATACAAGGTTATTGCTCTTTATATCATACTTAGAATATGACTATATAGCAATTCTCCTAGGAAAGCTTCATGTAGATATGACTGCTGTGATTATAGGGGAGAGCTGTGTCATGTAGATGAAGTGAAGTAGGAAGGTACAGAAATGTATGAAATGATGTACTGATCAATATTGTTAATTTGAAGGAAGGAAGGAAGGAAGGAAGGAAGGAAGGAAGGAAGGAAGGAACAGTAACCAAAGAAAACCCATCCATTTATGGGGATTATAATCCACAGGGAAATTTCACAGGGAAATAAATCTGTTAGTCTCATTTTGTTTTTCTTCTGAAGAAGCTATAATCAAATGCAGCAAATCAAGACATCATGATACAGCCATTAAAGGACGAGACCTTCTATGGCAAGCAGTTTATTCATTTTGGCTTGGCTACAGCCGCTTTTTCTGCAGGGCCCCAAATCTGCGCTTGAACTCTGGTTCATATGAAGTGAACTCAGCTACTCAGTAAATGTTTCCTGAAGCATATCTTAATACCCGCCTTCAGCTACAGCTACTATCTCAACTGGCATGATGATAACTGTAGTCTAAGGCACCTGCAGTGTGCTTGGCCGGAGAGGGTTGTTGAGTCAGTGAACACTCTGAACCTTCCAGAGGACTTTGTTTGAACATTCGGGCTTCAAACACTTTGGGAAAAGCTAATTTAAAAAAAAAGGGGGGGGGAGTCAAGGGAAGGGTTTTTTTTTTTAAATGATCAATCATAACAGAAATTCCCAAAATGACTTGGAGGCAGAGAGACATGCCAGTTGGTTGATGCCCATGCTGAAAAAACTTAGCATAATTTAAAGACAGAATTTTTACGCCCGCAGGATTGTTGAAATGGATTGGTTCCCAGCCTTGGGTAACCCAGGTGTTCTTGGACTGCAACGCCCAGAAACCGTGGCCAGCACAGCTTGTGTTGGAGGCTTCCTGGAGCTGGACTCCAAGAACACCTGGGTTACTGAAGGCTGAGAACCACTGATTAAAACAATACAATATATTGCTTCTCTTTGTTTATAACCTCACCTGGACTGGCCTTCCCACAGCTGATGCCCTCCAGACATACTGGACCACAATGGCCTGGCTGGTTGGGGGTAAGAGCTCTGGATGTACAAAGAGTCTGCTCCAAATGTATGTCAACAAAAAGCGTGAAAGGACACAATGTGATTCTCTACCTGCTTAGGCAGAAGTAAATCCCACTGTGTTCAGGGAGGTTTATTTTCTAGAGATTAAATAAATTACAGCACAAATAAACCCATTGTCGAAAATTGCCCTGGGCTGTGTTTGTGTGTCTTAGATTACACCTAGCTTTGAAAAATCAATGGATGAGTCATGCACAGTAGTAGCAATAGCAACAAAAAGCAGCTTTCCTACAAGAAGTAACATCGGAAAAAAAGAACCATGTGAACATCAGTGAGCCACAACCAATGCAAACTGGTCTTTTGTCTCCTAAGGCATGGTTTGAATGGTGCCACCAGCATGGATTCAAGGGGAGTTCCTTCTTTCCATTTGAATATTGCAGAGGGAACAAGGGAAAAAGAGATAAGCCTTCCTTTCATAGAAAGCCCATTAAAACCCATGACTAATCCTAATCCCGATACCAATAGGACACCAATAGGCTTTTAAAGATATGTACTGCAGGGTTGTTAAACAGTGTGACTGTGATGGTAATAATAACAATAATAATTCTCAGCCATTGAGCTATGGGAGGGGGGGAATCACCCCTTGGCTCAGCTGACAGCAGCCAGACACAACCCCGGAAGATAGTCTCAAAGTGTACATCTTAACCATGGTCTTTCTGGCAGGCATCCAAAAGTTTAACATCCATATGACAACATAAGTCTGTGCATGTTTGCCTGTGCTTCAAGACCATGACACCTAGACACTTGGAAGTTAGTTTGCATACACAGGGGACCTTGCAGGCACGAACTGCAAGGCTGTATTGTTTTTAAAAGGTCTTGATTTAGTTTACTTAATTAAAATTTGCCTATAGCCTCCAGCACCATTGGTTGAGTCAGTCAGTTACAGACTCGTATCTTACAGAGTAGGAGTAAAGGTCTGGTGAAGAGTAGTAAAAGTAGAGCTTTAGTCCAAATATTCATAGATCGTTTGGTGCGTGGTGTGCCTGGCAGCACTGCATGAAGTGTGGTGTTACAGGTGCTGTGTGGACCATTGTGCCCCCTGCTCCCAGCTACCTCGGCCATTTCCGTCCTTGTGCATCAACCGGGGTTTTCTGCCTTGGCCATATGGCATTCCAGGCAGGAGCTTGGGCTGCCCATCACGGCCTCCTCCAGCAGCCGCCCACTCTGTCAAGGAGGCAGAAGTGGCCATATGCCTGAGGAGGCAGGGAAGGGTTGGCCAAGCTCTTGCCCAGACTGGCATGCTCCTGCAGCAGAAGGACCCTGGCAACACATGGCGACAGGTGACTGGCCTAGCTGTCCTGGGTGAGGGGGTCTGTTCATTGCAGCACCTGTGGTGCCATGCTGACAGCTTCATACTCAGGTGCATGAAGCTCCCAATTTTATTACAAATGGGATTTGGGGGGGGGGAGATTGGGTACAGGCAGCCTATTTAAACATCTACTGTACTAATGACTTGCAATTACATCAAGCTGCTTCACTTCTTTTTGGAGCAAAACAGGCCCCTCTTCTATTTAACCCAACAATGTGGTGATCTCCCTTCTAATTCAGGTATGCCTGTCTAGAGCCACGATTCCCTACCTTGGGTCCCCAGGTGTTTTGGGACTAGAACTCGCAGAAGTCTCCACCACTGGCTGTGCTGGCCAGCATCTCTGGGGACTCATGTTTGGGAACTACTTGTCTAGAATGAGATTTGCTCCCTGATACATGGGGTAGGAGACTATGACCAAATGAAAGCTCGGAATGGAGGGAGGGAGGGGAGAGAGATCCAAGAAAGAATATAATGCAACATATAATTGCCATTTTGTCCTGTTGCCTCAATCCTGGTTTTATTTTTAAAAAGGAGGTAAATATTTCTCTGTCAGTTTCATATGCATTTAAATGTCATGGTTCCTGCCTAGGGAATTCTGGGATTGTAACTCAGACCATTCCACCTGACCCTGAGAACGGAGGTATTAATGATTCAGGCAATTTAATTCTGCAATGGAGATCAGGGTAATTGTAGTTCAGAGGAGTTGACTAGAACACTTTGGGATAGAATTCCAAGTCCTTCACCAAACAACAAACCCAAGGGACTTTCAGGGTGGAGAAAGCCATGAAACTGATACAGGGATGTAGTGCAGATGCATCTGATCTACTTAGCTTTTGCAAAATAAGGAAAAACCTGCAATCCCTTATTCTGACGTAGAATTTTGCAAAACAAGCCTCCTTACTGCATTTAGCCATTGATGCCTGCACTGTGTGTGTGTGTGCAGCCATGTTGAATGCCATTGCTATTAAAGGGTTAAAGTGACAGGCACAAACTGTGAATGCATGTTTACAGGCAAGTGACTTTTGTTTTGATCACATAAAGTTTGTACTGGGGCCATGTGAAAGAGTTTACAATGTGTGTATGGGGATGTATCCTTTATTATTCCTACTGCCTTTCTGGCTGCAGTCCATCCTATATACACCATAATCCAGGAGTATATAGCATTGAATCCAATGTGACTTACAACTGTGTAGGTATGACTGATTTGTACTATTAAAGTGTTTGGGGTCTTTTTTTAAAAAAAGAAAAAATCTTAAGGTCCATTTCTATTTCTTTCTCAGAGGAAGGGTCTTCCAAATAATCATTGTTTGAATCATTGCTGTTATTCTCTTGAACCATCACTAATACTGATAACTGACATTAGGTTGAACACATGGTCCAGAATTAGGGAATGTTATATATCTGAATTGGCCCTGGTAGCTGAGGAAGCATTTATTTATTTATTTTATTTAAAATATTTTCACCCTGCCTTATAAAGGGCCCATGGTGGCTTACCTCATTAAAAAACAATTAGTATTCCAGCATTACCAACGGCAAAACAAATACCACTCTGAGAAATTGTAAACCAAAGCAATCCTAAAGACACATTCAAAGCAGTAATGCATAAAAATCCATTTAAAAATCTCACTCAGGTAGCCAGTCACAGAGGGACAGGCTGCCTGAGGAGAAAGGTCTTCATCTACTTTTGGAAGCACAGCAAAGATGGGGCCAGTCTGGCCACCTGTGGGAGGCAGCTCCAAAGTCTGGGAGGACCACTCCTGTGTCCCCACCAAATGCACCTGTGGATGGTGGGACTGTGAGAAAGGCCTCTGATCTTCACGCCCAAGCAAGGTCGTAATAGGAGGCACAATCTGAGATGGCTTGGACCCAAGCTGTTTAGGGCTTTATAGGCTAGAACCAGCATTTTGAATTGTGCCCAGAAATGGATTGGCAGCCAATAGAGCCTGCTGTAACCAGAGGGTTATGTGATCCCTATAGCTAAGCCCAGTCAGCAATCTGTCTGCTGTGTTTTGGACCCACTGAAGTTGCCTGACAAGTTTCCATACGAGCTCCTACGTAGAGTGCATTACAGTAATCCAGCTGGGATTTAACTAAGAGGCATGTGCCACCATGGCCAGGTTAGACCTCTCCAGGTATGGGCACAGCTGGCACACTAGTTTTGCTTGTGCAAAGTCACTCCTGGCCACTGCGGAAACCTGGGCATCATCCAGGCTCAGTGGTGAATCCATGAGGAACCCCAAGCTTTGCACCTGTGTTTCCAGAGGGAGTGCAACCCCATCCAGCATTGGCTGCATCTCTATTCTTTGATCTGTTTTTTTGACTGACTGGGAGCACTTCTGTCTTGTCTGGATGAAGTTTGAGTTTCTTCACCCTCCTCCAGTATATTTCTGATATCAGAATCAGAATCAAAATATTTTTATTGGCCAAGTGTGGTTGGACACACCCAAAATTTGTTTTGGTAAAAAATGCTCTCGATATATAAAAGGAAATATAAGAATCATATATTCAACAATAAAAACACAGTACAACAATACAATATAACCTATTGTTAAAAAAGGAAGAAAAGAAGTAACAATTAATTATTCAAGTTTGATAGCACTTGGAAAGAAACTATCTTTATATCTAGTTGTCCTAGTATGCAATGCCCTAAAACGTTGCCCTGAGGGTAACAACTGAAACAGATTATGTCCAGGATGTGTGGAATCTGTATATATTTTCATCGCCCTAACCTAGAGCCAAACAGCTTCCTTGGATTTAGATGGCAAGGAGAGATGGGTGTCATCCACACAGTGGTGGCCCCAAACCCCCAAAACTCCAGTCAACCTCTCCCTACAGTTCCATATAGATGTTCAATAACATCTTTTTTAGGGGTTTATGAAAGTTGCAGTCCACAAAGGTATTTTTTCCCTTCAATGTGATTTTGAGCATACCAGGTAGTTTTCCTTTACAAGTTTAATGCAACTTTTGAACTTTGTCAGATCTGTCTAATTGTTCCTGTTTTGCATGAGGATTTGCATGAGGATTAACAAAGTTACAGTTAAGTAATTATGGGTCATTATCTCGGGAATATACCTACAATTGTGGGATCCCCAAATTTCTGCATTTCCTGCATCTTTTTTTAAGAGACATGAATTTTGAGGGAAGCGGAGAGGTTGCAAAGAAAAGGGGCTTATCGTCAGTATACTGTATAACGTTTTGAGTTCCCAGCCACACACACCCTAAAAATACACATAAAAATAACCCAGAGAAACCCAATACAGTACTCTCTTACCTATTTATATAACAATTCTGAGTTGACATTAATGTGTGTGTGCACATGGGTGCATGATGGTGAAATCTTTAATATATGCATCATTTGCATAGATAATTTCCATATTATGCAGCTGTGGCTGACTGGATTTGGGGAACTAACATATGGCAACCCTGAGAAATAAAGAGAAATTCCTGGTTCTTGGGGAAGGAGAGGAAGAGTTGGGGAGGAAGGGGATGGAAAGAAAGAAAGAAAGAAAGAAAGAAAGAAAGAAAGAAAGAAAGAAAGAAAGAAAGAAATTAGGAGCAGAGAGGGAAATAGAAAATGATGAGGGAAATAAATGAATGTGGAACAATTTGAATGTGTACAAGAAGGGAGGAGAATGAGAAAGACCAAGATGAAAGCAGAAGTGAGGTGAGGTACAAAGACGGAGAGCAGTGTGGTAGAAGTCATAGCTTCCTAACCAAATCCTGGAAAGGCACATTCTGTAAATGAAACAAGAACTTCACAACTTCATATTGTTAACAACAATAACTATGCTCCACTGGTTAATTTCTGCCCGTGTAGCCCAAGGAATCAAACCCGAGCATATTCTGATTTCGACCCTAGCAAGCACTTCTTCCCGGTTTCTTCGTCTGGAAATTCACGGATTCCGGTTAGGAATCCCGGGATTTCGGGACGCCTCTCGTTTCTGTACTAGGAATTCTTGACGTGGAGTGCTCCCCTCCCCCTCGCAGCACCACCGCCACCCCAGCACCATCACCCCCATAGAAACGCGCAGAGGAGGAGGAGGAGGAGAAGCCTATGAAGTTCCCATATAAGGAGTTCAGGGCAGGCCCGCGGGAACCGTGTCTCGTTCGCCTCCCGGCGGCGGCTTCGTTCCGGAGTATCCCCCCTCCCCCGCCGCTAATCGGTTCGCATCCCGGCGCCTCCATGTCAACAGGCAGGTGCCGGCGCAGGTCGGAAGGAGGCCGGCCAGGGACAGCCTCCCGCTCTTCCATCTGGCCCTGCCTTCAGGGAAGAGAGGAGGACATCTGGTCACGTCGCAGCAACGCTGCCGCCGCCGCCACCTCGGTGGCGTGGCACAGTAGCAACGCTCCTCCGCCGCGACCGCTTTTACACACACACACACACACACACACACACACACACACACACACACACACACACACACACACACACACACACACACACACACACCACTTCCCGACCCCCCTCCGCTTCTCACAAAGAAGGCACGCCCGAAACTCTTGGACTTCGAAACCGCCCCCCGCCCCCATAAATAAATAAAGGGCCAAGCAAAACAAAAGGCACTTGGCAACGCATGCCTGGGTTCAGGAAGCAAAGACGGACAAGCTGTATCCGAGGCTAAAGTCACCCGTCTCACTGTCTGCCTTGGGAGGGGAAGCCCCATCGGTGGTGGTGGTGGTGCCGTCCGCCAAAGGCACTCTACACATGCTCAGAGGCGCTGTCGCTTCTGTTACTCGAGAGTGGCAAAGAGAAGGAGCATCCTGGTTTAGGGATTGGAATTCTCTCCTGGAACCGGAGGATCACGGGGTTTCTGCTCGAACCCCCCACCCCAAGTCTTAAAGCCTCTAGTAAACTTCTCAATCTCCAAAGGAAGTCTGCTCCCCGGTCCTCCCCATTCTCCGGCTTGTCTTCAGCAACAGAGAGAAGGCAAAGAAAGAAAGAAAGAAAGAAAGAAAGAAAGAAAGAAAGAAAGAAAGAAAGAAAGAAAGAAAGAAAGAAAGAAAGAAAGAAGCAAGCTGCGATGGGGCCGCGCGGGGAATCCCCGAACGCAGGGAGAGCGAGCTGCCCCAGAGCCGCGGGCTCTTGGCCCGAGGGGTACCTTGAATGCCGGTCTGGTGGGACATGACGCCGGGCGGCTCCTGGGACTCGCAGGCGGAGGCGACGGGCTGGCCGGGCAGGAGCGGCCGGGGGAGAAGAGCAGCCTGCAGACCGGCCGGGACGCTCACGTGACGCGCCGCCGCCACTCAGCGCCCCGCATTCCTCTGCCCAGCCGGCAGCTCCTTCCGGCCGGGACGCTGAGCCGGGATTACGCCGGGAACGCCGCCGCCATGTGCCCAGAGCTCCGAGGCGGCGGGCCGGAGGGCTTCGGCTGGCGCCAGGGCGAGCTCGGTTGAAGCCAGCGAGCCCGCTCCCTTGGCCAGCCTTCTTAGGAAAGGGGCGACCCTAGGCGCCCGTGAGCGAAGGTCCCATTGAGTTAAAGCGGTGGTGGTGGGGAGCCCTTAACAATCGCCGCCTTAAAAGCAAAAAACAGAAACCCACCGCTGGCAGAGATCTGTATTAGGACCAGCCCAAGTGCCAGAGAGCGTGTGGTTGCACCACGTCTCCTGAACTCTTCGGGCTCTGGAACAAAAGATAAAACAAGTAAATACAAATCTAAAGCAAGGGAAAAGGATGAGAAAAAAAAACCCAGACTAGGCCAGTTGGATTTCTTGATTCCACTAGTTGCCTGCCTAATGGTCGGACGGGGGAAAAAACTAAACCAAATGGTAATTCTGAGACTCAGGAACAACGAAAGGGCAAATGCCCACCTAGTGGCACCCTAAGCTTCCTAAATAGACCGAGTTCCGTGTTTAATTTTGACAAAGACATCCCACGGAATTTAATGATACGAATTACACCTTTTTAGTACTGAATGTAAAGGTATCAATTTTTAAAGCACGTGGTGTATCAGGTCTCTCTTGCCATTTGCAAATCTAGATTTGAAGATTTTTGTTCATTTTTATTCTGAGCCAGAAAAGCTCATTCACTCCATGTCCTTTGGGATCAGCAAAATTTCACTGCAGGCCATGGCAGGTCAGGCTTGGATAATAGCTGGCTGTTTAGGAGTCATGCCTAAGAACATGGGACTGAGGAAATCCCATTTCTGTATTTGTCCACAGTATGAATAAACATTGAGCTTAGAAAAGCAGAGTTCCAGAAGCAGTTACAATCTTCTTTACCCTCGCGGAATGCAGAAACGATTTGCTAGCCGTTAGGATTACATAACCATTTCCACTGATTATTTAGAAAGAGAGAGAGATAATTATCATCAAGGAACAAATAACTATTTGCATCAAAGATGATTTTAGTGTCTGTTGGACTGCTTGAATTGCTCTGCTCACTGGACATGAACTAGGATAGAGTGCAGCCAAAGCAACACTATGTGAAGTCACATGGCCTTACTCTAATCTGATACCAATAATTCTGAAAATAAATTTGCAGTCTTGCTGAGTTTCATTATTTATGACTTCAGCATAGGTAGTGGCAAGTTATGGTTCACAACATGGCTGTTTACGTTTTCCTAGTAGAAGATGCAGAAAACAGAGGACCTATAATTCTGGGATTCCAGAGTGGAATGTTTTCAAACAGGCAATCAGGTCTTTGAGTGACAGTGACACAATATTCATGAGGAGAAAACCTCCATTCTCAAGCACTTTATTCACTCTTGGAATGTTAATCTCAGTTTGGACAAGACTGGCTGTTTTAATAGAATAGTGAGTGACCGTACATGGTGACTCCTTTGTCTCTGTTCATCTCAATTGGGTTTTAGATCTGTCACAGCAGCTTCAGAGAAACACTGCCAAAAACATTAAATTGACTCAGAGAATGCTGAGCAGCCATGGTACCTGCCACAGAAGGCAAGGCATGGACAGAAGTGAGGTGAGAAATAAATATGAATTCCCAACAAATGATTGTGGAAAGAAAGTGGGCATAGGAAAGCAAAGGAATCTAATGCAGGTCGCAGAGGATTCCAAGGAGAGAAAGGTTTCTATCCCTGATAGGCTTTAGGAAGAACTACGTGAGGAATAGCATACATGAACTAACCCCCAAATTCATGAACATATGTCCACACCAGCAGTTATAATGCATTTGTTATTGTTCAGATTTGTTTCATCTGATTGAAAGGGATGTCAAAGGCATGCAACATGAATTGCAACCACCTGTTTTACTCATGAAGATCAATGAAACAGCAGCTCAGAAACAGGATTTCTATTTGCCTCATTGTTCATTTTGTACATCGTCTTATCTATTACTATTTTTGTCTGGTTTGTCTTTCTCCCAGCTGTGGCCAGACATTGCTTGGCATCTGTAAAACGTCTGCTTTGCATTATGCATATTCCACTTTTATTATTATTATATGGAAATAGCTGATGTAACAAGACATATGCTCTGTCTACCATTCTTTGTTACCGGTGTTTTCCTCTTGATTGCATTTAACCAATTTTTTTTTGCATTCCATTAAATTGTATTTAAATATATTTACATCAGAAATCCTTTCTGTTTTTTTTAATTGGATCCTTATTTTTTTTTTTACAATTGTAACATTGCTGAACAGCTAAAAAAAAGCAGGACTCTGACAAACAACATGGAATAGGTGCTACCACATAAAGAGAGCTACTTCTTGTAGCCATCTGTCTAGTATTTGAAGGTATCTGGAACATGGCCTCTGTTGATAATCTCAGCAGATGATCAAGATCATGTAGAAGAAACCCGGGGTACTCTGAAACTAGGCTGCTTTGGTTGTTGTGGGTAAACCCCCTCATTATATTTGCACCCCAAAACTAGAAAACCTTGTTGGCCTTTAAGCATTGCTACAAGTATGTCAACTTTCAATTAACGAGCTTGCTGTTAAATTTTGAACCAAAATGAAACAAGTTTCTGAATATTTTTTTCAGGGGAAGGTTTAAGTAGTATGCCCTCTTGTAATCCAATCTGGAACCTCAAAATGCATACAAAACAGTGTCAGATGAAGACCATGACAGCAAAGGTCTGATTGTTTTTAAAAAATTATAACTTGTGAAAAACATGAAAATGCATGGATATCACCAGTCCTGCTAATCATTTTGGGAGTTACGTATAGTCCAAAAAACACAATTCCCCCATCTTGACACCAAAAGGTATTGCAAGTCATAAATGCTGTTTGGGCACTATATTCCAGACTATAATCTAAACAACCTACCCCATCATTGCACCTGATCTGTAAGTGTCTGGGCATCCTCTTCAGTAGCAAAATGAATACCTCCTCATTTGTACTCTTGCCTTTGTGTTTTCATCTTGTTTGGATTCATATTCAGTTTATTATATCCTTGAGTCCAGCCACTGACAGAGAGGGACAGTAATCAAACTCCCAAACTCTGCCACTGCAGCCAGAGACCTAAACCACTGACCTATCCATAAGTGTTGCTACTGCTCTGAAGATGGTCACCTGCCAACTCTATTTCTAGTTGTGTGTGGAAAACTCATGCAGTATCATCTCGCCTGTTCAGAGAAGCCTCCTTGTTAAAATACATATGTTCACACATACCTGCCTACATACAGAGAGCAAATGATATATTTATGACAGAAATTCAAGCAAGTCTTGCTGCTCCCTCTATATTTGTGGCCAAACATGTAGTAGGTCCAGGCAATCGTGCTAGTAAGAGCTATGTTTGTCACTGCAAATATTACCTTCAGAATAAAGCAGAAGACACCAGAACATCCAGAACACCTGTCATTAAATAAGATAAGATAAATCTTTATTAATCCCACATTGGGGAAATTTACTTGGTACACAACTCCCAATATAAAGAATAAGCAAGAAATCCCATAGTTGTTGCAAGTTTTTCTGGCTGTTTGGCCATGTTCTAGAAGTTTTTCTTTCTGACGTTTCATCAGACTCTGTGGCTGGCATCTTCAGGGGGCAAGGAGGTCAGGGAACTAGGAGTTCTCTCTGTGCTCTGGGTTATAAATCCCATATTTCTCAGTCAGTCTTAAATCATGGGTTGGTATTTGTGAAACTCCAGATGATTTTCAAGGCCACACTCATAATCCCTCCCCATTGGCTATCCATGGCTACAACTATTGGGTCTTCTAGGACAAAATTATTTGTTGGCCAATCCTGATTTCTAAAAATGCAGTTTTTTAAAAAAAAATGAGGAGGGAGCTGCAGTTCTGAAAAACGGAAGTCAGATCAAGCTGGGGTTCAAGTATGGGCATCTTGTGGCCTTCTGAGTGGCTGGCTGCAACAACCCACAACTGCTTACCACTGTATGTGCTAGCCAGGGCTGATGAGAGTTGAAGCATGACAGCTGGAGATCCCTAGAAACCTAACTAGGTGAACAGAGAACTGTTGCCATGTTAATGTTGAGTCCCCCATCTATGCATAAGTTTGGCTTTATGCACAAATAAGCCACACATGGCAGAAACACCACAAACTTCCAGTGATCTCATGCAAAGAAATAAAACTGGACAAAATGCTTGCATTCCTAACATTCTCAACACTGGAAGAACAGGGTACAAGCATCAATGTATAAACTTGCTGATAGATTGGGATATTTTGCTAGTGCTCAAAACTATGGTTTGCCAAAGGAATTCATATTACAGTCTCTTGTTTGCTATGTGACCAAGGGAGAAGAGAACATTATGTCCTACACTCAAACTGAGCTGCAATTTGCTTCTCCCACCACCACCTTCCTGTAAATTGCAGCATAATGGCACAACTCAACAGACAGGTGTAAAAACTACTGTACTGATAAAAGTAGGGAACATGAATGAATAGAAAAACCCTGCCAAGAATTACAGGGCAAATGTAGCTAATACACGCCCTTAATACCCACTGTGTGAACATTTTACTAGCGTACTGTCAGCTAAAAGTGAGGTTTCAGATATTTCCTTTAGGTTTCTTCTAAAGAGCAGCACATTTTGCCGTGCATGCTCCATTAGGGAAAAGGATCCCTTTACACACAGCCACTTAAACAGTAGGCTACTGTTTAATAAACTTTGAATACCATTTATAACGTCCTTGGCAAAATGACTCATTTATATCAATCAGAATAAAAGTGATAGAGAGCTTTAAAAGAAACTATCAGTCAGAGCTCTTGTGAAAGGAGATGCGATTCTCCCACCCCTAGGAAACAGTTAACAGCATTTATTAACCTTCTCTACTCTCTCTCCCTGAAGATGTGCTGGACTATGAATCCCATGATCCCCAGCCCAGCATGACCACTGGCATACTGCCCAGTCATAATGACTCAGAACTTCCACTCTTCCGGAGAGTGCATGATTGGAGAAGGCTGGCACAGTTAAAAAATGTGAAAAATGTTGTAGGTACCAGACAAAGCAACAAATTAGGAAGTTGCTAGTTCAAATTCTCTCTTTGTCATGAAGTCACAGGCAAGGAATTATTGCTACTCTAAGCTTTGTTGTGCCAGTAAGAGTAATAACAGTTGTTATTGTTATTACAGATAAGGTAGGAATGTGAACTTCAAGAAAATCTTCTTGCAGTTTCTTATAAAACAAAAACTACATAGAATCTTGTCTTTCCTTAAAGATTCACAAATTTTGTTTGGCATAATCTTCCCCAGATTTCTGGCCGGTTATTTAAATGAACAGAGAAGCAATTGTTCTTTTGGGTAGAGATTTAGTATTTTGCTCCAGGACAACCATAACTCAGTCCCCATTGGAATATTCAGCAGCAGCATTTTTATTCTGTACTGGAGAAGTTCAGTCAAGCTGCTCAATTCCTGTTAGGTTGATTATTTATGTTTTATTAATTCCAGTGGTATATTTGAAAACAGTGGCCCCAAGACACCCAGGTAAGTCATGTAAGTCAATGAAAATGGAGCCATCAGGGTGGGTCAGCTGGCAGACTGGAGGAATGGTAGCTCACTGATTTTTTTTTAAAGGGAGGTGGAAAAGCAATCTCTAGATCTCAAGCCAATTCTGAATGGTGTCATACACACTTGCTGCTCAATGATCCCCACTGAATGTTATAGTGAACATAAACATGAGCCTGCTGGCAAGAGAGTTAGGAAAGGGGTAAACATTGGGCAGCTGTCCTTTCCCTGAGGGAGGAGACAAGTTTAATCCCCACATCGTCCAGCCCTTTCCATGCACATGGCACTTGATTGTCATTCATTGCTGGAAGCAAGAGAAGATGCACTATAAAGTAAGCACTGTGCCTGGGGATACCACGGCAGTTGAAACAAATCTCGATACAGGTCAGCATCCAGCGGCAAGGATACTCTAGGTAAGCACAATGTATCTATGAGCAGATCACAAAGATACTGTACAATAAACAGTAGTACCTTGTAAGATGAATTTAATTTGTTATACAAATCAATTCGTCTTATGAAAAAATTGTCCTATGAGGCATGGTTTCCCATAGGAATGCACTGAAAACAAATTTTCCTGTGGGCTACCTCAGATAATGAATTTTCCCTATGGGCTGCATCGGATATCGAATTTCCAGCATGCATCGGTTAAAAAAAGAGTTATCCCAGGCTGCATTGCATCTGTACCTTTAACGTGCACTTTATAAAGGGTTTTGAGCAAAAAAAACAGGTGTCTCTGTCTTTTTCCTGGGTTCCAGAATGGATTAATTGGTTTCCCATTCATTCCTATGGGAAACTGCATTTCGGATAACAATTTTTTTCAGATAACAAATTGCCTCAGAGAACGAATTAAATTCATTATCTGAGGTACCACTGTATATGTATTTCTAGGTGTAATCTGATACTTGTACACAGCAGTAATTTTTCAATTTCCATCTTGGGGGTTCATGATTAACTGCAAACTCAATGGCCACAAAATCTGACCAAAACTAGGCTTCTGTGCTTCCCTCCTGTTTTTTTCTGTCCAGCCAACTTTGACAAAGAATCCTGGAAAACTCGACACTTGCATGCCACATGGGTTTTATAACACCTCATGGAACTTTGTTTTCCTACTGAAAGTATTGCTTTTTTGAGGGAGGAATTTGTTCTGATTTCAGGGAACAAAACAAAATGGCTACCTTTGACCTTGTGTTTACTGCATCTGAGCCATCCTTCTACCTTGCTCCTCCCCTGCCAATCTTAACAGATTAAAGGTTAAGTAATTGGGTTGCTCTATCCATATCCCTAAGCAGCTTCTTCACTCTGAGACATGCATTAAAATATGTTGTCATTTCCAGATTCAGTTTAAAGTGCCCCTTTCAGTCTTCAGTTCCTAGATGGTTTCAAGCCTGCATGCCTGGACATCATAACTTCTAAACCATGCCCCCTTTTGAAATTGCTTCTGAAATTCTTGTCTGGTTTTTTGGCAAGAACTGGTGAATGGGTGAGGCATGGTCATTTTGGCAACAGTATAATTACACTGGCAATTTTTTTCACATCTGTCTTGCTCCAGTTCAATTGGTGTTTAAGATAATCTTACGCTATTTTTCATTCCAACTGGTTTTTGGATGATTTCATTGTTCATTTCACTATTTCATCAGCTGGTGCTATTGTATATGGCTATAAATTCTGTATTTACTTCTTTGGATGCTTTAATGGGGATTAAATCACCCTATAGGGCTAAGTATCCTAAATGGAGGAGTACTGTTACATTATAATATGTGCCTTTAAAGCTGTTTCCTATTTATGGCAATCTTATGACTTAATGGGGTCACCATAAATCAGAAGTGGTACCTCTCTGTGCATGTGTGTTGTGACGTTACAGTTGTGACCAGCTCTTCGTGACTCCATGTCCATGTAGTTTTCTTGTCATGAATACTGGAGTGGTTTGCCAGTTCCTACTCCTACTCCAGGCACCTACAGCACCTGGTATTCCCTGGTGGTTGCCCATCCAAGTACAGTACTAACCAGGGCCAACCCTGCTTAGCTTCTGAAATCAGGCAAGATCGGATGCAATGTAAAAATTTACAGCAACCCAGTTCAATGTGGCCGAGAGATAGACCGACTAGAATTCAAGAGATCTGGGTTCAAATCCCTAGTTGGCCACGGACACTCACTAGGCAGTGTCAGTGATGAAACTACGTTAACATCTCACTTATCTCAGAAACCCCAAAACACCCATGCCAGAAGACATGAGAGCCTATGACCATGGTCACATTTACTGGGGGAGCAAAACACCCCATCTGAAATCAGAGAGCTTTTTTTGGGGGGGAGGGAGTCGTACATAACCCTGAGCGGAAAATACAGGATATACTGGAAGACAGAGATCCTGTCCACTGAAAGCGTACTCCCTCAATACCACCTCATGACATTTAAAGCACTGGTGGGTTACAACTTAATTCTGCAGGCTACACACTGCCAGCCCAGCAAGTTGGGTACTCCTTTTACAGACCTCGGAAGGATGGATGGCTGAGTCAACCTTGACCTAACTGCCTTAGGATCGAACCCTGAGGGCAGTTTGGGCGGCAATGCAGCCGTTCAACCACTGCGCCAGAAGGCTCAAAAGGAGGCACTCTGTAGATGCTCAACCAGGTCCAGGAGTGAGAATCCTTCGCGGGGATCGACCGCCCTCCTCCCGCTACGGAGGAGAAGCGATTCCTAGGGCGATGTCCCTCCCCGACTTCAACCTCCCCCCCCCATGCCCCGTTCCAGTCCCCGCGTCCCTTCGCAGGTGTGGGGCTGTGCAAATGAAGCCTCTCCAAAGGGTGCGAGCCCCCCCCCTCTTTGCACCTCTTTCCCGCCCGGTTCCCTTCGCCCAGGCCAGCAGGCCTGGGAAAGGAAGGAGGGAGGGAAGGAGGGAGCCGGAGAGAGGAGAGCCGCCGCCGCCTGCGGGAGCTCCGCTTCCCGTCGTCACCGGCCTTGTCGCCGCCGCCGCCGCCGCGCGCTCTCCCGCGCGTTCCTGGGAAGAAGAGCAGGAGGCGAAGGAGGAGCGGAGGCCCCCTCGCAGGGACCGTCCCCTTCCCGAAGGCCACGCCGGCTCGCGGGAGGAGGAGGCGCAGGAGGGCGTGAGCAGCCCCCGCTCCGGGGTCAAGTTGCACTTGGAGGGGTATTCTTGATCGCGCCCAGGGGCGGCAGCCCGCTCACCAACGAGGCCCGCTTCGCTCGCGCCGCCTCCGGGGCCGAAGGAACGGTTCGGTCCGGTTCGGGAGAAAAAAAGTGGCTCGCCGGTCGCGGTGAGTAGGCGCGCCCCCGACCCTCGCGACGCCGCGGGTGGCTGGCAGCCGGTGGCCCTGCTTCTGAGCCGCGGCGGGTGGGGGGGCAAGACACGTGGGAGAGCCCTGGGGATGACCGGCGTCGAAGGCAAGGCGCTCTGCACATGCTCGCGGCTCTGTTCCGGGCTTGAAAAGTACTGGTGGCCGGCGGGATTGATCCCTGGTTTATGGAGATGAGCTCAGAGTGAAGAAAAGTCACCGTTCCTTACCCTCGCGGGCGCTCTACCCCCCGGGGATCTTCTATCTAGCAGGTTATAGCAAGAGGACGGGGGACTCCTTTTGTTGCGTCTCCAGCAACGTGGAATTCGGGAATATTGGAAGACCTCAATCTTCTCTGCCTTTTTTGAAAAAAAGCTACTTTCTTGGGATGGTTTGTGGAGATGACTGAAATTACAATTTTAAATAAAGAGGCCATATAAGTGTCCTTTGCCACATCTAGAAATAGCAGTCTTCAGCTATGTGTGTTTACTTGCCCCAGTGTTGGTCCTTGTAGTTTTAGTTTTTCTTTTTCCTCCTCCACTTTTTGAAAATTTACAATTTCCCCATCCTTTTTTTTTTAAAGAATGAGCTCCTCAAATGTATTTGTCTTTGCTTACCCATTATTAATCTGGAATTCTGCTGAGATGTTTCAGTAAAAACAGATATGTTTGTATTCTGAATCTGTACCTGTGTAAGGTTTCGTGAGTCATCAAAGCATTCAAATTATGCTCAACTCTTCCATTCTTTTGTTTTGTGTCTCATATGCGTGCATTGCCTGAAGAAACTATGTTTATAAATATCTAATGTGATCCTTGAGTGAGAGAAAATCTAAGTTAAGTTGCAAAAAAGTGCTCACTTGAAACATGACAGGAAGCATTCTTTCAACAGCTAGGTAACTTTCTGAGTGAGTTAGGCCACATTTAGAAATTATGTTGCAGTGGTCTTTACTCAGATGAGAAGCATCAACAAATTATACTGACAGGTAGATGTGCACTATTAAGCGGAATATAAATAAGTTGTAGCATTATTATCTATAAATGCTATAGTGGCAACACACTTTGCATGTAGTAGTGTATTAAGAATATTGTTTACCAGAATAAAAGAAGTAAAAGAAAAAGTTAACTGCTACTAATGCATGCACTTTTACCAGAATAAAATAACAAGTAAAGCTATTTTGGAAATTATTCCCTTGTGCCTTAAACCCTGTTTTTCTAGTTCTCAGATCGTCCCACCACATTCTTCATAAAGATTTATCTGTCTGTTTACCGGCAAGGTGCCATGGAAAAGGCAACAATACTATCTGTTTTGGGTTGCTTTGTTAAGGAATTTTTTTTTAAAAAAAGCAGAATGAAGCTGTGGAATGAATGGGCTTTTGAAGAAAGAACCCATTTGTTTAAGTTTAAAAATGCTTAAGTCCAGTTTCCCCCAGTCAATATTAACCATTATAATCTTAATGATGTTTGCGTGGATATACTGTATGACCAATGGGAATTTGGTGGTATGCATTTCTTTAGGATTCTCTCCCCCCCCATCCCATCAGTTTGTAAGTGCACAGTAATCATGCATAGAGAGTCTTTCTCTACCATTTCTTTTTCAATAGAAAAAGAAACTGCTTGCCATTCAGGCAAGCAGTTCGATGTCCTCTTCTTCCACCTGTTTTGGCAGAACATAAAGGGCTACCATAAAGCCAAGGGGTAGGTGGTGCACATCAGACCCATGTCTTTCTGCCTGTTGGCCAGCCACCTCAATTCCTGATTTGTATGTTGAATGAGATGGTTGGTAGTGGATTTCTATTTTCTCTCTCTTTCCACAAAGGGAAGCTCTGACTAAACAGGGTTCTTGAAGTCATGGAAGCATCTGACTGGCAACAAAACACACAAGCAGAGGACTCTTCCTCCCACGATGGGCAGACTTTTTGAATTAAGGACTTCTGCAAATGTGACTGGTCACATTCCTTCAGGGGCTCTACTCCAATTGGTATTAACCATTGAATTTGGCTCCTAGATTGTCTGTCAGGTGAATTATTGTAGACCGGAGATGGTATTGTTTCACCCCTCCTAGGGGTGTGTAGTTTACACTGTCTTGAACATCTGCTGTCATCCGCATAATGGTGTATCAGTGAGGGGTAAATTGCCCAGAATGAGCTGACTGCAAGGCTAAATACAATACACTTATTAGTCTTTGCAGACAGGATGAGATTGTTCCTTATCTTATTATGAGGTAAACTGCTGAGAAGGGATGCATCTTATCTAGACAATACATTTTCAGAATAGCTTCATTTTGGGTTTTCTTGTTATCTCAACTCCAGTATTCATTTGAAATGCCAGCTGTGTGGCTGAGAAATGCACTTGTATGAGTGCAGGCCTGACATCAGATATTTTTGCTACCCTATGTTGAGGATGACATGGCGTCACTGCAGGCAGTTCATAACAAGAGTGGAAACACTCCCCAGCGCAAAATGTCTGTGTGGACTTGCGTAGTGTTGCACTTTCAGATGCTGTTAAATAGATCAGCCTTTTCCCCCTGAAGTTCTTTGAGACTTTCATATGTTTGGATATGGGAGTTTTTAGATTGGGCTTAGGATGTTTTGATTTGCCTTTTCCAAAGTATTGAGAAAGCAAATAGGGGCTTATTTCCCATTGAAATGTGTAGAAGAAGTTAACTGCCACTAATGCATGCACTTTTAATTCCAGTGGGATTTTGTTCACATGAACCTGCTTTGAACTTTGGCCACAGTTAATGCAGAAGAGAAAGGAAAGAGAAATATTTGTTATGGGAGCAATCATACTGTCTAGCTTGGTTTTGCATTCATATTCTTTATTGATTGCAGTAAGAGCTGCTTTTCATTTAATGGATGAAAGTGCCCTTAGTTGAGTTTACATGGCTGTAGTGGAGCCAGTGCTTTCATTGTGGGGCAATGACTTCATTAGTTACCTGCCCCCTTCAAATTTCTCCTCTTCTTTTAAAGTTAACTGAAAGCTTCACAAAAGCTGGTTACAATTTTGTGAGTTCTCCCTATTAGGATAAGCATTTTAATTGTTTTTTTTTTAATTGAATAAGCAATTAAGACCTGTAAGCTTTACAAAAGGCCCAGTTCTGATGGATATAAAAGTTGTTACCATGTTGATTTCTTGATACAAATCAATCAAAAATGTCTGCATTATTAATATCCCTTAGTGGTAGTGATCTGTCTAGTTGGAAGGCAGTCGTGATTGGTGCTTGGATTTACCTCAGCATCACTGTTTCATTTGATCCTGCCGTCAGGGTGTTGGACTTGGGTGTCCTTAGAGTTTTTGTCAATTTATGGGAAAGAGGATTCACAGAAAGCGGGTGGGCAGTTGAAGAGCCCTCTGAAGAAAAAAAAAGGGGGGGGCTGGGGAGATCGGGGGTAAGTGATGGCATATAAGAAAGATGTCCAGCAGTGCGCCTAATGCAAATTTGTGTACTTCTTTTTGTTGCTACATACAGGGGCCAAAGTGTCTGAGGATGGGCAAAGACTTTCGCTATTATTTCCAGCACCCGTGGTCCCGCTTAATTGTGGCTTACCTGGTGATCTTCTTCAACTTTTTAATATTTGCCGAGGATCCCGTGTCTCACAGTCAAACAGAAGCGAATGTCATTGTTGTTGGGAACTGCTTTTCGTTTGTATCAAATAAATACCCCGAGGGAGGAGGCTGGAGGTTTCTGAAAGTGTTCCTGTGGCTGCTGGCCATCCTCACAGGTTTGATAGTGGGCAAGTTCCTCTTCCATCAGCATTTATTTGGTAAGTTCCTCTGTATTGCTGAACACTTTCTCTCTTCTGCCTCTCTGATGTCACTCTTTCTTAGTGGTTCCAAGCAAACTGGGCCTTAAGAACTAGCCAAAGGCACATCTGCTTAGATTAATTAAGAGGGAATTGACTTTCTTGATATGCTTCACGATACTCCCCTACTGCAGTCTTGATTTAAGCATTTCTGGAATGCACTACCATCATCAACAGCACCCTGTAATAATAGTTTTGAGTATCTCATTTTCTTGTTTTCCAGATATTGGTAACATTACCTGTACTTGTTATTGGTTTTGCAGCCTAGGCAAATTTATTTAGTTTCCTGCTGTAATTCTACCCTCAACTTTTCCATCGGATTTGCTACAATGTAGTGAGCAGAGTGACAGATTAGGACTCTGGAGGGCAGGGTTGAAATCCACATTCAGCCCTGGAGATTCACTGGGGGAGTAGAACTTAAAACTCCCAACCCTTAAAACCCCCTCTATTGGTTGCTATAGCTTTCAATCTGGTAGCGCGTGCACACACACACACACACACACACACACACACACACACACACACACAC
>JAHTLZ010003526.1:47844238-47897389 GCA_023846285.1 Phrynocephalus versicolor | reverse complement strand
CACACACACACACACACACACACACACACACACACACACACACACACACCCCAAAAAGTGACCTCACCAATTTTTTTGTATTTCTTGCATGCTTGGAAGGGGGGAACTGAGTTTAACAGCAAAGGTTTTGTCCATAAAGCTTCCTTTGGACTCGTTTTCTAAGATGGGGTTGGATCCAGCTAAGTAGTTGTAGGTCCCAAGCTGGGCAGAAGACCAACTGGGGCTACTGGTAAATCCCTGTGTTATTTTTGGTGGACTAACAAGGGTTTCTGACTCATACTTGTATGACCTTTGTAGCAATATAATGACTTTTTCAACCTCGCTTTGACTGGGAAAATGAGAAGAAGTTGAGTTAACCACATCTGGAGTTTTATGTGAAAGGATTGCTGAGGTGCTAGAGATAAATTCCTTGGTACTCTGTTGTAAATCCTTTCCTCCCGACTTCCTCCTGGTTGGTGAATCTTGAGTTCCTAGTGAAGAACAAAATAATCTGACAATTCTTTCATGGAAGCATATCGCAAAATAAAGTTGTTGGCTTTCTAATTCTTAGCTGGTCTTTCTAATTCTCAGCAGTGGAATGCACTCGGCTGTACCCATAAACTAGGCTGATTGAACAGTCATTGGTTATCCAACAAACACATAACATTTTGTGAACCACCTTGAGAGCATATTCATGAATAGATCTATCAGCTCAGTAACATAATGGATTGAAATAAATAATAAAACAATCAGCACTGGTGCAGGAGGAACCTACTAACTGAACAGTTCAGTATCTGATGGTACTGTAGTTTCATTAACCAACACAAATATAGAACATTAAATGGTACTCCATTTAGCTCGATGGACATTTGACACCTGAGGCAAAAATACCCATAAGTGCTTTTCTCTCTTCCTCTCTTTAGAACACAACAAATAATGCAACAATAATGAATTGCATCATGCATGACAAATAGCTTTGCTTTCAAAATATAACCCCAATAAAACACTGATAAATTGAATAATACGGCATCTGTCTTTTCACAAAACACATGCAAAATCAGCTGCCTGAGGCAGCCAGCTCACTCTGTCCAACAGTAGGGGTGGCCAAGATACCTGTTTCCTGTTCAATATTGTAGCTGTGGAACCAGAAGTATATGTAAGGTGTCATGTTTGTATGTTTCCCACCTCATCCTATGAGGGAGGTGGGAAGATTGAACAGACCCACTTCCAAATCTTCACTGAGCTGCCTTCAGGGGTTATCATGCTCCCTTAGCCTAACCATGTTGAAAGGATAAAATTGTGAGACAGCACCATGTATGCCCAGAGCTTTTCAAAATAAGGATGGCCTTCTGTTTAGTTGCTTAAATAGAGAAAACAGCTTGAATTAATATCTTAGTGAGTCCATGTAAAATGGGGACTGTTTATTTCCCACAAAGCAGTAACCTATCATGTGATACGCAGTGTCCTACAGAGTGGTGAAAAGTAGCAGAGAGCAGTTCTTTGTCATTCATCAGGATGTAGCCATATGTAGTAAAATCCTGTTCACTGCAGAATCACTAGGGCATTACAGATGAATGGCTTGATAGCACACCTAGAGAATTTCAGCTATGATGGTTTTGGACTACACTTTCCATTATTCCCAGACCGTTGACCATGCTGTCTGGGATTTTGGATAGTTGATGCCCAAAACTTAAGGAGAACTAAATGGCTTATGAAGCAGTTCTATCCTGCTGTGGTAAGTTACTTATTGGTAAAATCATACCTATTCTATATTAACCCAGCTAAGGGACCAGTAAAAGATAGTGGTTCCCTAAAATTCTTATCCTACGATGTGGGTTATGATCCATAATGTTGTTTCAAACCTGTCTGATCCTGAAAACATATTCTTCTCACAAATGTGACTTTGCTGGTTAGGAAGAATTGGCCTTAACTTGCCACTTGTATCCTTCCTCATGCACCAGTTGCATGAGTTGGTATATGATGTGGGACCAAATGGGAAGTTATTATTAATAAGAATGTCCATCAGGTCAATTCTGACCTACAGCCACCTTTTCAAAGTTTCCTAGGTAGAGAGTACTGTACTCAGAAGGTGCTTATCATTTCCTTCTTCTGTGAATTGTCCTGGGATTCTGCAGCTTGACCAATGCCACTGAAGTTGACTCTGCTCCCAGGAAGCCCAGTGGGGAATCAAACTCACAACCTCTGGCTCCACAGCCAGATACCTTAAACCACTCCGCTATCGAGCCAGCTGGAGCCCAGTGATGCAGTGGTTAAATGCCTGTACTGCTGATAAAACTGTGCTCATGACCTGGGGTTCAATCCCAGGTAGCAGGCTCATGGTTGACTTAGCCTTCCATCCTTCCACGGTTGGTAAATTGAGTACCCAGCTTCCTGGTTGGAGGGGGGCAATGTGTAGCCTGCATACTGTAATTAAAACTGTAAACTTCCCAGAGACTACTTGAAGTGGTATGGGGCGGTATATAAACAGAACACTTTGCTTTACTTTGTTTTTACTTTGCAATTTTCCACGGTCGTTTATACCATTAGACAATGCTGATATAGTTAGTTAATAGGTTTTTGGCTTATAAAGATAAAGCAAAATAAATTTGTGCCTGTATCTTCCACTGTGGTGCGAGCTGTAGAAGATGTTATGGCCAGGTCTTGTACAGTATCACAGAACCATGTATACATTTATTTTTAAATATTTATAATTAACTATCTCTTTTCTGTTGCAGTGGATTGGTCTTCTGGTTCATGGTGATACTGTAGCTGCCAGAATTTCAGAAGTAGCTACAGGAATGCAACATTTTTTCTCCCTGAAAAACTGCCTTATCTCCTGGAAGCTGTGTCATAATAAATGTCAACAAAGGTGAAGCCAAGCCAAGTAAGGCTTTTCTTCACCTTTACTGACTAATTTGCAGTTATTCCCCAGCCCCTCTCCCATTCACACCACGAGTATCTAAGCCAAAAAAGATGTCCAGTGCATTAATAAAGTCTGGACATTTCACAGCTTAGGTAAAGAAGTTTTTTAAATTCTGACGGTGGCAGCTAATCATAGCCAGAATTAAAGTAACATTAGAATGTGTCTGCAGGGCTAGTGAAGAACTCAGGGTCAGACAGACATCTGGTAAGTGGCATGCCTTAACCTCTGGAAATAAATAGCTTTTGTCTAAAGCTTTCATGATAAACCTTCAGTGACATGGAAACAGGTGGGCCAGCCTTACTCCATCTGCTTGTGAAAATACACAACTGCATTAATGCAAGGTAAATCTTAAAGTGCCACCCAGAGTATGGACTGTTGAATATCCAATTGTTTTTCGACAGAGAAAATTAAAAGCTGGATTTCTAATTCACAAGTCTGAAGAAAGGACAAAGGGGAAAGTTATGGAATCTCTTGCAGCACAAACTCCGGCCTTTCTGCTCCATATTAGTTATATTTCAGTTTTGTAACACAGAAGGACAGGGCAGAAGCCAAGACGATGTGCATCGCCTTTTGTGAAGTTCTCCAGTTCTGCTGCAGAATGTGACTTTTAAATAAAGAATTCTGTACTTGTTAATCCACATCAAAGCATCTTGGCAGCAGTATACATTTTCATGCATGCTATTTTAGGGGAAGAAAATCAGGCTCCATTAAAGTTGTTAGAACTGGTGCCTGAAGGTTGCACCAAGAGTGGCTGTGCCACGTGATGGAGATAGGCTGGTGGGGAAATATTGCTCCAAAATATATAGAATATTCAGTGCCAATAGCAGGGAATGGCCCCCTGCCTTCCAAGCCAGCAGGTACACTATACTTCCAAGAAAGAAGTGAGGTGGGATAGGATGCCATTATCATACATTAAAGGAACAATCAGAGAATGGTGTTCTATATTTATAAAGACGATGCATTTGAAATTAATCCCTTGTGACTCTATCAGACTCACAAGAAAGGCAGGGAAGTACAAACAAGTACACTCAAATGACTAAGATGGAAGCATTCCACTTAGTACTTCAGACCCAGTTGCTTCTTCCATCCTTAGGAAGGTAGAGAGACTTTGCAAATTACTTTCAGAAATATTTCTATTTGTGCTGCATCCTGATGTCTTTTGAGCATCCAGGTGCTTTCTGTAGTGTTATTTTAGCATCTTTGTGTGAAAGCCAGATGTTCGGGAATGTAAAAGCTATTTAGAACACGCTAAAATCCCAAAACCACAGCAGTGCAATACCTCTATTTACTAGGCCTTGGAATAGGGCAGGTAAGGGCATTTACTTTCTGTTAGGTCCACTGTAATTCAAAATAATGCAGTCTTGAGTTCACCAGAATTCTTCATCAAACATAGGGCAGGGTTACCTATTGAAATAAATTGGGTGATGAACTGGGGGTTCTGAATCTGGTTTAAAGTCATTTGGTAGTCACATGGATTTTGGGTTGGTGTGTACATCCTATTGGGAAAACTTTTACTCTGTTTTAAAATTATGTTATATATACATTGAGGGAGCTACGCAGGCTTTTGTGACTTCGTGCAGTGCATGCCCATCCTCACACTGGCTACCTGTCACAGCCACTAACTGCTGCCATGGTGTTATTTTTAATATATTTAGTTTCATACAAGCTGGCATAGTGCTAGTACAGAATGGTAGATAGCAAAATCAAAATAAAATAAAACAGGTTTTCCTGTACCCTGACACATGTGCATAGAGACAGAAAGACAGAAAGACACCAGGGCAGGGGGTGAAGAAGGAAGGGAAGCAACTATGGTGCTAAAATTGACTAGAGGCATTGGCTGGCCTTTTGAAGGAGGGAGATATACATACATGGGTGGAGGGGGGGAGGAGAGGGATCAGGAAAGGTATACCTGTGAGTGGGAAATCTCACAGACTCAATTTACATTGACAGAGGTATACAAATATGCTGAAACAAACTAAAATAAATTTATTTCAATAACAGTTTAAAATAAACAACCCTCTTGAAGGCCAGTAAAATGCTTCGCTTTCCAACAAAAGCAAAAACACGCTTCCCAGGAGATATCCGTGCTTCTGTGTTGATTGTGCAGTTATCTTTTTAGAAATCACTTGAGACATGTTACATTCATTTCAAATACAGTTTCTTTTGGTCTAAGATCTCACAATTTCCCCATGAATTCCCTCTCATGGTGATAGTCCTATAGCTGCAACCCCCCGGGAGAATGCAAAAACACAGGTAACTGTGTTGATCTGTATTTGGGTGGGCAAATACCAGTCTCATCCTGGGACCTTGGAGGGCTGGACCTGCTCTCATGTCAATAACGCCAATTTTGGTTCTTACAAAAAGGTATTGTTATGCCAGAACAAGGTCAGGGTTTTTTTGTTTGTTTGTTTCAGTAATTAAATTTGCTTGGAGACACTTAGAGCATTCCAGAATCGCCCACATACCCTCCTGGAGGGCTCAAAGGTATTTTCTAAACCTATTAAAAAGAAAACCCAAGTACATTTTTGGTGTTCCTTGGGGAGGGGAACAGTTTGGGACTCCAAGGGACCACATGAGGCCCATGAGTTGCATGTAGTTTACCTTTGATCCATATCAAGAAACCAGGACTAGAAATTCTCAGTAGGAATGGGTCTTTTGTGAGTCTAATGACACTTAATAACCATTCAAAACAAAGCAATGCCAACATGCTTTGTGGACAACACAGATAGTTCATGATAGTGTCTTTTTGTTGAGAAAATGCCCCCCCTCCCACAGCTAAACACAAAACTCACCCACAGGTGATAGGGTCGCAGATGATATGAACATTCCTGCTTTTATAGTACGAGTCTCTCCCACACCACTGGTTATAACCCTTTCAAGAGAAGGAAGAGTTGGCTGTCCATATCCATGTTGTGATGATATTGAGATTTTCCCAACACACTCTTGCCTTTCAAGCTTGTTCCAAATACCATTGGGTGTCTGTGGACAGGAATCTATAACTTCGGAGATGCCACTCTATTTCTCTTGAATCTGCATCTTCTCCTGTATATTTGAGCCCAATTTAAAATGGCAGGTTCTCATCTCTTAAAGACTTGAGCGGTTTTGCGTCAGGGATATTTGCAGGACCATCTTCTCTTGCACAGTTCTCACTAGTTAAGGGAATGATAAACTGCTTCCGTGAACTCTATACAATCAAGTTAGAATTGAAAATTCTATACAATCAAGTCAGAACTGATAAAACAAGTAGGCCAATCAAGTCAGAACTGACTTGATGGCCTGCTTCTTTTATCATTAAGATCATTTGGAGAAGCTCTGTAGCAATTCAGCAAGAAAAAATAATATCAACAAATAATAATATTTGGTAGTGAACAGGGCAACATCTTTTTTTCCAGTAATATAATGAATGAAAAACTTTTCTCAGAAGCATCATGGGAGCAAGGAGGGGGAACCCCACCCCCCTCTGACTCAGACTGTGGATTCCCACTAACTGGTGACCTTCAGATGTATTGGACTGGAGTTTTCACAACTGCCCAGCTGATCGATTGCCAGCATGCTAAGTGCATTGTGTTGAAAGCCCTTCAGACCTTCCTCTTCAGAAAACAGTCACTGTATTGCCAATATTCCCACTGAATTGACATGACATATTTGGTCTAGCTGAGTTCTAGCCTCTGGAAGTTGCTAATAATAGAAATCTCTTCAGCAGAAAGCATGACTAAGAGCTGAATTTATTGACATAATCATGTAAACCTAAACTGAGAAGCAGCTGGGGCATGTGAATGCTGGCTCATCAGTTTCCAGCTATGGCATGGGGCCAATTATTGAAAGTTGTCCTGAAAGAGAAAACTTGGCATCGAGTACCATTGACAATGCAAACGCCCTTCTAAAAAAGAGCAAGTAAGCAGCACACCCTGAAGCTCCTCTTATTCATGTTCCCATATTTGAAAAGGTGTGTGTGTGTGTGTGTGTGTGTGTGTGTTTATGTAAACATACAAGTATAGTACAGTAATCCCCCACCTATTGTGGGGCTTAGGGACCCGACCCAAACTGAAATAATGGAAAATCCGCAATAGGCAGATGCTGGGTCAGTTCAGGACTCAGGAGCCTATCTGGGGGCTCCTACACTTATCTGAGGCCTGGTGCTGCCCTGAACGGGCTTCCCGGGCCTGTCAGAGGCAATGCCACCACCACCCTTGCCTCCGCCCCCTGCCGCCCCTGACCCTGCTTCCGCCAACCCTGCCGCCATCCCTGCCCCTCCCTCCGCCGCCGCCGCCGATAACTCTGAACCCGTTGCCCATGCTGCCCTCAAACTTGCCCCACCTCTGGCCCCCCGCTGCCGCTGATCTCAACCCCCCCCCGGCCGGGGCCATTGCCCTTGCCCCCCCTGCTGCCCCTGTCCTGACCCCACCTCTTCTGCCATTCCTGCTCCTCCCACCCTAACCCCGCCCCTCCATCACCCTTGCTGCCTTCGCCTCTTCCCTCCCCACTGCCGCCGCCGCCGCTGAGTTTGGGCACTCGGTGGCAAAAAGGTTCGCCATCCCTGCCATAGGCAATTATGTTAAGCAAATTTCCCCTATCTCCAGAATTTATGTTGTACAGATTTTATGTTATACAAACTTAGTTATACAAGGGTCCACTGTATTTATTTTACATACGAAACACTATTTTACCATGGGAAGTAATGATTGTATTTATATGGCTTAAAGGTAAAGGTAAATGTTCCCCCTGCACATGCATGCTAGTCGTGTCCGACTCTAGGGGCAGTGCTCATCTCCCTATTCAAGCTGAAGAGCCAGTGTTGTGCAAATCCATGGCCACGTGGCCGGCATGTCTGCAAGAAAACACTGTTTTTACCTTCCCACTTTTTACGGCAGTACCTGTTCATCTACTCCCATTTACATGCTATTGAACTGCTAGATTGGCAGGAGCTGGGATTATCAGCGGGAGCTCGCTGTGCTGCGTGGCACCCGGGATTCAAACTGCCGAGCTGCCGACTTTGCAGCCGACAGTTTTCGGAGCCTTAGTCCGCTGAGCCACCAAACACCATGGCATATTGTTCAATTAAAAACCAGCGTGCAAAGCATAAGGTGACAAGTCCTTGCCCTAAGGCAGTGATGGCAAACCTTTTAGAGACCCGAGTGCCCAAACTGTGATTCAAAACCCACTTATTCTTTGCAAAGTGCTAAGATGGCAATTTAACTTGAATACAGTGGTACTCCGGGTTACAAATGCTTTGTGTGCTACCCTTCGGGAAATCGAGGATGGAAGAGCAAGTTTTTTAATTTCCCGCGTCCACAGTGTTTCGTGTTTCGTTTTGTGCCCTTCTCTATTTTTCAGTGCTTCCCACCCCTGCCCCCTCCAGGTGCTGCCTCTGAATAAGTGCCTGCTGAAGGAGGTGAGGCTCAGAAGCACCAAACGTCTGTTGGGTCGAAAAACAAACTAGTACCGATTTGGCAGTTTGTGCATATCGCTAGTGTCCAGTACGTTCAGTGTGGTCATCCGGACTCGCCTTTGCCTTTTTCTTACCAACGTTCCCTTTGAATTACAGCCTTGCTTTGGGAGAGAATCCTTCTGGAGAGTTTGACCATTGCAGGCCATTTCAAAAACATTTCTTTTTTTAAAAAAAGAAAAGCTTATGTTACTAACATGTAATGTCATTTGTAAATCGTAGGGAACAAATAGCTTTTAAAGATGCTGCTCGTAATGCCGGCATGTGTTTCTAGGCTCCGTGGCATTCTGCCGCCAAGGGTTCCATTATGGTTCTGGCTCTTAATGATATCAGGAGGCTCTCTTGCATGAGCCAAGCTATCGTCTTGTGGACTTATGAAGACTATTGAAAGTTGTAGCTGCTCCTGAAAATCTGCAACTGTCAAGTAATTTAACTAGCTCTGAAGAGAAAAGGGAACAGAGGGGAGAAAAAGAAGAAAGAGAGAGAGAGAGAGAGAGAAGGAAGGCAGCTGGGAGTCTAATTATAAAGGACCTACAAAATTAAAGGGCTATACCAAAGACCATAAACCAGCTAAGATTCGGTTACGCATTTTACAAGCTTGTAGTACACTCTTCAATTTACCAACCACAAGACTAACCACAAGATCAAAAAGAGGCAGCCTTTCCATTAAACAATCTCACAAAATGCCAGTTATGATCTCCTGTAGGCCACACATCTCATATAGATCAGAATCGGCTTGCCCACCCAGTATGAAAAAGATCAAATCTTTGTTCTTTTTCCATGGTTCTGACTTAAATTATAACCCTGTATGTTTGCCCCATGAAATAAGGAGCTGCTGATGGGGTTGAGGCAAAGTGGATGTAGAGCATTGGCAGAGCTCAGGAAATAAGATGGGAACCCACCTCGCACACTTCAGTCCGGATCTTGCTTCTCTTCCTACTTGCTTCACACTGCTTTTACAAGAAAATGAAAACTCCATGGGGAAAAAAATCTAATTGCAGGTTTCCCAAGCAATGCCTCTTGTGAGGCCCTTAGAGAAATCAATAGCAGGACTGTCCACCAGAGGTCATTGTTTGCAAGTTTGGAATTTCTAGATAAAAAATACTGTTCCTGGAGTCTTAACAAGGCTGCTCCCTTGTGCCTTTAAAGAAATCTAATATGGATTTTAGGGGGAAAGTATAACATTGAAGAGTATTGCATTACATCTTTAACTTCATATGGAGTGAGATGATGGCTTGTACATTAATGTGGCATAGCCTATATACATCTAAAGAGGGGTATGTCTCTGATTAGTTGTATATAATTGAGCTTCAAGTTTCTGGAAAGTGACAAAGCTTTTCAGTGTACATTTCCGGAAGAGACTTCCTCTGTCTGGCAACCTCCCTATGTGTTGGACTACAATTCCGATCAGTCCTAACCAGTGGTGATGGTCTGGCTGTCCATCTGAAGAGTATCTGGTTAGAATAGTCTTCCTTTGTATATACCATTAGATCCCTTTTGTTTAAGCTGTTCACCATGCCTCATTGTTTGAGTTTCTCTCTCCCTGGCTCTAGTCAGACCTAGAAAACCCCCAGATCTTACAAGGGTCCAAATTCCTGTCCCTACCTAAGGACCAAGCTTGCCTGGTTAGAAATCTTCATTTCTTTCACAATTACAGGGATGCCTTTTCCTGCTCTTAATGGATACAACCAGGAGCTTCTAGAAGCAATATCTAAAAGTGATTTGTTCCTCCCTTCCTCCTCACTCCATGGGAAGAATTTGAGGGTGTCAATCCTGGTTCCTAGCTGAAGCAGCTGGTAGAAGGATCAACCCAGCCCTTCAGCTGAGAACTTGATGATGACCTCAGAAGGTATGGCTATGTCCAGTGATGTCATCCAGCCCACACAGAGTTGTACAAAATAGCCAGGCCTTCTAGGTTGAACCTCCTTGAATTTCTGAGTAGGCAGGGCTATGGCATCATCTGTCATTCTGTTCCCTCTGAGTCTAGCTGCAGTTTTTTCACAGTGGATCATCCTAGGAACAATGTTTTGTTCTAAATCATCGCAGGTGGAGTGTGTGTGTGTGTGTCTTTCTGTGTGTGTGTGTTGTGCAGTTACAGTTGTGACCGACCCTTTGTGACTCCATGTCCATGGAGTTTTCTTGGCAGGAATACTGGAGTGGTTTGCCAGTTCCTACTCCAGGCACCTGCAGCACCTGGTATTCCCCGGTGGTCTCCCATCAAAATACTAACCAGGGCCTATCCTGCTTAGCTTCTGAAATAAGGCAATATCTAGGCAGCTTATCCCAGATGTAGTACAAAGTATTTAAGGGTGTTTCAGTCTTGAATGGGCAATTAAAAACCATTAACTTTAACTTTAAACCTCTGCCATGTTGCCCAAGGCTGATGCTACTCCATTCTCCCCCCCCCCAAACTTGGATCTGGTGTCATCCTTTGCATAGGGCTGAAATCTAGAAAGATCAGTCATTTGTTAAAACTGCATTACACATTCAGCTTGGACTGCTGCCTGTTTCAAAATGAGTGAGGAAGCCAATCGAGTTGTCTTTACATAGAACAGTCTTGTGGGTTTCGCAGCTGCTACATTCCTTGAAAGAATGGAATAAACAGTGTAAGTGTCATTTAAAAAAAAAACCCTTAAGAGTGAACCCCTGTTGAAGGCTTCATATCCATGCACAGAAACAGTAATGCTGGCAGAGTATCCTTGGTGGTGTAACTGCCATTCAGTGTGTTTGGCTGGTGACAGAACTGGGTCACAGAGAGGCACTTTTTGTGCACTGCATTTCTGTTGAGACTGCAAGATGAGAAAGCGAAGAAAGGATCTTATCTTTGCAACCACTCTAAAACGTCCACCAAACTAGGGGATGTGAGATGTGAAACTGTGCCTCTTGCAGCACAAGGGTGGTGAACACACACACACACACACACATACACAAACACAGAAAGGTTAAAAATGACATGGGATGTCAGATCATGCTCATTTCTTGGAGGATAACTTCCCAGTTTGACTGGCAGAAATCTTGAATTACAAGCTCCCATCAAAACAAACAAACAAAACACTTTCCAGGCCCAGTGGTTGGTTGGTTGGTAGGTAGGTATGTAGGTAGGTAGGTACAGTACAGTACTTGACTTACCAATGGTCACTATGGGTGGTTCACAAGCAGCAAAAATAACAGAAAAATAAGGCAATCAAAACACAGTAAATTAAACTAAATTAAACTGAGAAACAAGTATTATAAATAAAAGTGGAAGTGACTGTGTAAAATGTGGAGAGTCGCACAGTTCTTAGGTTTTGAAAACCCCAATGGAATAGATGTATTTTTAAAAGTATTGTAAAAGATGCCCCAGAGGGGCCAAGGAGAACATCTGCATTCCACCAAGAAGGCCCAGTTCCTTGTTTTCTCTTTTCAGGCCTCACTCAGGTTTAGTGTCCTCAGCCATCCACCCTGGGGGGCACTCCTTGCTTGGAGTAGGTTTGGGTATGCAGCAGCATCAATAGTCTCATGCATCTAAAGTAGGAATTGGGGAAACAAATTGCTCTGTTCAATATCTAAAACACAATTCCCACCATGTTGTACTGCTGTAGAGTCTTGTAGGGACTTTTGGGAGGTACAGTCCAAAATATCCAGGAGATAAAGTGCTTCCAGTTGCTGCAGCATTGGGAAGTTGGGCTTTATGATGCAACATGTTTGAGAACCAGTGGTTTTGGAGGAGTTGTCTGAAGAGCCCCCTGAGTAGGTTCCACACTTAGAAGTGCACAGCAACTTGTTGTTGCTGAAGCTGAGGCTGCTGGAAAACATATTTAGGACATGTGAGTTCTAAGACTTTGCTGCTGAGAACAATTGGAATGAATGAACAATCTAGATCTGCTGGGAAGCTCTTGAGAAGATATTCCGATGAAGGCTTTGTGGAGCCTGTGGTGTCTGTTGGGCATCTCTTCCATGCTGTGGTGGCCATAAAGGAAAAAAGCTCCAGTAGCATTATACAATTCTTGCAGCATCCATCATGTCCTGAGAAGGGACCCATGCCTTTCATATCCATATGGAAACTTTGTGCAGCATTCTTTCATGATAGTGAGGGATGAGAGGCTGTTGTGCAAATTCTAATAAAGGATTCTACAGCATCACTGGGTTAAACATACAGTATCTTCCTCTGTGATCTCACTTGATGTCACATCACTGAAAATACAGACAGCAGCAGCTTGTTTCATTCAAAAGGTTTGTTTCACATCTGTGAATAAATCGATTTCCTTAACTTAAATCAACAGCACAACTTCAGCCAAACGTATTTGAACACAATCCCTATTGTGGTTATCGGGGTTATAGTTCCATGTAAATGGGCACAGGATTGGTGGCAAGCCTTGGGTCACATCTGTGTGCACACTGGGACTTACTTCCAGTTAAATGTGTTCAGGATTGTGTTATAATGTTAGTGTAGTCCAGTTTAGTTTTGGTTCTTTCAATATAATTTGATAGGACTATTAGTTAAAACTGTTCAGTATCTGTTTTCCCACCTACTAGGATTGCCTTGAAGATATGTATGGTTGCTGCATCTTCTTCTAAGCATTGATGCCAATGGGGATGTATGTCTTGTTGCATATGTCTTAATTAGAGAATATCTGGTATCCAGATCCATTAATTGTTCCCTTATTAAAGGAAAATGGTACAGCCTAACTCTACACTGTTTAGATGGATCAAATCAAACAAAAAAGAGTAATACTACAAAAAAAAATTAAAATAAATCCACAGTTTCAAATATGGCTAGGCAAATATGAACATATGTTGTGTTCCTTTGAATGTTTGCAAAGGCAAGTTAATCAGAGTGATGTTGGAATTAGTTGTGTGCAACTGAGTAAATACACATTCTTAAACCATGGATTTTCAGATTGCAGCCTAAGGGGTTGCAAAACAGTCTTGTCAAGTACTGTCACACGCCACAGTGTGCAGTTGGGCAGCTGTTCATGCTCAGGTGTCATGTGCTAGTTTGTACAATGAAACAACTGGTATGTTCAACACCCAGAAGGCTAAGTATATGGCAGTGTGGGTGGTGTTTGCACAGTAGAATGCATAATGCATACAGTTCCATTAACAGCAAACAGTGGAAAAGCTATGGAAATGATACATTACCTAAGCCGAACAAATATCAAGCTGTTTCTCAATAAAATCTGTTTCTCAATAAAACCTCCCATGATTAATTTTAAAAATAGCAACTGATCACAAATGTGTTACTAATTATTTACAAACAGCTGGATCTAGATATCTGTGCAGGGTGTTGCCTTACGTACAACAAAGCTCTAGAGACTTTTTTTGTGGGGGGGGGGAGAAACGGCTACATGTTTTGGTCTATAGGTTGATCTGGAGGTTGGGCGGAATGAGGACTTCAGGCTATTATATGTTGTCAAGTTGCTTGCAACCCATGGCAACCCCTATTGTTCCCAAGGTTTGTGCAGTATTTAAATCCCCTGTGAATCTCCATAGCTAAGTGAGAATTTTAACTCAGATCTCCAGACTCCTGGTCTTTCACTCAGTCGCTTGAAGGGCATAGAAGGATGGGAGGACAGTGAAGACATTTAGGTGTTACTTGCCCAATGACAGAACTCTGCTGGCTGATCCGTCCAGTCTGAAGGCACTGTTGGGTTTCTACTGACACATGAAAAAAGACAACAATATACACTATACTACATAGGTCATATATATTACTTTGCTAATTTCAACATGTGATAATTCAGCCTCCTGAGTTCAAGGCCTCACCTGCTCATTCGGCAGAATGAGACCCTATAATTCTGACCCAGATTCCCCTTGTGACAGCAATTCCTTTTGGGATTTTCAAAGGTTATGTTTGTTCAATAGGCATTTGAAGAGGGTTAAGAGAGACTGGATTGTATTGTTGCATCTTGATAAAGCTACCAAGATTTTGGCCTTGTTGGTCTTTTTTTTAAAAAAAATTATGGACTTAGTTGTGATACTTATTTATCTTAAATTTATATTGTGGACTAATTTGAGGAATGTTTGCACCTATGGCTATTTACATCACATCTCCATTGTAACATCTCTCACTCGATGTGACTGACAGCAAATGCAGCGATGTTTAAGAAAAAACTGAAGAGCTTTAACTTTTTCTTTGTATTTTCTGCTGGCTAGCAGAAAAATGAAAGGGTTCAGGGAACTACTAATACTGCAGATGATTTCTGTGAGCCTATAAAAGGTAAATATCAGGTGTATATTGTCAGAGTTGAGTTGGTAATTCATCCGGTAAATAAGCACTGCTAGTATCATGACATGGTAAGGAATGAACGCCATAGCAAAAACAATCATGGCTGCTGAAACCAGCATCAAGGGCTTTATAATCCTCCGTTTGCTCTGCTGGTGCTTCCTCATTTTCTGTAATGCTTTCAGAATTAAGACATAGCATGTGAAGATGACCATGGTGGGAATGAGGAATCCAAGTAAGACTCTGGAGATTGTAAAGGGAACCACAAAGTACAGAGTTATTCCAATATTGTCAAGGCAGGCGACTGACCCTCTTTGGACTTTAAATGTATAGTAAACATTAGGGATGGTTTCAATGAAGATGATGATCCAGACAGCTGCAGTGCAATGCAGAGCCTTGCTTTTATCCCACCTCTTTAAGGAGCAGATGGGGTGAACAGCACCTACATAGCGGTCAAAGCTAATCAGTGTGAGAAAGTAGATGCTTCCATAGATGTTGATGTCGAACAGAGTTCTTCTGATTTGGCAGAATATTTGAGTGTAGTATATTGCTTGCTTATGTAGATGGAAATAGACCGAAAAGGGAATCAGTAGGATCCAGGTGAAATCGCACAGGGCCAAATTGAACAGCAATATAGTGCTGGTGGTCCATGATTTCACAGTGCATATATAGTAGAGTAGTGTTGCTGTATTTCCCAGAAATCCCATTAGCAGAACAAAAACAAAAAGTATAATCACAATGTAGCAATACCATTCCCGTCCAGTGTAGAGGTTGCAGAAGAGAATTATACAAGTGGCATTAGCTGTCCTTCCCTGGCTTTTGCCTGAAAATGGAATAAAGAAGTCAAGATTTTGCTTCCAGAATATATGAAGAGATCAAGGGAGTCAAGGTTGGCAATATGGGATTGGTTATCTCCAGCTGGAGACGGGCGGATGAGGCTTCTTTAGGATGGAGACTATTTGGTCTTTAGATTGAAGTCAGAAGGATAAGAGTGGTGGTCCTCCTGTTTAGGTAGATGGCACACCACACATATAACCCCCTCCCAACCAGCAGGGGATATGATGTATACTTGGACTGCTATGGGAGGAGGTTGCATGGCAAACTAGATCAGTGATGGCGAACCTTTTAGACACCGAGTGCCCAAACTGCAATTCAAAATCCACTAATTTTTTTGCAAAGTGCCAATACAGCAATTTAACCGGTATACAGGTGGCTGTGAAGGGGTGATGTTGGGTGCCCACAGAAAGGGCTCCGAGTGCCACCTTTGGCACCCATACCATAGGTTCACCATCACTGAACTAGATGTTATCAGCTCTACCTCTGATACCTCCCTCACTCTAGGGAGCCTTGTGGCATAGTGGTTAAACTGATGTACTGCGGCTAAAACTCTGCTCATAATCTGGGGTTCAATCCAAGGTAGCCGGTACAAATTTCACTCAGCCTTCCATCCTTCTAAGGTCAGTAAATTGAGAACCCAACTCACGGGGGTGGTGGTGATGTGTAGCCTGCATAAAATAATAGTAAACTGCCCAGAGAATGCTTTAATTGTTATGGGGTGGTATCTAAGCAGCACTTATTTTTTTTACCAACCCCAGTGAGTATTGGTTGTTGCTGAATGACAGTGCAGTACAAGAGTAACCTACAAAACCTTTCAAACATATTACAATGGTGTACAGCTGAAACGTTGCAAATTTATGATATAAACCATACTCATTGGTGTGTCTTGAGATATGGGCAAGCTTCAATCCCTAAATCCTTTCATTTTGATCTTATATACATACATTCACACTTCATCCTACAGGTATTTATTTGAGAATAGGCTTTGTGAAACTTTAAGGTCACTTACTTCTGATTTGCTTTTTATTCATCTGAAAGTCAGTTTAAGAAAACCTAGATTGATACCCGTTACAAGCTGCCCCCCCAGCCCCCCCCCTTTCCCGATGGTGTAGCACCCCAATCGCCTCTCTGCCCAGGGAGCTACTCTTCGAAAAAGTGAGGATCGAAGAGCAGGTTTTTGAATTTCCCATGGCCACAGTGAGGGTGCCTGCTCAAAGATCCTTGATTTCCCGAAGGGTAGCACCTGAAGCATTTGTAACCCGGAGTACTACTGTATTCAGGTTAAATTGCCATATTGGCACTTTGTGAAAAATAAGTGGGTTTTGAATTGCAGTTTGGGCACATGGTTTCTAAAAAGTTTGCCATCACCTCCCTACATCAATCTCATGATCTGCCCTCTCCCACAACAGTTATTAGTTTAAAAATACACAACAATCTTGCCAGGACACATCCTGTGAATAACATCCAATGCAGTTTGGTCCTGATTTGTTTCAGGAGAGAGTAATACAGTTACTTTCTAAGGCTTCTGGCTAATGTGCTTTTAGAATGTTCATCCCTATAATCCTGTTGTTTCTACTCGGAGAGTGCCCTTGTCTTTCAGCAATGCAATGCCTGCATTTTCTTTGCAATTAAAAAGGCATTTATACACCCTGCAGCTTCCTGCTTAATTTCCATGCTGCCATAAAGCTTCCCATAATTACAGGTGGAAATGTAAATAGGCAGGAATCATGCCAAATAATATTTAAATATGTCTTGCCCCACAGGTGACAGCCCTGGTGTCTAATAATGTTGACTTTCTCAAATCACCCCGTCATCAAAAGATCAAGCCAGACATAACAAGAGTGGTATGGTTGTTATCCTTATTGTTGAAAGCACTGGAATGGGGGCATGTGGAGTAGCTCTATGGTCCTTCTGTGGATATGCCTTCTGTTCATATTAGCTGTTAGTTTTGCATTCAGTAAAAATGTGAAGCATCACTAAGATTGTGTTGATGAGGAAGATTGGGCTTGATTGGCCGAGACTCTCCTTCATGTGGAAGAACTTAAGCAAGTAGATTCAGGTATACCCACTGGATGTACCTGTTCCTTTACATAGTGCTGCTTCACATGATCGCCCCATAGCAATGCCCGTTGGAGAGCAGGTCTAATATATCGGATGACTCCATGCCAAATTGACCTTAGGCACGCAAATAGGTTATAGTGAAATACCCGGTATGTTTTTCACTCAGACCTTCACCCTGTTTGCCTGCCTCCGTTTTTCACCTGTGCCCTGGGAAAACGTGGGACAGTGAAGCATTGACTCTCTTGCCAAGGGTTGCCGTTACAAGATGCAACCGTCCTAGCTTGGAGACAATGAGAAATGTCACCTTTAAAAAAGCAACTTCCAAAGCTTTGATTATTCCTTTTTTTTTCTTTGTCCCAAAGGGTTTAGCAGCCTCCAGCCAGACTAGTAATCCACAACAGCTGGACTCCCCTTGTCCCACCAACTTCCAGCCACAGGACATCTATATTTAGGGTCTCTTGTAGTTTATTATTTGAAAAGGAGTGGGAACGTGTTTAATCCTTTCCTGCCATGCCGTTTTCTCTGTGTCATACATATACTATAAGCGGCTATGGAAGGGAAAGAGCTGTGGATCTAAATTGGTCCCAAGTGTCAAACTTTTCGTAGTTTCCAATGTTTTGGAGTCTTCCGGGATGTTCTCAAACTAACTTTTTGCCAGAACAAACGCCACCTTTTATCTGTACTCAAGTCACCTCTTCACTAAGGTTGTATTATTACATCTCCCGAGTCTTCTAGATTTTTAAACTCTGCATAATTTCTGTAGACCTGATTACTGTCTCTCCAAACCGAACCCAGCTTGCCATTGTGAATTATTGTTTCTTCTCATAGAATTGTATGTTTGATCAATTAATCATACTGCAGTCTATAATACATTGAGTTTGTTTTGTCTTATTTTGTGTTTCTCATATATATACTGAAAATAAATGTTCACAGTTTTGAGTTTAGCAGAACTTAATAAAAACAGAAACACTGTTTTTACAAGATTTAGTCACTAATGTGACATTGAATCAGGCACATCAATGATTTAACCTTTTGATTATTGATGGAGAAGCAAATTCCTATTTTTATGCATAGGTTCAGTGAACTATAATGAGCCATGTCAGTGGGAAATTTAACACTTCATATTAATAGGTAATGTAGTCTAGGTAAAATGAATGGTTAAGACTGGCATTTATTATAATTAAAGGAGATTTTTAAAAGATTTATTGCAGTAAAATACTTAAATTATGCTACACGTCATAAGCATTCATTGAAATACACTTCATTACATGCATTCTGTGTATTCCGCAAGTAGGTATACTTTAAATTTACGTTTATATATTGTATATTCCTGCTTTATACAATACATATACAGTACGACAGTAGTTCAAAAGCCTCCATAGCTCACATTGTCTTACCTTCTTTAAAAACAGTAGAATTGTCTTCAGCACATGGTTGTGAGTCCCAAGCCATCTTCTGACTTAATCTCCAGCCTTACCAAATGTTCTGTGGTTCCACCAATAGACTACATACTATGAGCAAAAGCAATGAATGAGGAAAACGGTGTAAAAATAAACCTGCCCCCTAGACTCCTCCCATTCATAAAAGAGAAGCTCAACTCCTGTTTCTGCTTCCATACACCAGTAGGAGAAGCCTGTGCTGTCCCTTCCCAGTTGCTAAGAAACAGTCACCTCATAGGCTTGAACTGTTTTTTAAGATAACACGTTGAGCAGTGAAATCACCTCGTATTTTGAAGAACGAAGGTGATGATTTAAAGAAATCCTAGAAAACAAACCAGACTTGTACAAGGATCACTAATTTTCATAGGATAAATTGGATTTTTTAAACACTTGCATAGAACATACTGTACTGGGATCTTTCGTTTATAATGCTCGTGATAGAGTAACTAGATTTGTTTCACACTTGATTAGTTTTGTTAAGCTCACGGTGCCTGTTTCCAATATCCATTTCTCATTGTTGCTGCCTACTTAGATTACTTGCCTTTGTTCATGAGAGATACATGGAACTTCTCGTGGGGACAGTTATAAACTTACTTTCTTTCTTTCTTTCTTTCTTTCTTTCTTTCTTTCTTTCTTTCTTTCTTTCTTTCTTTCTTTCTTTCTTTCTTTCTTTCCTTTCCTTTCCTTTCCTTTCCTTTCCTTTCTTTCTAAATTCTGTAGTGACCAACAGTGTCTCTCCTTTAAAAGTAAAATTAACATGCTCATCGGTCTATATCTTAAGTATTTTTTTCATTAGACATCTTACGACACGTGAACAACCTTTCAACAAAAGGCACTCACAGGAAACTTTGAACATGGTAGTCAATTAACGTCAACATATCTGATCCATTCCATGTTGCATTGCAGCTTGAGATTACCATCACCAATGCTAGTCTGCAAACCTCAGAGCAGCTGGCTAAATCCTATCTGTTGTGGCAGCCACCCACCTTCACTGTTTTCCTCAGAACAAGGGAAATTGTAGCTCACAAGTTCTGTGTTTGCTGGGAAACAGACAAGTGTTGTTTCTGCAAATGCTTGTTCTGAAATATTTTTCATCCGGCAGATAAGAAGGTGGAAAACCTTTCAGTTATGAAACAGCAGCTCTTTTCTTTTCAGCTCCTCAAATAATCCATTGTACTTGTTTTAATGTGTTTAGACTATGTTGACTTTAATCACATAATATGACTTAATCTTTCTCATCCATTCAAACCCTAGATCCGGACACTTTTTTTTTAACATCTCATGACTATTAGTGAGGAAAACACCAGTAGGTGAGTGGAAATAACCAATATGTTAGAAAGAGAGAGAGAGAGAGAGAGAGAGAGAGAGAGAAAGAAAGAAAGAAAGAAAGAAAGAAAGAAAGAAAGAAAGAAAGAAAGAAAGAAAGAAAAAGGTGAGGTGATAAAACTTAAACATAAGCTGGGGTGGTTCATGAGCACAAAGCAAAATGCAGAATCCATAGCCAAATATTACATCTATTAGGAAAATAGATATATAATTTTACTGGGCATGGCTGCTTTTGAGTTGTTCAGAATGTTTCATTGGGCTAGCTGATATAAAAGTTGGCAAAAGTTGTAGAGTAAGGTACATAGATATCCAAAGGCTTATCTAGAGGTCATGGATAGAAATGGGCATGACAGAAAACAAAATGACAATTCATGGTGGTTTGTTTCTACCCATGAATGGCAAACTATGAATTTTCTAAACTGTTATGAACAATTTTTAAAAAGTTCATGCCTGGGTCAAGGGGAAACTACTGTAAACCTCTCACTCCCTCTGTGACTCACTTGCCCCCATCTCCTCTGTACCTTGTGCTGCCACTGTCTCCTCTGCTAATACCGTCTTCAGAGACAATGGCCCAGCTTCTGTTGGCTGGGCTTGCTATCTCGGTACATGTGCATGTTCTGTATTTGTGCTGGCTCCCAGTTGCTCACCTGGAACTCCAGTGCATGTACAGAAGGCAGCACCCAGGCTTCTGGAAGGCAGTGCTGCTGCCACCAGGATGACTGTGGAGGCAGTGGTGGTGGTGGCAGGATCAGGTAAGGATTGGGGACCAATGGGAAAGGGGCAGGTGGCAGGTGGGGCAGAGAAAATGGGAAAACCTGAACCACCAAACCAAAAATCGCTCAAAATATTTGTTGGTTTGATGTGTTTTAGTTTGTTGGTTGTGGTACACCTGAGCCAGTGATCCAATATTTGATTAACTTGTTTGTGTGTGTGTGTGTGTGTGCTCATCTCGAGTCATGGCCATGAGATCTGCAGTGAAACTCAGTCCAAAGATGAAGATTGTATGGTCAGTGGTGCCTGGTTACACCAAAAAATGCACACCAAGATGGAGAAGAAATAATGGGTCCCCTTCTCTAAAAAAACAAGGCTGGCTTCAGTCTAGAGATCTTGGTTTTTGTCTTGCATCAGGTGAAATGCACACCGGTTCTTAAGCAAACATAGGATTTAACTAGGAATTAAAGACACGGGTTTTCTCAATAGGATTTCCTCAGAATAATCAATAAAATTCTGTTTATATTTAAGGATTTTCCATCATGGCTTGTTTAGCCCATGAATAGTTTTGTGGACTAGTAAGTCCAACATGTGGTTTTAAACATTAGGGCTAAGTTTGCCCCCCCTCCCAGTTCCTTTCTTTAGCCAATTCAGGGTTTCAGAGTGGAACCCAGAGCAATTTATGTCCCATCCAATTGAGTTTGTGCCTTGGATCTGAATTCATGTCTAAATGTGCTGTGCTCTGGGATGGAACCTGTTCTTTCTGCTTTGATGTGGCTTTCCTGCAAAGGGGTTCAGATTTGGGGTTCAAGTTTAATCATCTACAGCCCTGCTAAATACGAGAGGTTCTGTAACATTCCAGAAAATAGAAACGCTACCGCAAAACCCGTCAGTGCCAACTTTTTGATTTGTAAAATCTGACCATTTCCAGTGTGCCAATTAATGATTTTGTATTACAGTATTGTTCTCCTCACTTTCCATCCAGAAATATCTCTCCTGGCACTTGGTCATAATTTATTGATGCATTGCCTCCTTAGGGGGGGGGGGAAGTGTTCATTTATTGATGCATTGCCTTCTTCAGGGACAAAAATGTGTTAACTTCTTAGTGTTTAATGAAGGTCTGTGCTTGGCCTTTAAAAACAACAACGGCAACAACTTTGCTGTATTCAGGATGATAGCACTGTGTAAAGGTGGTTTTTGCATCTACTGTGTTGGAAATCAAAGGTGCTAGGTTAAATAAGAACTCTTACGTTCTGCCCCTGAAGATGGGCATATAATTATTGCTCTAATTCAGTAAGGCTCCTTTTCATCTTTTAGCAATAAAAATATGTTGTAAATATCTAGTTAGGAGATTAATGACTGCCCTGTTATTACACCACCAAGCAAAATTCTCCTGGCAGGTATAATTACTCTTCTGAATGGTTGAGAGGCCACAATTAAAGTGCTTTCCTCACACATCTTGGAAAATCTATTCAATAATATTGTGACACTTAAGGCGGCCGGGCCAGCAGTTTTCCATCCCCCTGAGTTTTGAAGGACAGAACTGAAAACCAGGGACCAGGGCTTATGGTAACTCATCCACAGGACCATTGTGCAACAAATGCAAAATAATGCACTTCTGTAGCTGTGGGTGTGCATGAATGCCTGCATGTGCAATGTGCATGTGTACATGTGACTTCTCACCACTGCGTGCCATGCAGATTTCCTCCACTTCCTTCTAAACAAATATTGGATGTGCAAGGTACACAAACACATTTGCACTCAGCCAGAGAACCTTAATATCGTCTGGGAGTGAGGAAGTGATGGATGCCCAGTATTCGTTATTCGTTTCATTACCTAACAAAAGTGAATTTAGAGTGAATTTAGAATGAAATGAACCAAACCCCAAAAATTGGTTTGGTTCAGTTTGTTTCATTAATGGCGGCACCGGAGATGTCTCTTACCTGGTGCTGGCCTTCCTGGTCCAGTCTTCCTGGCTGTATTGAGGGGCGACCAGGAAAATAAAAAGCCGACCAGCCCACACTACAGCTGTAGTGTGGGCCACATGATCAGAAATAAAATAAAATAAAATAAAATAAAATAAAATAAAATAAAATAAAGGAGCGCCGACCCGGCCCCAGGGGTGGCCAGGTCGGCACCCTAAAATAAAGAAAAACATATTAAAAATAAAACCAGCATCAACTGGGTCCTAGGGGCTGCGCGGTCAGCGCTTGAAAAAAATAAAAATCAAAAACATCAAAAAAAGGGGGGGAGGGGGGAGCGCCGATCTGGCCTCAGGAGTGGCCAGGTTGGTGCTCTAAAATCAAGGGGAAAAAAATAAAAAAAAGAAGTGCCCACCTGGACTCAGGGGTCGCGCGGTGGGCGCTTGGAGAGAGAGAGAAAAAGAGGTGTTAGCCCCATGCCAAGCCTAAAAAAGCCCCTGCCAGAATCCACCACCACCACCACCGAGCTGTCACTGTTGCTGGTAAGAACCCGAACCAGTTCGGATCGGTTCGGGTTTGTATGAATTTTTTTAAAAATTCGTACGAACCCGAACCTGAACCAAACCAAGTGTGGGCCCAAACTAGACGAATCTGAACCATGGGTTTTCTGATTCGTCCCCACCTCTAATGCCCAGGTTTCAAAGCTCCTTCACCCACAAAACCCCACATGTAGCTGCTTTCCTCTGCCACCTCTTCTTCATCCAGGACAGCTTGCTCTGAAATTTGCTTCCTTGGCTGGAGAATTGGGGAAGCAAAACAAATTCCCCGAGACTTCAGCTGATATCCTGAATCCGGGTAACTTGGGTGGCCTTTCCAGAAATTACTATACCGTTGTCTTGTTCAAGAGGGTTTCAGCGGCCTTCCCCCCCCCCAACAGTCCTAACAGTGACTCCCAAACCTGGGATGGCGTTTCCCTTCCTGTTATGTCAGGGATACTTTTGGATTTGTCTCTGTTGCTACAGATGCAATTTCAAAAGACGTCCCTAGTGGAGTTACATAGGACTTCAGAGAAGGGGAGGAAGGAAGGAAGGCATTTGCAGTCAGCATGGGGGGGAGCTGTGTCTGGGTGCACAGCTGGCATGTCAGCCAGCACTGCTGTGCCTCCCGACTCCTGCTTCCCACAGCTTCTTCTGCCAGCAAACACTTGGAAGGTTTCTTTGTACAAATCTGAAAAAAAAGTACACCCACTCACTTGATGGCGAGTTGCATGAGCATTGCATTGCAGCCAAATACTGTCCTTTATCTATCTGTTCTTTACTTATGCCAAGAAGGCCACTGTAGCACTCACCCTTGGTCTGTTTATGTGACTGTATAACGGGAATAAAGGGTTAATGCTTATGCCCAAATATGGAATGTGAAGGCGGAGCCCTAGTGCTTAAATAGCTCCACCTGAGGCGGTTAGTGTCAGATAGGGCTAAGATAGGGAAACTGAAGAAGACACAGGACAGTTAGGGAACTGTCAAGTTTGAGTGAGAGAATTAGAATAGTATTTGAGTGAACTGCTTTGAGAAACTTTATGTAACGGAGCACAAGTGACCTGTATTTAACATCTTGTTGTATTCAATAAACATTCATTTTTCCCTACCTTACCTCTTGTCTGGGACTCAGTGATTGAACTGGAGTACCCTGACTGGTGGCAGCGATACCCGAGACTAAATTGGTACAGGTCAATGGTCTGTGAGATGACTGGGGACCTGTGCTAGAGTGAGGTTGTGCCTTATACTACTCTGTAGTGAGGGGAGTGTGGTAACCCAGCCACACTCAAAAGGCTGACCTCCATCGCCACCAAGAAAATAAAGAATATTGAGGGAATGGCTCTTTTAAGAGCCAGTTTTATCTACCCCATTCCATGGGAGTCACAGTGTGGCACCATTCTAATTAAAATAGTATGGTTGCATAGAGAGATTGCTGCAGTTTTGAATTTTTGGTTGAAGTGTATGGATTCACTGGACAGAATTTGCTTAAATTTCCCCAAAACGTGTGTATCCCTTTTCTCATCAACTGGCACTTATAACCTCAATTACTCACCCTGAATCACTTGAAGTAGAAAGTAAGTGTTTCATTTACTGACAATGAACAGATACTAACAGATAACAGATAAGCTAAAACATGACAGCTTTCTGCAACATGTCTCAATAGACTAGCCGAGATTACTTCTAACAGGCAAAGGAGACGGGGGACAACAATCATGGAGCTCTCTTTGAAACAGAGATAGGGAAGGCGAGTGCTGGATAAACTGACAGTCACCACAGCCCATAAAGGTACACCTGGTCACATCTGCTAAAGACAGCACATGAGGTTGCAAAAAAGTCCAACTCAGATTCTTTAGTAAGGGACGTCAAGCTACATTTCCCAAGCTATGTGAACAGGCTAGAAATGGTACCTAGCTCTTACAGTGTCAACAACTGCCTTATAATGGACCTGTTGCATACTTCCTTAGGATAAGGAACAGGATATTTACCTGTTTATTAGAGTGTGATTCACTGATGTGTACTGCATTTCTTTCCTTATCATAAAGAGCGCTCTCTCTGTGTGTGTATGTGTGTGCGTGCATGTGCGTGAACGTGTGCGTGTGCGCATGTTTGCTGTAAAGTCGGAACTGACGTGTAATGGTCCTGATAGGGCTTTTAAGGTAAGTGAGATGTTTAATGAGTGGTTTTTGCCAGTTCCACCCTCCCAGTGAGCTCCCATGGAGAATTGTGATTTGAACCCTGCTGCCCACAGTCGTAGTCCATCCTTCTGTTCCCTGCACCATAAGAGCAGTAGGAACTGGTAAAGGAAAATTTCTAATATTTTCTAATCATAATTTCATTGCAGGTCAGTTACTTCGACTGAAAATGTTCCGGGAGGATCATGGGTCTTGGATGACAATGTTCTTCAGCACCATCCTTTTCCTCTTCATTTTTTCTCACATATACAACCTCTGTCTCCTTATGGCTGGTAACATGAGGTAGGATATGTTGTTTCTCTAGATCAAATCCTCCTAAATCCATTTTTCATTAAATACATTGTGCATAAGTACCCGAGGATGAAGCAAATTCATGCAGATATTTCATCCATCTATATGAATTGTGAATAATTTCACAATTCAAAACTGCATCTGGGTAGAATAAAATCTGAGTTTTTCATGTTCAGTTAAAAAAGTATGTTGATACTGAATTTGCATGGACAAGAAGACAACATATTTCTGCATTCCATTCTGATGCACACCAGATGTTTTGGACCACAACTCCCACAGTCCATTGTCATTGGCAATCTAGGCTCGGAATGCTAGGAGTTGTGGTCCAAAACATCTGGAATGCCAAAGGTTTGCCACCACTGAAAGTCATGGGCAGACAACAGCTTCAGTCCCAGAGAACATTGGGTTCAGCTCTGCTCCAAGCTCTGCCTTCTCCCTGTCATCATCATAGACACCACACTTTCCCTTCCCAATTCACTGGGTGAGCAGAGTGGTAACACAATAGCGGTGATTCTTCTGTTATCTCCAGTCATTGATCAGAGATAATAGTGGGGATTCCCTACATGACGCTTGTCTTCATATCTGCAAAGAGTAAGGTCATGTGGGGGGAACCTCCCTCATTCCAGGGAATTTCAATTAGGGAGAAGGGAAACTTAAGTCCCCAGACCATTTGTGGGCCAAATTAAGACTGACTATCTGATTAGGCTTGCACCCCATGGGCAAACTGCTGATTCTTCACTAAGCCCCAAGGCTTGTTCTGTGCAAGCCCACAGAGCACTGAATGGATAAATATCAAAGCTGGAACCTTTCCTGTTTCTCCTCATATCTTTTTCGGGAAAACCTGTCACTTTTGTTAGATCACGTTGGCTTGATAATACTTATATTTCAATGGTGAGAGTATTTCAGCCTAGGGGCAAGAATCTAGAGGGGGGAATTGGAATGTGTGGTGTGCAGAAGGCAAAGTCATACTATACTAGAATGAAAGGAGGATGTGAGAAACATATCATTAGATGTCTTGATTATGTTCCACAGGGCTGGCAGAGCTCCCCTTTTCTGGGTGGCAGAGGAGTTGGTCCATCTGTGAATTATGATGGGGAGGAGGATTTTGTTAGATGGACTGAAGTCGTTTCATTTTGGTCAGGCCCATTGTTTGCTTTAGAATTTTTAGAATTTTTTAAATTTAGAATTTAGAATTTTTGGAGTGAAACAGATGCTTTTTCATTGTTATACCACCAGGGTTGTACAATTGTTGTGTAATAAAACAAAGGTCTGAAGACAGCACACATTTTCTCCTGGACTTTGGAAGTCCATTGGTGTTACTGCTTTTAGGAACCGAGATGAGCTGGTTCGTGTCCATCTCTAGTGAGGATGTTAAAAGGTCTGGAAACCAAGTCCTGTGAAGAAGGATTGTGGAAGTTGGGTATGTTTAACCTGAAGAAAAGTAGACTGAATAGCAAGATTATACTATATCTAGACTTCAGAAATAGATGTTCTTTCATGGCAAGGCTTGATTCCCTTCGAGTTCTACTGTTTCATGATTCTGTGATACTTCCAAGGCTATATCACAACACTGTTATACAGTAGTTCCTGTCAGAGATGGGGAAATTTAGGTCTTTAGACTGTAGCTTCTAGAATAACTCAGCCATGTTGGTTACAGATATTTGGAAGCTCTAGTCTACAAGTGTAGCATTTGCTTTGTCTGCTCCCCACTTTCCCTCCTGTCTCCCCACATCCAATGATAAAGTCTCTGTTTCACTGACATTTGAACCGTTCTCTGAGCAAGTACTCCATTGCCTCATAAGCAACAGTTTCAAGAAGAGTAGAAAGGTGGATAGGTCAGTGGTTGTGGAATCCAGTTGTAGAGCCATTGGTTGGGAATTCAATTATTCACTTTTCCTCCTTGACAGGGGCTGGACTCAATGATCCATAGGGTTTCTCCCAACTCTGTAGTTTTAAGATGATGATGATACAAAAATCTGCCTTATGCTGAATTGACACGAAATCCAACTTTTCACATATACAGTGGACCCTCATATAACAAACTGTTTGTATAACATAAAATCTGAACAACATAAAAAATTCTAGAGATAGGGGAAATTTGCTTAACAGAATTGTCTATGGGGTGAATCCGTACAGCATAAAAATGGTCGTGATTAGGGATTACTCTGTTTTCCATGTATTCCTATGGGAAACTTGTATAAAAGAAAATTTCCTCAACATAATTTCGTTTGGAATGAATTAATTCCTTTATACAAGGTACCACTGTATAGCAATTCTATGCTTTCTCTCCTTTATCTTTCATTGGTGCATTTCTACAGAGATACACCAGAGGGCAGCAAAAGACTTTCAAAGTAGGAAATGGATCTGTAAGTCTAGCCAGTTTGTCCAGCATGGTGAAAAGTGTGATCAGTTCCCTTCATCACTCATAACCACATGTGATAAGTATCAAATATCCTGTAGTATTGAAGAAGAAGGAGGAGGAGGAGGAGGAGGAGGAGGAGGAGGAGGAGGAGGAGGAAAGAAAGAAAGAAAGAAAGAAAAAGAAAGAAAGAAGTTCTACAGTAATTCTTGAATCACCTTTGGAAAGACACAAATTAAAAATGGCAACTTCTGACTTAGTAGCCCCTTTATTGATACCCACTTTGGTGTAGTGAATAGAGTGATGAACTAGACTCGGGAGACCTGAGTTTGATTCCGTGCTCATCTTTGGAAATGCCTGGGGTGGGATGAAATTATAAAAAACACTCTTAAATATGTCACTTACCTTGAAATCCCTATTAAGGCCACTTTTTTGTTTATTTATTGAAAATATTTCTATCTCACGTTTCGGTGAACTTCAAAGCAGGCAGACGTGACATAAAGCTCGTGGGTAGGAGAGTCAGCAAATAATTCAAAGAAATTGGGTCCAGTGCTATTCCTATTGCCCTTGAATTGAACTTGCTGCCATGCACTATGGGCTTGGTAGTTTCAGCTGAGAGAGAGAGAGGAATGTATAGGCAGTATTTTATATATATATATTTTGCTTGCGGACAAAAGCCAGGTTTAGAATTTAGTAGATCTATTTAAAAGCCTTACATTTAGGTTCTAATTTTGCTATAATTCAAAGAATTATAGAATAATGGAGTTGGAAGTGGCCTTTATAGTCCCTGAGTCCATCCCCCTGCTCAATGCAAGGATCTAAATCAAAATGTATCAAATAGATGAAGGCCCTTTGAATGCTTCCAGTGTCACCACCTCCTGAGGTAATTGGTTCACTTGTTGTGCTGCTCTAACAGGATGTTTTTCCTGATGATATTCAAGCAAAATCTGGCTGTCTGTGACTTGAGCCCATTATTACATCTCCTGCCCTCTGCAATAATTGAGAACAGATTCTGCCCCTCCTTTGTACAGCAGCCTTTCAGGGATTTTTAGTGTGCTACCATATTTTGCCTCTCACTCTTCTTTTCTCAAGACTAAACATACCCAGTATTTTCTCATAGGATTTGGTTTCCATTCCCCAATCCTTGTTGCCTTTATCTAAATCTATTCGAGTTTGTTGGCATCTGTCTAGAACAGTCGAAATGAGGCCTAAACAGTGCTGAATAGAGGAAGCTTAGTATTTCATACAATTTGGAGGCTATATTTCTGCTGATAGGGCCTAAGGTAGCATGATTCTTTTTTGCAGCCACATTACACTGACATTCAGCATGTGGTCTACGTCATTTTATAATTTTATAATTTATTTATTGTCATTGTGTGTATATACACAGTATACACATACAACGAAATTCAGACACCCAGATACCAGATTCAGCACGCGCGCGCACACACAAATCTCCAAACACTCTCACACACATTAAAAAAACCCTTCAACACACACACACATAAAAAATCCCTGAAAACTCCCCCCCTGCCAACACCCCCCCCTAAAAACACAAGCATCTACACAACAGGCTAGGTAATCCTGTCCAAGTGCTCACTACTGGTGGCTCTTGAGTTCATTATTAAGTGCAATTATAGCTCTGGGATAAAAACTGTTCAGAAGACGTGTGGTCCGAGTTTTAATTGTTCTGCATCTTCTGCCGGAAGGCAACAGTTCAAAGAAATTGTGAGCAGGATGAGTAGAGTCCCTCAGAATGTTGTGTGACTTCCTCAAACAGTGAGATGTGAAGATGTCATCCAGGGTTGGTAGCTGGACCCTGGTAACATTCTGGGCAATTTTAATTATTCTCTGTAGAGCTTTTTTGTCCGCTACAGAGCTGCTCCCATACCATGATAGCATGCCATAAATTAGGACACTCTCAATGGTGCTGTGATAGTAAGACAGAAGTAGATGCTGAGATAAATTCATCTTCCTGAGCATTCTCAGGAAATACAGCCTCTTCCGTGCCTTCTTCACAACCATATTGGTGTTTGCAGTCCATGAGAGGTCCTCTGAGATGTAAGTGCCCAGATATTTAAAGCTACCAACCCTCTCCACCTCCTCACCATTTATGTACAATGGTAAATGTACATCTTTCTTCCTCCTAAAATCAATTATAAGTTCTTTAGTTTTTTTGGTGTTAAGTGTAAGATTATTTTCTTTACACCACTGAGTCAACCCTTGTACTACTTTCCTATAAGCAGACTCATCATTCTTACTAATGAGCCCCACCACTGTTGTATCATCTGCAAATTTGATGATTGTGTTGGAGTTATACAGTGGGGTGCAATCATGTGTGTACAAGGAGTAGAGGAAGGGGCTTAGTACACAACCCTGAGGAGCTCCTGTACTTAATACAAGAGTAGAAGAATGGTGGGATCCCATCCTTACTGACTGTGGCCTATCAGTCAGAAAATTCCTTACCCACAAACAACTCTTCTGATGTATACCCAAATTGGCCATTTTGAAAAACAACCTATTAGGTAGAATTGTATTACAAGCAGAGCTATAATCCACAAATAACAGCCTTGCATATGTTCCCTGTTCTAAATGGCTCAGTACAGTATGGACAACAATGGATATAGCATCATCAGTGGATCTGTTACTCCTGTATGCAAACTGAAACGGGTCCAGAGTAGATGGAAGTCTAGCCTTAATATAATCTAGCACCAATCTCTCAAAACATTTCATAATAACAGATGTTAAAGCTATTGGTCTATAGTCATTGAGAGATGCCACTACTGACTGCTTAGGGACTGGCACTATAATAGATGTCTTCAGGCAAATAGGGACAGAGCAGTGCAACAAAGATAGATTAAAAATGTCTGTAAATACTCCAGCTAATTCTGCAGCACAGTCCCTAACAACTCGTCCCATGATTCCATCTGGTCCAGCTGCCTTCCTAGCATTAATATTCTGGAAAGCGCGTTGCACGTCAGAAATCTGCAGTAGAAGTGGATGTCTATCGGTAGTAGATTCTAATGGTGTGCTATTGATGGTCGATGTTGTAGTGATAGTGATTCCAGTTTCCACCTCAAAACGGCTGAAGAATTGATTCAGCTGATCAGCCAAAGACTCACTGCTGCTAGCCAGATTATTTTTAATATTCTGCCCCGTGATTTGTCGCAGACCTTGCCATACCCGACAAGGATGAGAGGTCTCAAAATGATGTTCAATCCTCCGACAGTACATCCCTGATGCCCTTTTTCAATTTAGCTCTGGCCCCTCTGTACTGTAGTGCATCACCAGAGTGAAAAGCAGCATCTCTGGCCTTTAACAGAAGGCGCACATCTCTATTTAGCCAGGGCTTGTTGTTAGGAAACACCCGTACTTGTCTGGTGGTAGTGACAACATCAATTCAGCTTTTGATATAGAACAGTACCGTCGAGGTATATGTATCAACATTGTCCTCCTCAAACAGTGCCCATTCAGTGCTCCTAAAGCAGTCTTGAAGTTGCTCAGATGCACCTGCTGGCCACACTCGTATTTCTCTGGTTGATGGTCTGATTCTATTAACGAGAGGTTTGTATGATGGAATCGTGAACAGAGATATATGATCTGACTATCCTATATTGGGCAAAGGCTTAGTCTTGTATCCATGCATGATGTTACTATATACTTGGTCCAAGGTATTTTCCCCTCTGGTGGGACAGTCAATATACTGATAGAACTTAGGGAGGACAGTCTTTAAATTGGCTTGATTAAAATCACCTGCAACCACCAGCGCTCCGTCTGGGTAAGCCTGCTGCTGTTTGCTAATAGCAGTTAGCAGGTGACCCATAGCTGTAGTAGTGTTTGCATCAGGAGGTATATATACTGCAGTTATTGTAACAACATTAAACTCATGTGGCAAATAAAAGGGGTGGCATTTCACTGCTAGATACTCCAAATCAGGAGAACAATGAATATCCATTATTTTAACATCTGTGCTCCAGTTGTTATTTATGTAAACACAAAGATGCTTCTCACTCATAACATTACTGAGCCAAGTATCCCCCATCTTGCAACTGTGCATTGGATACTCCCACCCCTTACCCAGGTTTAGAAATTGTTAAATTTCATTGCTTGAACCTATCAAAGTCTTTTTTATTATTTTTGTCTTTTAAGCTGTTAGTTATTTCAACCAATTTTGTGTCATCTGTACATTTGAGAAACATTCCCTGCACCTCTTCGTCCGAGTCATTAATAATAATGTTGATGCACCCCCAAGCCCAGGTCTGAGCCTTGTCCTTGTTATGTCTTCCTAGTCCGAGAAGGAGACATTGAGGAGCACTCCCCAAGTAGGATTCTGTAACATATCCAATCTGTCCAGCCCATATCTAGTTAGCTTGCTAATTAGAATGTCACAGGGCACTTGGTAAACGTCAAGGTACATTGCATCTACAGCATTCTGACCATCTACTAGTCAGGTTACCAGATTAAAAATAAAAAAGAAATATGTTTAGTCTGGCAGGATTTGATCTTGACCAGTCTGTGTTGGTTTCTAGTTATTACTGCATTATTTTGAAGTTGCTTGCAAAGTGACTACTCTGTAATCTGCTCCAGCGTTTTTCTTGGGACTGATATCAGGTTTGTAGTTTCTGGGTTCTTCCTCCCTTCCCCTTTCAATGTTAGCCCTTGTCAAATTATCACACACCTGAATCCCCATTGGTCATTTTTGTGTATTCCACCCCTTTCCTTGTTGGAGTTGTTTGTAGCTGTCCATTTTAAGAAACTCCCACCCACCTTGGACTCCTGTTCCTGTTGGGATTTTCTGGAATGGGACCCTACCTGTCATTGTTCTGAGCTTATTGAAACTGACTTTGCTAAAAACTGTGTAAACCATGTGTCTACAGCTCTCTTTTGTTTCCACTGAAATCCAAAACTCAAATAGATCACAGTCACAATTAGGTACGGTTAATAAGTGGAATGGTTTAGAAGGAAGTGGAATATTTTCAAAGTGGTCTGGTTAGTTCATATTCAGTTATACCTGCCTGTAAAGAAAAGGAGAAGGGAGTGTAGCATGTTTCAATGATCAGTCTTAAAGACTAGCAGATTTTGGACTTGAGGTTTTATAGTCTTCTGTCCCTCCAAGTACACACCGAAATGCCATATAAAGAATGTTGGTTATACGTCTGGCTGAAAAGAACTGAGGTACAATCCTCCTTTGTCCCTGCCCCTTCCCAGACACTGATTAGGCATTAAAAATAGGCAGTACTCAGTGAAGCCCACAGGAGAATATTTCTGTCTCCTAGGTCACCCTGTTGAAGACTGCAGTCGCCATAAACCAACAAATGTTCAAGAGAAAACCCAGCTTGAAGCTGACAAATGGGAGCTCATTAGCAAATGTGCCTGGGAATTTGGGCCCAATAAACTGTGGGAATTGCTAGGTTACCACAGAAAGTGTATTCACCCTGCTGATCTTGCTATGCCTGTTAGTAGCTGGGTAGCTACTCATTCGGGTTTACATATTGCTCTGATTGGGATTTTATACAAACAAACTCGTATCTCTTCTGAATAGTCTCAGTTTGGCCTCAATTTATTTATTTATGAAAATCCAAACACGTATAAGTTTATAGAACCTTCTTGTCTGTAGGTTCCCTCTGTCTTTTGAGGGGCAGGGGTGAGTTCTTTTGGACACGGGCATACAGATCCAGACGTGCACCCTCAATGACTTTATGCACCTGTCAAGCTGAGGTCTAATCTAGCCTTCCTTCACCATGGCACCACCCAAATATTTCAGAATACAATTCCCACCAGCCCCAGGCAGTATTGCCCTGACACAGGGAAGGTGAGACTCATAGTCTGTCACAACCTCTGGAAGGCACCAGATGGAAAGAATTGAACCTTCAGACAATAATGAATGTGTTAGTCTTGATGCTGCTGCAAGATTCCCTTTTCTCTCTCCTGCTTGGGGCTGTACAGGGAGCAACAGTTCATAAAAGACTCCACTGGAAGGTGGGGAGGCCACCCTTATCTTTGAAAAAGGGAGCAATGCCCACAGCACTTCATGGATTGCTGCCTCAAAGACGTACAACAAAGGTGTTGCCTGGGGGTAGCCATGGCAACATCCCACAAGTCTTTTTGAATATTCTTAGGTTGTGTTGACAGCTATCCCAGTCTTTGTTCCTTTTTCCATGTGTGAAATAATACAACAGGCATTGCTAGTGATATTCTTTGAGAGGAGAAAGTACGGTTTCTCAGATATCATACTATGTGTGATGCACTGCAACTACCATACATGTTGATGTTCCCATCAAGCTGAAGGTCCCTGCTTCTTGTCACACAAAGTGATTCTGCAAGTGATGTAGGAGTGCAGCTGAAATAAACAGATTATGCTTTCTCCCTCCCCACCCCATTGTTTTATCCATTGTTGCCTGTTATCAGTCAAGAGAAAAGCAAGAGTCAAGAGAAAAGCAAACATATCTGATGATTAATAGTAAAAACGGATTTTAGTTTAGATTTAAAAAGTGATAATCACTTACAATGAAAGGTCTTCCACCCACCCAATAATATGTAATACTCAGCTTTGTTGAAGGAGAAATTATGGGTGGCTGTGGTATGCTTAAACTGAATAGTCAGAGGCTGAAAACAGCACTGCTGTTTTAAATGAGGAGTAGGAGGTTTAATCCAGATATTAATATCAGATGAACTGATTCATTCCTGAGTGTTCTCATCAGCAGACAGGCTTATTATAAGCAGTAGCTGTGCTCAAGAGTGCGATTGTATCAGGACTGCAGAGGGTGCTTGCTCCAATATGTACTAGTTGGTGGAGGCAATTCATGGTCTGAGCAGGAAGTACCTTGGCCCAAAAGTTCAAGCATGACCATCCTGCTTTATTTACAGATCTGATATAAACCCTCTTCCTGAATGGAATCTGATAATAAAGTAACTGGTCAGTAGGCCTTGAGATTTGGGTGCTTCTAGACCACAGGTACAGGAAATACTGTATGTGACCCTCCAAATGTTGGGTTGCATCTCCACCAGCCATAGGCAGTAGTAGCTAGTAGTGATGGTTCATGGGAGCTGCAACTCAATACCATGGAAGGCCACAGGTCACTCATCCCAGTTCCGGACCAAGGATTCTAGCATCACTCATAAAAAATCATTGTGCAGATGTTCTGTGTTTCTCTTTTTAATTGGTTTTCTGGGTATGGCGAGGCAAAGCATGTGGAAGGCATAGAAGAGTTTCAGATGGAAGAAAGCAAAGCAGAGTGTTCTGCTTATATACCACCCCATACCACTTCAAGTAGTCTCTGGGCAGTTTACAATTTAATTACAGTATGCAGGCTACACATTGCCCCCACCCCCCAGCAATCTGGGTCATCATTTTACTGACCTCAGAAGGATGGAAGGCTGAGTCAGCCATGAGCCTGCTACTTGGGATATAACCCCAGGTTGAGAGCACAGTTTTACCTGAAGTACTGGCATTTAACCACTGCGCCACAAGACATTGTCTAGACATGTAAAGTTCCATAAATTGGACAGATTGAATAAACATAAGAAAAACATTATCTGGCATCAGACTTTGAATTCTGTCTTATGGGTGAAATGACATATTTTCCTATGTTGTCAATAAAAATGTTTTAACATTGTTTGATGTCTTTTGATATAAGGAGGACAAACAGTTTACATACTGTTTGGTTTTCAGTTTATAGGAAGTATCTACAAGGGTTTAGTAGGGCCACTATTGCTTATACTACTGTATATAGTGCCTGTCTTCACTTGGGAGATGAATTAAGAATTCAATGCAGATAGTTCAGTGGTTTGTCTCATTACAGTATTCATTTTATTTATTTATTTATTGGATATCTGGATCACCCATCGAGCTACAAGGCTACTCTGGAGGGTTTACAACAATAAAGAATGTGTAATAAACTATAAAGAGATAAAAATGATACAATAGGAAACAATAAAATCAAACAATAAATAATATACAACAATATAAACAAATAAGCAATTAATTTAAAAAGGCAGAGCAGCATAAACTTTAACCAAAAGTATGCCATTGGAGCAGTGTTCCAAACTCAGGGAAGGCCTGCTTGAATAGCCAAGTTTTTAGTGTTTATTCCCAGTGAAGGGGCCAGGTGCATATAACTTCTATTTTAAAAAAACTGGGCCACTGCTAGTGAGCCACATTTTGCAACATTAAGGGCATAATTACGATGGGCTACCCAACTCATGTTATGTCTGAAGGAAATCCCTAGGTACTTGTATTCTTTAATATGCTTCAGAATGTCATTTTCTAGGGACCAGCACAGTTTTCCCCCCACCTCTTTGAGAATACTAGTTCTTGATATTTACATTCTGGGCCATCCTCAGGGTCAAATCCCTCAGTTGCCCTGACTGGGAAGAGTGGACATAATATGTTATCATCACCTTGAAGTCTATGTGAAAGTCAACTGGTAGCCAGCACAATGCAGCCTGTGTGGGGGAGATGTGATCATGTCACCTCACTCCAGTCTGGCTGTTGTATTTTGGATCAGTTAAAGCTTCCACATCAGCTTCATAGGCAGCTCTATCCAGAGAGCACTGCAGTAGTCTAATCTCAAGATTGCCAGTGCATGAACTAGCATAGTGAGGGCCCAGTGTCCAGATAGGGATGCAGTTCGGCAATCCATGAAAGATGGAACTGGGTGGAATGAACTATAAGTGCCACCTGGGATTCCATTTGGATCCAGTACGACACCCAAATTATGAACCTCAGCTTTGGTGAAGAGAGTCATCCTTCCCCACCCAAAACAAAGAGAGAGGGAGTTCCCCAACCCACAGACACTAGACCCCCCCACACACACATAAGACTTCTGTCTTGTCCAGGTTCAACCTCAGTCTGTGGGCCCCCATCCATCCCAGGATGGCCCCCAGGCAGCGCTCAAGGGACAGAACAGCATCCACTGCAGATGGTGAAAAGCAGAGATATAGCTGTGTATTATCAGTGATCTCTCCCAGTTAAACAGCATTGGGTAGATGATAGACTCCTGCAGAAGCCCACAGTACCCTTGTTCAAGGATTCACTTGGGCATATGTGAACCAAAAGCTGGCAGGGAGCAGATGTTTCATACAAACCTTGCTTTCCAGTTCTCTTGAGGTCAGGGTCCTCTTCAAAACTTCAGTTGGTTTCTGATCATGTTTGCCTGAGCCTGTTTAGAAGCCTTACAAGCAGGGGTGTCCAAACTTCAGCCCTGCAGATGATTTGGACCACAACTCCCAGAATTCCAAACCAGTATTGCCAATGACAAAGACTGGGGGGGGTTGTGGTCCAAAACATCTGGAGGGCCAGAGTTTGGACACCACTGCTTATGGCAATTAAGACTGTCCTGGATAAGATTTTGCATGCATAGACCTACTGCTTTGCTGTCGGTTAGCCCTCATGTCTTCAGATGCGTGGATATGGCTTCTCTCAGCATTTTCTGCTGTGTGTGTGTGTGTTGTTATTGTGGGGCACCCAGTATGGTGTAGTGGAAAGAATGATGGATTTGGACCAGGATTTGAATCTCCACTCAGTCATGGAAACTTATTGGGGAACTGGTAAAACCACTCCTTAAATGATCACTCTTAACTTCAAATCCCTCTTTGGGTCCGATAAGTTGGCTCTGACTTGATGACACACAACAACAACAAGAATAATAAGAACAACATGCTATTGTGAGGCAAGACCAAAGTATGTTGTCTTGAGTTGCTGTGGAAGAATGATCAAAACTACATGTGATTTTCGGCTCAAGTCTTGTTGCTTAGCTTAGTAATTTGCAGCTAAAATAGGTTGATGGGAATTTGGTGAGTCCACACCTTCAAAGTTCAATATATTCAATGGGCACACTGTAGTTGCAACTTCATATACTAAGCATACACTGCCATGTTCTTAATTAATGGAAATTTTCCACCAGAACTTAGCAGATTTCATTAATGCACCCATAAATAAATCACCAGTAAGGTTCTAACCAGGCTGTGACAGATATTATTGTATAACTTCTGGGGTGACTGTCATTTAATATAATGAATGCTGTGGCAATGGTAGAAATGGATGGGAAAAAAATTGAATTGGAAGTATGAGCTGCAAGTTGTTAGGCTTCTGGGAAGTAAGAAATGTCACCTTGACCACTCGTCTGGCTGATTGCTACTATGGCCTTTGACCCACTGCAGCAAGCAAAAGCAAAAACGAAAATTACAGCACTAAAAGCTATTAAAATGGAAGCAATCTGGTTAAAAAAAAAGAATTGTGTGTTTCATTTAAACATATTTTTATCAGACTAGAGGAAGGAGAAAAGAACAATGGCATTGGCTAAATCATTGTAATGCCTCCTTTCCTTCCTTTGTACTACTTAACAGGGAATAAATTAGAACAAAATTGGCACCAGTTGGAAATAAAGTTTTAACACCCTGAATAAACGCTATATTGATTGATAAGTGGCTGTAGGCTTCAATGAGACTTCTGACAATAAAAATGCTCATGAAGCATCAGTACCCAATTATTGGTAGTAATGGAGAAGCCAATTATAGACAATAGTTGAATAGGGTTTGGGGAAATGTTCGGAGAGTTTTGTATCCACATCACCAGCTGGTTGGCCCAGCTCATAACTTACTGCAGCAAATGTTATAACCCACTAGAATCTGAAAAGGGCTTCTTCCCCTCTCCCCCCAATTCTGCTTTTTTGGTGATTGATAGGAGGGTGGGAAATGGTTAGGGGTCTGGCCTACCCACAGGGCATGGCTGGTGGGTTGCATTCAGTTAAGGAAAATGTCTAATGTTTGGTTGGATGAGGCACCTAATTCCCAATATCTATCCTAACCAGGGTACAAGGTGGACTTAAATTTCCCCGGGGGTAGAGGGTGGTTTGGTAACAAACCAGATGCAATTGTCCTTTCTGGATTAAAGCTCTCAGATTCTCCTCATGGCTGTGGGCACTTAGGATGTTTGCTCCCATCAAAAATTAGTAATTTGTCTAAGCTCCAGTGCAGCTGTGCTGCAAGAAAGGGTTTCACTTTGATATCTATAAACTAAGGCATTTCTGTCTGCAGGCTTCAACCAAGAAAAACAGTTGTACTGAATCAGAGCTTGCTGTCAGGAAACTTGGTACTTAGCAAGCTATACTGCATCATAAGAACATAGGAACATAAGAAGAGCCATGCTGCATCAGGCCAAAGGCCCATCTAGTCCAGCTTCCTGTATCTCGCAGTGGCCCCACCAAATGTGTCCATGAGTGCACAAGACTAGATATCTGTCTCCTGATACCACTCCCCTGCATCTGGTCCTTGAAGTACTCTGGTTTTAAGCCTGGAGATGACACATCTCCATCATGGTTTGTAACCTGTGGTGGACTTTTCTTCCAGGAATCTGTCCAATCCCCTTTTGAAGGCATCCAGGCCAGATGCCATCACCACATCCTGTGGCAGGGAGTGGACTAGGCAGCAAATGAGCCATGGTCCTATTTTGCTTGCTCATTTTCTCAGTGGCTTCCAAAAGCAGCCTTTTTGTTGTCTGAACTACTTAAGAAGAATAGAGGTGGAAGCTATGACGGGTTATTTCTCTAATTAATTGTTTTCTAGCTGGAAGGCTTGGCTGTTTAGGTAAGGGCTTTAACAAAAAAAAATGATAAACTAGTCATGCCTGGTAAAGATGTTTATGTCACATAAAGGAAATGGGCATATCAAGAAGGTTGTACAAAGCAGCATCCAGAGCTGGCCCTACCATGACACCCTGTGAGGAGACTGCCTTAGGCAGCAGATTTTGGGTAACAAACAGCTAGACATCTGTGATTTTATTTACTGCCACAAGAGACAGTTGCAGGATTTCTGCTCCATATGCCAAACCAACACAGCTGACTGATGTGAGGGATAAGGTGTGTGTGGGGTACCATGTGCTATTCTTCTTCATGCAGGAAAATGTCTTGATCCATCTCTCATATTTCACTGAAGGCAGTAAAAGTGCAGTGTATGCCGTCTTCATCAGATCCTTCTCATTTTGCTTCTCTGTCTATCTGTCTATCCATACAACTAATTTTTAAACCACCAGTTAGTGAATTCACACTACTCTGGGTGTGCAGACCCTCTTAACCTCCAACCATTTCATTCCCATAATAACGTAATACCAAAAGCAGAATGGCTATATAACTAACCTGAGTGCAGCATAGAAACTTGAGGATCAAATATTAAAATCAACAGCATTTGAGTGTAAGATATCCCTAAAGACTTTCTTTTACAGTGAAATAAAATTTCTGGAAAATGAAAACGTGGGGGGCAGTTCCCCATTTTTTTCAGCCCCCCCCAATATTTCCCTCCCCAATGACTTCAGGATTTCCAGAAACTTGACAGACTTATAGTCTTATATAACTCGGTTTTGAACAATTTCTTGAATAATGGGAGGAACAGAGCCTGGTTTACCTCAACTGGCAGTTTATTCCACTATTACTAAGAAAACCTGCATCCTCATTGTTGCCTCGTGGTGCAGTGGTTAAATGCCTGTACTGCAGGTAAAACTGGGCTCACGACCTGGGGTTCAATCCCAGGTAGCTGGCTCATGGCTGACTTAGCCTTCCATCCTTCAGAGGTCGGTAAAATGAGTACCCAGCTTTGTGTAGCCTGCATACTGTAATTAAAAGCTGTAATCCGCCCAGAGACTACTTGAAGTGGTATGGGGCAGTATATAAGCAGAACACACTTTTCTGGTTTCCCTTGGCATCGCTACCTTGAGCATTATAGATTGAGAGAAATGGGTGACATGGGTAGCAGGGTTTAATATATATATATCTAATTCTTGTTCCATTTACAACATTTGTCACAGCATGCCCTGCATTGCAGACGAAAAGCCTGAAAGTAACCAGCACAGCAATAATGGTTTCCCGCTGCAGCATGGGCACAGATGTCCTGCACTGGTGGCACCATAGAGCGGCTTCCCTTGATCTCTCAATAGCATAACGATCACTGCACCTCTTCCTTACCTATGAACTTGCTGGCACCATTAATTTGCCCCCCCCTACTTCTTATAGGATCAGGCCATTAGTCCCACAGACATAAATGAGCTTAATTAGATGACCATATTTAATTTTGTTCTCATTAATTTTTATTATCCATGCACTTATTCCCTAAATACTTTGGCTTGTTTCCAAAGAGGTACTTGAAGTGCACTGAAGGAGTAGACCAGTAGGCCATTCTCAATGGGATATTTTACTTTTCTCTTTGAACGGCAGACCACCTCTGCCCAGTTACGTGAGATTTTGCGAAAGTGCCCGGTTTGCAAACGGGCTGATGTTTGCAAAATGGAAGACCCATTTGGTTTACACATTTTTTTTCTTTCACCCAAGCAATCATACAAGGGTACCAGGAATAATAAAAAAGATATATTAGGCAGCATATTAAAAATATTTTCAAAGGAGGGGTGATAAACAATAGAGTAAACAATTCAGTCAGTAACTCTTTGAGGGACATGGAATTTAATCATGCAAACAAACTCTAGGGCTGTGGAGGACAGGTCATTTTAGAGATTGCTTATTCCTAGGATCACCATATATTGGAAGTGATTTGACTATACATAGCGGGGGGGGGGGATATGTCAGTGTAGGTGCAAGGCAGGGTTACTCAGCAAGATTATCCCACAAGTAGGGAGCCACCATTATTTTAAATTGTGAAACACTCTGATATGAATAAAAAAGAGTCTGTTGAAAAATGTATCCTACTGAGATGGGTTTGAGTTGCTTCCTTCTAAATAAACTTGGCCCTTGCAAGCTTTAAATAATCAGCGAGAGTTTAGGATGAAGGGAAGCTGCAGACATGCTAACAGAGAACGGCTGCTTCAGATCTTAAAACTTTAATGCCCTTGGCAAATGATGGGCTTTGGACAGATACAGTGACTGCTGGATAAGGCAACAATTAAGCACAAGCTTTATGTACTAATAATATGTGCATCTCCGATAACTGCTGAGGAGAGGCAAAATGCAAGTAATAAAGGAAAAGTCTGAACTACAGTTCAAAGTCAGGTACCTCTCAATTATGCATCTATTTGTTTAATTTATATCTGCTGGGAATGGGACGGTGAACACCTCCCAGCATGATTAGAGGAACAGATACAAATAAAAGCACAGAGTGTTGGCTAACGTTTGCACTCTTGGATAGCTTGGACGAGTTATTTTTTGAATGAATGGCCAATGCTGGCCGACTGGTCTTGAGAGTAGTGGTCCAAAAAGGATGATTTCCACATTCTAACTGTCGGCTGGCTTTAGCCCTGAAAATGACTTTGCCCTGTTGTGCGTATAGAAATAGAAGAAATAGGTGTCAAGAAGAAATTTGGGTGTTTTTCCCCCTTTTACATGGAGTGAAATCAGGTTCCGGCAGGGAATTCTAGTCTGCTTTAAAATACATCAGTTTGCCTGGTTTTGGTTTGCACTGAACATTATGGAACCTGAATAAGAAGAGCTTGAAGCTAGAGGGCACTGCAGTTAAACCTTTTGCAGTGTCTTATTTAACACACAGCTGGACTGGCTAGAGTTTAGAAGCAATTCAGTATTAAGGATAGCTTGATCCTGTGTTTGTTAGGTTTCAGCCATCTGATCCATTGTTCTCCTGTGGAGGAAAAAGTGAAGAGGAAGCCAACATTTTAAGTTTTGTCGCCTTTTGTCTCTGCCAGACCTACCAAGTGCCAGATTAAAAGTCACATGTGGAACACGTTTCCCCCAAGAACAAATATTGCAACAAATGAATATTTAGCATTTTGTCTGCAGGGGTTGAGTGCTCTTATCCATTAATCATTTAATTACCATATTCTCCCCTACAGAATAGATAGCAAACAACTGCATCCATATGATTTGAGCAGGAATTTTGGAAAAGTTAAGCTGGGAAGCAGACAGGATTTCTTGATTGTCTCTCCCCAAAAAAGTGGAAGCCAGTTACTCGGAACTGTTTCTGAAATGGTTCTCTCCTTGTGTCTTCGCACCTCAAGACCCTGTTAGATGACTGTTGATAATGACATGCTTTTAAAAGAAGCGATTAGTTCCTGAATGATATGCAATATAAATTAGTATTCATGGGGTACTATATAGGCACTCTGTAAAAGGTGGTTTTCTGCCTCGTTGGAGGACCATGGTGAAAATATAAACAGGAATGACACTCAATGGAGATCGTAGACATTGCTCTTCCATGTAAAAATCACCATTGAGAACACATGAAACATGTGGAAGGAAAGCGGGCAGTTTCGCACAATGAGAAACTGCAATGGTTGAAAGACGGCTTACCGGTAATCACCCGGGGGGGGGGTTGTTTTATATGCAACGGAGACTTAGAAAATCGACCCAGAAAAAAGGGAAAAGATGCGCAGTAGGCAAGTAGAGACCGGCACAGAGCAGAAAAATACTACCCTGACGACAGGACACTAACTGCACATCAAACACCATGTGACCGCTACCCCCCAAAATATGCATAAAATTAAGTTACACAGAAAACTTTAGTGAGACCGTGGCCAAAGTTAGCAACACTGATGTTGCTGGTCCCTTTCCCCACGTCCACAGAAATTTATATGGTGCAGTTTGCTAGCTTCCAGCAACTTCTCATCTGATATTCCACTCCAGGCTGCAGTTCATGCTTGGTTCATGCCCATCTCTAGTGATGATCATTCATGCCATTAATGGAGGGCTTTTAAGGTAAGATATTAAAAGAGTGGTTTTAACAGCTGGCTGAATAGCTCAGTAGTTTAGGTATCTGGCTGTAGAACCAGAGGTGGGGAGTTTCATCCCACCCCATAAAGAAAGCCCAGCTCATGTAACAATGGGCAAGCTGCATATTCCCAAGCAGGGACTGATAAACCACTTGTGAGCATTCTGTACCTGGAAAACCCTGAAAAGGGTCACCATGTTAGAACTGACTTGGTGGCATATTAATATTATTTATTTTACCTGAGCTATCCTTCACCCCCAAGAGAAGTACAAATTCAAATCACAGTCTCTTGAGTTCTATTCCATCACTTGACCCACCCAATATATTCCATCTCTCTTCAAAACAGTTCATCTCTTCTTGATTTTTAGTTACTGTACATGCCCTCAGCTTTCTTTAGCTTTACCTTGTCACCAGTCTCCAGTCTTGGCCATAAAGTTGGGCAGTTTCACAATGCTGGATCTCCTGAACCCACTGAGAATACCGGTACCTAATCTATGGGCCACCCTGCAGAGTGAGAACCATCATAGGTCGCAAAGAAAGAGGGGCACGTGGTTGATATTAGGGTAAGATTTTCCCCTTCTCTCCCCCCTCCCAAAATATATTACAGTGATTAGGAGAGAGGAGGAAAAACAATATATTTGTTGGGACTATTTTCGTCCAGCCATTTTTAAATCTGTTAACAATACCCTGTAAGTGGTGAGCAGCTGGAATTATATATATATATAAGTAGGCAGCTAAACAACAGTGAGGGTCAAGTCACAATGCTTCAGTGCCCTCTCTTGAAGACCATTTGTGATTCATGACCTTCTCATGAGGTTTTTCAAATTTCATTGTGGCGGGAGAAAATCAAGAAGAAAATTGTCTATTTTAGAGGAAACTAAATCTCAAAGCTGACATGTTCTCCATATATTATATGAGCAAAAGAGTTAGGAACCTTATCTGCCCTCTAATCTAAATTATTCAGTACAGCAAGTGTCATATCTGACAGCTTAAGTAACAAAGGCTTGTGGCACCTAAGGACTAACAAATTTATTGTGGTATAAATTTTGTTATTCGTCTTGGAGGCACGAGAACTTTTGTCATTTCTCATGAAATGAAGTAACTTGGCTGTCCATCAGCTTGTTAACCTGTGGTTGCTTGTGTTCCATGCATTCATAATTACCAATGATTAAAGAGTTTGTGAGCATTTTGGATGTAAATTCTGAGAAGGCTTTGTCTCAATTGATAGCAAAAAGAAAGCTGAGCGAATTCATTCTCCCCACGTTTTTACCTATCTGCATATATAATATACATAGTATACTGCACATTCTTTCCATGGCAGATTTGCAAATAACAAGTCAAAATGCTTTTATCTGTTGGAATAGGATACTAATTACTAATTAGTCACTGTTATTTAATTAGACCATCTATTTGGCGAATCCTTCATTAATCACACTCAGTTTGGTGTTTGGCCAGCTGTTGGTGGAAATTGTGCAGCTCAGCTGGGATTAGATGTATGCTGTGCTGCAGCTGTACTGTGAATCTGACTGTTGTCCACCTGTTCTCTCTAAGCAAGATGGTAACAGTCCCATGAATGTAGTGGATTATATTTGGGAGCGAGATGAAATGTTTCCTGTAATGAGCAGGTGGAAATTTGCCTGCATAGATGATTTGCGATAAGGTTTACAATAGGTAGGTAAGCAATAATGGTTGAATTCTGATTTCATTGCCATCACCACCACCATCACCATGCTGCTGCTGCTGCTTTATTTTTAATATACTTTAAAGAATGTTAATTGGAATATATTGCACAGTTTTAAAAATGGCCATTTATAAAGCTTGTTAGTTACCTGGTTGTCAATAGATGTGGTACCCACTTGACCTTCAGAACTTCTAATTAAAGCAGCTGATTTCCTTTTTTATCAGTTAATTCTTCCTTCACTTTCAAGGTGACATCCTGTTACAATCAGGAGCTCCTAGAAAAGGTATCTGCAAATATTTGGTGAGCCATTCTCAGCTAAAATTACATTTAATCTGCATTTTCATTTACTCTTGGAATGACTGATCAAAGCCAGGAAATGTCAATTTTTTTAGAATGAAATTCTCAGAATCTTGAAGAATCTTGACCAAGAAAGGGTGTTACTTCTGTGTGAGTACTGTTACCTCTTTGCATTCATTGCTCAGGGTCTATCTAGATAAAGTTGGAGCAATCTGATCAGTGCTCGGAAGGCTTTTATCTTTAGTGCAAATTTATTTTATCTCACACTTGAGTGATCCTTCTATTCACATGGGAGATGTTTGTTCTCCCATGAGAAAGAATCCAGACAGCACTTAGGGGTGTTCCAGTTTCTCATCCCCTTGCTCAACCCCTTCCCCCATCTTTTGCCCTGGCCTTCAGTGGGAGGGAGCTCCAAAGGTTGGGAGCAGCAACAGAAAAGAAGGCCCTTTCATGGGTTCCCACGACACGTACCTGTGAGGGTGGTGGGATGGAGAGAAAGGCCTCTCTTGATGACCTTAACACCCAAGCTGGTTCATACTGCGAGATTTGATCTCTGAGGGAGCTTGGACCCAGCTCATTTCATGCTTTGTAGGTTAAAACCGGCACTTTGAATTGTGCCCTATAGGTGATAGGCTATAGCAAACACTTCCACAGACATAGTTGCACAACTTGTTAGCCAATTAATTCTGCAACCAGGTGTGCAACCACGCACATAGTGCATGTTCTTAAATGTAACTTCAGGTGAACTTCCAGAAGTGTAACTTTATGCTACAGCAAGTACAATAGGATTTCAGCCATACCCTTTAAAAGGTGCTTTATTGATATTAATAATTAAAATAGGACCCCTGTATTGGCAGAGGATAGGTTCTAGGCCCTCTGTGGATGCCTGAAACTGCTGATATAGTGAGCTCATTCACTACTTTATGTTGGAGCATGAAGGGCAAGAGGAGGTCATAAGTGCATGTGTACAGGCTGAGTTGCAATAGTGAACTATTGGTAAACTAGAACTGTGGGCACCGGCTCTGCAGATATGGGGATCCTATTGTTCTCCTTATTGAAATAGGTACACCTTGGTAATGTATAGCATGCTTATTCTTTGATGGCATAGAGAGTGTTCACACTGAGTGGAATGAATTAATGAGTGAGTGAGTGAATTAATAATAAATAAATCACTAAATAATAAGCATATTGCATTTTAATTAATTAAAAATGATTAACTAAAATCTTTACTTCCAATCTGTTACTTTGAAGCTTAGTCAAATACGTACATTGATCCCAAGGTTCAAATCATAAACTATAGAACGGTAGAGTTGTAAGGAATCCCAAGGGTAACCCTTCCCTGCTAATGTAGGGACCCACAATTAAAGCCTCCTGACTGATAGTTGCTCACCTGCAGTTTAAAACGCTGAACAATAGTGCATCACCTTCAAGTGTAGCCTACTCCATTGTTGAACAGCCCTACTAACATTCTCTCTAACGATTAGTCAAAAGCTCCTTGTTTTGTAACTTGAGTTCAGGTCCTATCACCTGGAGTCACAGAATGCAAGTCTTCTCCATTGTCCATATTACAGGTCCCAAGATATGGTAAGATGTGTAATCATATCACCTCTCAGCTCCAGTCCAGACTTGGCAAGCTTCTTCAACCATTTGTCAAGGGGATTGGTTTCCATCAAATCTGCTTTTGTTTTGACACATTTCAGTTTGCTGATGTCCTTCTTTGGCAATCATGCACAGAATGTGTTGAGGCTGAAGACTAGCCAAAGCAGGCTAGAACAGTACCATTACTTCTGTTGCTCTGACTTACTTTACTTCTGTTGATGCAGCCTACATTTGTGTTTTGGTGCCATATAACACTGTTCAATTTGTATCAAAATTCTCAGGATCAAATTCCTCAGGCTTCCCAACTGCATTCCCAAGAGAGAGTTATTTGAGTGCCTCTTGCGTTGTAATATGAAACTTCTAACTTGTATTACACCTACCTGGAAGCCTGGGACTCAGCGTGTACAGAACATTAAACGTTTGTAATGGAAAAATGGTATATTAATAAGTAAATGTAATTTTCTATAATCTTTGAGGTCTTCAGAGAATAGGGTTTCATTTATTATTCAAGGAGAACTAATGTAACATGGAAGACTTTCAACTCTGTACCAATCTTTTGTAACGTTCTTAAGCTTAGCACAACATGTACATGACTAATGAAACCTGAAAGCCACTTCTGTTTTCATCAGTTGATAATCCCTTAAGTACGGGAGTCAAACTTGACTCCCATAATAATATTTGTTGTTGTTGACACTGCAGCAGATCTAGTTGTTGCTGGCAACAAGGACAGAGACACAAGTTCCTCTTCATATTTTTAACATACTGACTTACCTTCTAAATAAATAAATGGCAATGATTGGCAAAAGTTAACAAGAAACTTTATAAATAAATGAAAATAAAATTGGATTGAAACCTGCTGCTGCCCAATAGATAAATACATTCTTGCTAAAAATTTTAGGAGCGAGCACTATGTTTTTGATACATTTTTATCCTGTGCAAAAGCCATGTGTATTACCAGTTACCAAGTGGCTTTGCAATCCTTGGATACAGCCATTCTTACTGAATGGAGCATTTCTCAATGCTCCAATCTAGTTATTCAACAGAATTGAGATATTAGATGGCCATAGATATTAGATAGTCATAGTAGCTGGATAAAACTGATTCCTATGTAAAGGATTCTGGACCGTGCTTCCATCCAAAAACATCAGATATCGATGGAGCATCTTGCTGTAACTTTGCTCTGATGCTCATGTTACCCTTGTCTATAAAACATGTCACATGATATCAAAAATATCTCACAAATCTGTTGCCAGCAGGGCGTGAGAAAAGTCTTTGTGCCTATGCAACTTCAAAATGGACGGGAAGTCTTTAGATGGGAGTTCTGCCTCTCTGTCTGGCTGTAGGAGTGCCTAATGGCAAGGCAGTCAGGACTTTGTGTTCCTCCGTGGTTCTAATAAATGTGTGCTCTATCCAAGGTACCAATAGAGAGCATAGAGCAGAAAGTAGTTCAAAGTAAATAGATGGTGCCAAGTATTGTCCTCTAGTTTCAAGCCATGAAGCAATTGAGTGCTATCAATTAGCCAGCCAGGGCAGCCATCCATCCATCCATCCATCCAGCCATTCATCCCTCCTGCTAACAGGACCTGTGTGGTTCTTTCCCGAAATTCTGTTTTGAGACTGCCACTGTGTCTCAGATGTGAAGATAAAATAGCCTTGGTTAATGTCTAAATCAGTGATGGCGAACCTTTTAGAGACCGAGTGCCCAAACTGCGATTCAAAACCCACTAATGTTTTTTTGCAGTGTGTCAATACAGCCATTTAACCTACAGGTGTCTGTGAAGGGGCAATGTTGGGTGTCCACAGAAAGGGCTCTGAGTGCCGCCTTTGGCACCCGTGCTATAGGTTTGCCAACACTGGTCTAAATCAATAGGAATACATTCTGTTGTTAGACTGATCAGGAGTTGGCTCATTGGAGGAATAGAGCTGGTTCAGTTAACACTCACTAAACTCCGATTAAGTCAAGGGGCCTACTACATTTGGGACTATCAAAGGGGTTTGATCCCCCTTTATATGTAGGAAATATTATCATGAAAGCAGTGTTAGCTGCATCTGTAGCACAACATGATTTTTTTTTCTTTAATGGTTAGGCATCTTTTATACTTCAATAGCAATAAAAAGCTGAGCCAAAGCAAATTTAAAAACATTTTATTTGCAGTTTCAGTATTGCTGAAAACAATCCCCCCATTTTTCATTTCTAGCTGTATCTGCACTAAGATACTGTCTTACATTTCTGGCATCCTGAATGCCAAAAAGAAGTCTGCAAAAACCTCCATGGGCATGAAACCGAAAGTTCTTGTTTATATAGTATTTCTGTTTTTATTGACTGGAAGCTACTTTTGACTCTCTCTTTCAAGAAAAAAAGGCATGATTTTTAAAAAACCAATAAGCCCCCAAGCCTCAGAAATAGAGGAAATGCATAGCTAGCCCCTGTGCATACCTGACTATGCTCTCCATCCTTTCTGAATGAAGGTGTAGGCAGATTTTGTTTTGTGCATTCTCTTTGCTTGCCAGCCCCCTTCCTATTCATATTATTGCTAACTTGCCCTTTTGGGGCCACCCATCATGTGGGTATGTGAATTATAGCCAGTTGGGCAACCAATGACTCTTGGGTGACTTGCACCCTAGATCAGTGTTGGCGAACCTATGGCACAGGTGCCAAAGGTGGCACTCAGAGCCCTTTCTGTGGGCACCTGCCATCACCCCTTCACAGCCACCTGTATTCATGTTAGATTGTTGTATTGGCAATTTGCGAAAAATTAGTGGGTTTTGAAGCACAGTTTGGGCTCTCAGTCTCTAAAAGGTTTGCCATTACTGCCCTTGATCAGGCATGTCCAAACTTTGGCCCTCCAGGTGTTTTGGACCGCAGCTCCCACAGTCCTTTGCCATTGGCAGTCTAAGCCTAGAATTCTGGGAGTTGTGGTCCAAAACATCAGGAAGGGCGAAGTTTGGACATGCCTGCCCTAGATGATTTTAAGCTCTGAAAATAACCGTGCTCTTGCCACGTCGCTAAAATTTGGTGATGCAGCTACACTAGGGCGGGAGTGGAAGAAGCCACAAAACTGAATTGTAGATGGTGGCGGAATGGACATAAAACCCCCAGTTTTAAACTTTTCAACATAAGAGATTCTTCCCAAGGATGGCCTTGCTAAGGCTGCTGCATTGCTGAATTTTAGGAGGAGGTATAGACCTCCAGGGCAGTCACCCAATCCCAAGAGGTTAACTCCGTTGCCATAGAGACATTTATAGAGCCTGTCCAAGATTCAGGTTGGTTGGGCATTGTGCAGTGTCCTTTCTTCCAAAACAGGAGAGATTCTCTAAGCCAGGCATGACCAAACTTCGGCCCTCCAGATGTTTTGGACCACAACTCCTACAGTCCTTTGCCATTGGGTATACAGGCTTGGAATTCTGGGAACTGTGGTCCAAAACATCAGGAGGGCCGAAGTTTGGTCATGCTTGCTCTAAGCTGTATTCTGTGGTGTAGAGGAGGCAGGGCTCTACACCACTGTGGCTTTCTAGGTTTACTCAGATGGCCTTGAGCATCTTGCTTGGGGCTGATGGAATCTGGAACCCAACAGTATAACAAGGGTCAGATGTCTCCTGCCTTTCCCACTGAGGACTCCATCACAGATGTGTCTAAATGGTGCCTATGGTTGAAGCCTGGAATGACAAGTGGAAAACCGCTTACCATTTTCCATGATTTGTTCAGGTGTTTGGCAAAAGGCTCTCCATTTTGTCAAGCGTACCTATTTTGACGTGGGATGTCAAATGTATGAAAATGTGTCATGACTGTAGTAAAAAACCATGAAGTGCTAAAAATAGGCAGGGGAAAAAGTGCCAAGTGGGCTTTCCTCAATCAAAGTCGATTAAGCTATTTATAAGCCCTTTCCTCTTCGCAAAGAGGCATGATGAGAATTTAATTTGTAATCCTTGGATAATGCAGTAGGTGGTTAGTATCAGTTAATTGAGAGCAATTAGCTCATTTTGTAGGGTACAGCTGGAAAGAGGTGAGAGCAGGCATTTTAAGTGTTACCCCACCAGGGTTTTCTGTTGATAGATTCAGACAGGTTATGAATATTTCAGAAGGACCATGCGTTCACTTCCCAGGAGCTAAGGCTGCTGCCAACAGCAGAAGCCACACTGGGAAGGTAACATAAGAAACCTGAAAATCCTCTGAAGCAGACTTGTTCTCTTTTTTTCTGAAGGCTTGCAACACAAAAGTGTAATTGGAGCACACTTGTTCAGAGGAATTAGAGACTGTCATATGTTCTTGAATTGTCAGAAAAAGGAGGGTAGGGAGAGGATCCTAGTACAGTGGTACCTCAGTTTAAGAATGCCTTGGTTAAAGAAAAACTCAGTTTAAGAAATGAAATTATTGGAAATGGGGATGACTCAGTTTAAGAAAAATTGTCAATTTGTCAATTTGTCAATGCCCCAGTTTAAGTTTTTTTTTCACAAGGCATTAAAATTGATGTGTGACGTTCACATGATGAAAAGAATGAGGATGCCTTATTCTAAGAAAATTTTAAATGGAATGCTCCGGTTTGTCTTTTTTTATTGGTTTTCAGTGTCTTTCTATGGGAAAGCGCATTTTGGTTTAAGTTTTTTTCACAAGACAAAATGGCCTGGAGAACAAATTAATTACAGTGGTACCTCTACTTACGAGTTTAATCCACTCCAAATGCATGCTCATAAGTTGAACTACTCATAAGTAGAGCAGCCATATCTAAAACATCCAAAATAAAAAATAATTAAAAAATTGTAAGTAGAGCAGACCACATCTAAAATTTGTAAGGCTGCAGTTAAAACACCAATGGTTTTCCGCTCTTAAGTCGAATTGCTCGTAAGTTGAGATACCACTATAGTTAAACCAAGGTACCACTGTACTTTCTCCCAAATGATATAATACCTTATTTCAGAGATCTGGGGAGGAGAATTAACCCTTTTTGTTAGTTGATAAGGGAGTTTTTGCTTGCTCTTGTCAACTCAGAACTGCTGCTTTTTTGGCATTATTGGTCTGTGGTAACCAGGCAGTCTTTCTGATGGCATGCATATATGTCTGTCTGTCTTGGATGCAAATAAACTCAGATGCTTTGTAGAGCACACGTCAAGAGAAAACACACACAGTTCTAAATTGTTGAGATAGTTGGACTTTCACAGGATTGCAGTTAGTGAAATCCCAGTACTAGAATGACATAATTTCTGTCAATATGTTTTGGGGATAAGCCATAGATCAGCAGAATCAGAAAAACTCAATCTCTGTTACTGGCCACTCAAATTTGTATGTTACAATAGCTAAAAATTTGGCCCTAGTTGCAAAATTTATTGGGAGCAAGTATGTTGAGTTCCACTGGAAATCTCTCTGCTGTACTTCTTGCCTACTATAGATGGAAGGCAAAGAGCAAAAAAATCTTGAATTCTAGTCCAGACCATTGCAGAGAACAAGTGCCACTGTACTAGTTTGGCTTGTTCTTCTCTTGCCATCCCCTATTTATTTAGTTATTTATTTAATTCTTTAGAACGATACCTTGCCCTTCAGGGCCTATCATGTGAGAAAGATATGTGGTTCAGCCCTTACTGAATAATGAAGACTCCATATCTATCTATCTATCTATCTATCTATCTATCTATCTATCTATCTATCTATCTATCTATCTATCTATCTATCTATCTATCTATCTATCTATCTA
>JAHTLZ010003526.1:47820591-47844228 GCA_023846285.1 Phrynocephalus versicolor | reverse complement strand
TCTAAGCCATAATTTTGTTGTGAGCCACACTGTTGAAAAGTCCTGCAAATTAGCCCTGGCATTTCCACTTCCCATCTTCTTGTAAGCTCATTCTTTTCCATGCAAACTTAACTTTTGTGTCTTTCCTTTCTCATTATTTATGCTGCAGCAAGAAGAAAAGACAGTTTATCTCAAAGATAAGTTAGCATAGCTCTGTACATCAGCTTGAAGGAAGGGGTCCCTCGTGAATTACTGCAGTTTGGGAGATGCTGTTCTTTTCAGTGAAGAGTTGTTGAGTAACATCTGATGAGTAAAAATGAAAGTTCCATTTTGTTCATGTATCTCAAAGTCAAACCGAATGAAAAGCTTGTTCGTGGATACAAGGTGCTGGGAAATGGCCCTTTTTGTACACAAAGGATATCTTTGATATTTTTGTTTTGAGAATCAAAATTTTCTTTACAGACCACAAAACAATAAAAGAGCATGAGGGGAAGGATGGCTTGTGTAACATACACATATGTGTGTAAGATAGCCAAAAGTGAATCACACAGCCAGTCCACCCCAGCATGTAGTTATGGTATGTGGAACCTTGATAGCGCTCTTTAGCACAGCAAAAGACCTCATTCACTTGTGTTTCTATATAGAAATATTGCACCCTTGCCCTTTAAGAGCTGTCACACACTTTCCTGTCATAGTGGTAGAGCATGCATTCTTTTTGGCATGATTCACTGAGATATAATACATGTGTTTAGCCTTCACAGATGGGTCCTTTCACCAAATGACAAATAAGGTGGTGTTGATGTACTGTATTGACATTTTGATATGTCACTTACTCTTTTAACAAAAAATAAAAAAGGAAAGCCCCCCTCTCCTGAACAAATTCTGAAATAAAAAGCAGGGGAGGGGCAATATTTACTCATTGGGCTCTGCCCACACAAGGCAGGGCAGCCCCAGTAGAGCCCCAGGTGAGGGGAAAGGCTGGGAAAGAGGGCATTACCTCATTCTGTCTCCCTAACTCTTCACCCCATGTTCTCCCTTCTTGCTGCAGCCTCTTCACTCATGAGTAAACTGGGTAAACCTTTCTTTGTATGGATCTGTAGTACAGGAGAAGAATACGCATAGTGCAGTCTTCACTATGGACAGAAGGATTGCTCAAGTAAAAGTTAAAATAGATTGCACTTAACGTTAGGACCTTTTAAGAGCAGATAGGACCACACCAAATTTCCCAGTGTGGACGGGCCCTCAAATTAACACAGGGACAATCAGGCTGCAGTCATATATGGTTGGAGTGATACTGCTGGAGTGATACTGCAGACTGATGTAGCTGTTTGGATGAGCAGCAAAGTGTTTCAATCTCTCAAGAAAAAGAAGTCCAGTTGCCAGTACTCAGCTTCCAGATGCTAATACTTTGAAATTTTCCATGACTTCCTCTGTAATTAAAACATTAGCACCCTCAAGTAATATTATCAAAAGCAACTCTGAGGAATCACTGAAATACCCACAAAATGGGGATATTAAAATTTGTCTAGCCTTCTGTGGAAAATGATGATTAGAACAAGCATTCTAATTATCAAGGAAACAGAGATAGTGCCTAGTGCAGTGGTTCTCAACCTGTGGGTTCCCAGATGTTCCTGGATTGCAACTCCCAGAAGCCTCCACGACTCCCTGTGCTGGAAGGGGTTTCTGGGAGTTGCAGTCCAGGAACATCTGAGGACCCACAGGTTGAGAACCACTGTTATAGCAAAGGTGTGGGACCTGTGACCAAGCAGTTGTTGTTAACCTCCAGCTCCCATCATTCATCATGGCTGATAGGAATGATGGAGCCTTTGAGCCAGACATCTGGAGGGCCACAATTTTTCCTCCCTGGTGTATGGGGTCTCTTTGTGTTACATTTGGCTTCTGAATTATCACAGGATAAGACATTAAAATGTGTCAGAGAAAAGGTTTGTCAGTATTTTGGAACAGAGAGACAACATAAACAATCTATTTGCTAGAATCTCAACATGGGAGCGTGAATGATATGTGATGGGCAGATTTTAATTTTACTTCTTGGCCTTATCAGATGTTTGACATAATGTGTAAAGGTCTAAATGCATAGTGGGAACTTTATGCACATGTAATTTCCCCACCCCATCCAGCTATCTAGAAATGCTTTGTTAAACTGAAACTATACAAAAAATATATCTATGAGCTCTAGTGCTGCCAGTGTGTAGGGAACACACCAAGCATGATGTTATATTTCTCTCTGGTGTGTCTAAACAATGGTTATGTGAGTCCAGTCCTGGGTTCTTCCCTGAGTGAGTGGCAACTGACATGATCAGCTGTAATATTTTTCTGTTGAAGAACATGAGTAGATTCCTAAAGCACCTCCAGCCAATCCTTTTCTTACCCCGGCTTTATTCTCCCCTAAAGAGAATTTACTTTTTTGGTAGGATGCTGTAGCTGGTGTCATTGGGAGGGATTCTGCTTTTTGGGCGTGGGTAGGACTGCTCTGGTTTGGTTCATTTCCAGTGCGAGTGATCCCTGGAAAGGGATCAAAAGCAAGCCTTCCTGGCTGCCAAAGCTCTTCGGTGGGATTTTGGAAAGTGACTTAATAAAACGACCACCTCAGGATATTACTTTTTAAAAAAAACATTATGTTAGGCCAGTGGTGCCCAAACTTTGGCCCTCCAGATGTTTTGAACCACAACTCCCAGAATTCCAAGCCTTTATTGCCAGTGACAAAGGACTGTGGGAGTAGAAATCATGTATAATTTTTAAGTGTTTGGCGCACTTAAAGGTTTGGTCAAAATATTACTTGTAGCCAAAGGCAATGAAGATATTTTTAAAATGATGCAGTTCATTTTTGTTGCCCTAATAGAGAAGTTTTTAAAAAACCACCACTTCCAGCAAGGAGTGGAGGGAATATTTAATTTACCAATATACTGAAACAGTGCTATTATTAAGCCACAGTGCTATTAACCCTAAAATAGGATTGTTTGATCTTTGATATGCCCTTTGGATATGAGGTTTATACCAAATATCACATTATAGCTCTACCTGAACCCGTGACCCTAGTTAGCATGGACCAGTCCACACCAAAACAGACCATGGAGACAAGCCTACCTCACAGTCCTTGTTAGAGGGCTGTGAAGATAAGTATTCTAAAAAGTTACAAAGCACATGGCACACATTTAAGTGTTATAGAAACAAAAGTAATATTTGTAAGATGGATCAAGGATAGTCACTGCTGTCATGCTGAACTCTGGAAGAGATAATGGGACTGTAAATACAGATTTTCAAGGAGTTGATGTATTATTATTTTTAAGTTCTTTTTTAAAAAAACAGACATTTATTATTCCAGAGGATAACAAGCAAGAAAATTGCACAAGTGTCCTACTTTTTCTTTCAAACAGCAAAAGAAGATTCTTTCCATATCTGTCATTTAAAGGGATGTTTTCAGAGACAAACAACTAATGAATGATCAGTGCTGGTTCCCACTGCAGAGTCCTGCGTTAAAAGCTCCCCTCATAAATTCTGTCTTGCTTCCTACGGCTCAAAACAGCTGGAGATGGATGGTGATGACCTTGATTGGAAGGTGACCCATGTGTCAGTGCTGCAAATGCATAGGGCCTCAGCGGTACTCAACGGGTGTCATTTCCGCATCCATTGTTTTGCTGTGCCGGCTTCTATAGCCTTGCCAAACACTGAAATGTTGTAAAGTGCTGTTCCAAGGCCAAGTACTTTGCTGCTCTTACGGATGTGGCTCAGGTGCTTAAGACCATCTGATTGTTTCAGGACTCGTGGCCTTGGTTAGGATTTACTTCCGTTAATGTTGTGTTCGGGATGTGTGCTGAGATGTGGATGAAGGCTAAACATGACTCAGTTGGGCTGCATTGGGTCAATTATGCTGCTTTCCAAGGTCAAAGTGGGTTTCCCTTCAAGGGTTTCAGAATCAGAGCTATATCTTGGCCCCTGCTTTCTTCAAGATTTATAGAAGCAAAGAAAAAGTGCTAACAAATACATTTGGAATGTTACTGTAGCACTTTTAAGTTTTATGGGGTGATTTCCATACTGTTGATGAATCCTACAAACACAATTACACAAAATGAGTCTCTTCCTGTTTGCATTTATTTAACAGGCAACAACAAGCAATTACAACAACAAAATGCTACAATTTGTGCACCCAAGTCCTTGGCAGAAGCTCCAGTACAAGAACTGCTTGTAGAATTTTCAAAGTTCAAGTGTCCCTTTGATTTCAAAGTCAGTCAAAAATCCAAAGTGTCTTCCTCAACTCTATTGGACATCCAGAGCACAGGAGAATCTTCACCCCCTTGACTCAGTTGGCCTTAGTAGTCGAAGTGCCAGCATCTTCCATCTTCTTTCTAGGATTTAAATCCAGATACTAGAATTCTTCAGCCGTAACACATCTGTCTTTCTGAAACTTCTCAACTTTCTCAGCAAGGGGCAGCAGACATTTCTATGATGTATACAATTTTCATAACCCGCCGGCCCCCCGAAAAAAGGAAATCGGGGGGGGAGAGGCGGGATGGATTTAATTTAAATCAAATTTATTTTAATTGTGATTTAATAATGATTTAAAATTTAAAAATTAGATATTTTTGCAATTAAAATCATGTTTTAAATTTAAATTTTGATTTAAATAATTTTGGTTTTTTAAAAAAATCATTGATTTTCATCCACCCTGAAGGTAGGGGAAATCAATCAACCACTCCAAATTTAGCACTCCCCCACGTTATGAAAGGTATATTAGTACTGTATCTGTCTTGACGTAGTCAACCTTAGCAGCTTTCCTTGGGAGACCATTAGATATGAATAGATAGATAGATAGATAGATAGATAGATAGATAGATAGATAGATAGATAGATAGATAGATAGATAGATAGATAGATAGATAGATGATAGATTTTAAAAATAATTAAAATATGAAAAAGTTTTTATGAAATATACACATATATATATTAAGATTTAAAGGTGCTGCTTATATACTACCATTTAGCACTTAAAGGCTGAGCCAACCAAGTCATGAGCACAATTTGGCTGCAGTATAGCAGTTTAACCACTGTGCCACAGGGCTCTTATATGCTGGACCTGACCAACCTGTAGAGAAGGTTGGTCAGGTCCAGCATGGGGAGATGAAATGTACACACTTCTGAGAATCACACATATTTCTTTTAACTTTGACCAGCTTGTTGCTACAGATGGCAACAGTGTCTTGTTTTTATTAGAGGACATTTCATCATCAGCAAATTCGTGGGGAGGTAATATGAGCTTGCTATCCATGCTCTTCAGGAGCCTGTGCTTAATGTTCTTAACCTATTGAGAGCAGTGTGAAGTGCCCATTAAAACAGGAGCTTAAATGAGCCACATCTGTCTTGTCTGTCTTGTATTTATCCAGATTAAAATGCCTAAAAAGTAATTAAGAGAAATACTTGTTCTAGATCCGTTCACCTGCTTACACTGAAGCCTTGTTGTTGTTTATGCAAAAAGCATGAGCAAATGACAGATTTGCAACGAGGGATGTGCATGTATAGATATCACCTAATGGCATCTGCATAACCATGCCCATCACTAGGTCTTATTATCAGGGTAGGGTTTAACAAATGCATAGAAATCCTGCTAGGGCTTATTTTTGGGGGAGGTCTTATTTTTGGGGAAACAGGGTAATATTGCCTGAAAATAATAAAGCCTATGATATTCTCACTATCTTAATACTATGAAAAATTACAAGCCTATGTTGACTAAGTCTAAATTTAGCTAACTATATCTTGAAGCCGGATTCCAAGCAAGCCTCTCTCATAGACTTAAGTATAAACTTTTCTTTTTCCCAGCTCCGAGAATCTTTGAGATGTCACATGAAAGAAATAACCAATAGTAGCTGTCTAATTTTCTCTAACTTGTCTTGTTATATCTTGACTGTTGCATTCCTTAGATAAGCGTCTAGCAAAAAGCTATAAATGTGCAGTTAATACTGAGCCTTATAAATCACACTATGTCCCATCTTCCTAATTCCATCAGAGTTACCAATCTATCTCCTAATTTCCCTCTTACAAATATAAATCTGAATTTATTTCTTCTCCTTGCACTAAACTGCCATCCTAGAGATCGATGCTTTATAATATTGTGTCCTTGTTTCTGTGATGTGCTTCCTGTAACATTAGGAATTGCACACCAGCACCTAAATTATGAGTAACTCTGTTTCACTGGGAAAACCAACCTGTCATTTGATATAGCTGTCAAACATATCACTCATCAAAAAATTTAACTGAGCTTTTCATCTTCTTATTGAATAAAATATATTAGGAATGTTGCCTGTATTGCCATAATAAAGGAAAGGATTGTGTACATAATATTTTTCTTGTTCTCCCCTGTCTCTCTTCCTCCCCTGTCTCTTCCTTTCTTCCACTCCCCCCTCCCAACTAATGGAATTGAGGCCAAGTTGACACTTGCCCTGACTTCTTGTTAAACATTTGCTAGCCTTAAAACCATAGCATTGCCAGGTGGTTGTATCTCACTAGCCTTTGAATTTCTCACAACATTCCCAAGCTTGCATAATTCTGAGGCATTCCATGAGGCATTAAAAGGCTGTGTAGGTATATCCAGCCAACTCAGCCAAGCCCACTGGAATTTCAGCCAGGTAAACTTTGTAGGGTCCACAGATAGAATAGTGTGGCCACTTTTCCTGTGGTGACTCAAAGTGGAGGTGACATTGGCTAAACTTTAGGTTTGTTGTTTGTTTGTCCTCTGGCAGGTTTGGAGTGATGGCAATTATGTGGGTTGAGAGTTGGCTCATCACATGTCCAATATATTGTGGACTGGCTACGAAAAAAGGAGAACAAATTAGGATTAAAGTCTTGTTTGTGGGCAATGTCAAGTGCAAGGCATGTAAAGTGAGGTCAAGAATATTAAGAAACCCCACTTTTTCCCCACCCAGATCTAAATTGGAGGAGTTGTGGCTGAAAACCCTGTTCATCTGTTTAAAAGGGTAGCAAGAGGAGAAAAAAAGATTTAACTCCCCTGCCAAATCTTTCCTCCATTTTAGAAAGACCTTGAAAAGTCTTTCCTTGCCTGGTATGGATCCCCCCCCCCAACCCACATGTGGTTCTCCATTTTCGTAGCTTTTCCATTGCTTCCTTTTTCAGGTTGAGCATTTCAACCTGTTATATGCTTTTTCATATCTTATGATTCCCCCTCCCCAAATCATACCCTATATAAAGATCAGTGCACCCCTATACAACAGACCCCACCTGGAGTACTGTGTCCAGTTTTGTGCGCCTCAATTTAAAAAGGATGTTGACAACCTCGAGCGGGTGCAGAGGAGGGCAACCAGGATGGGTGAAGGTCTGGAGGAAATGTCTTATGAGGAACGGCTTAGGGAACTGGGAATGTTTAGCCTCTCTAAAAGAAGACTGAGAGGGGATATGATAGCTATGTTTAAATATTTGAAAGGATGTCATATTGAAGAGGGAACAGGATTGTTTTCCATGGCTTCAGAGACTAGGACTCGGGGCAGTGGTTTCAAACTACAGGAAAAGAGATTCCATTTGAACATTAGGAAGAACTTCATGACAGTTAGAGTTGTTCGGCAGTGGAATATGCTGCCACGGAAGGTGGTTGAGTCTCCTTTGGAAGTTTTTAAGCAGAGGCTGGATGGCCATCTGTCATAAATATTGTGATGGGGTTCCTGCATGGCAGGGGGTTGGACTAGATGGCCCTTGAGGTCTCTTCCAACTCTATGATTCTATGCTTCTAACAGTAATAGATGGTAAGCAAACCACCATGGGCAGCTTTTGAAATGTATTTTTTTCATCCAAGGTTTGGTGTTTATACAGGAAGCCAGTGAGTCACATTTTGGTCTATGCACATTTGGATATGTGCATTGTTTCTTTTGGTTAATCCAAAGAGTCTTAGATATTTCTGTAGCTGTGACTAATTTAAAGTGCCATCTGTTAAAGAGTTAGACTATGCACACTTCCTTTTTCTCCACACAGCTATTTCTTGTCTATTAGAAATGATTATAAGTTACTATTACAGTATTCTAATTTGGAACCTTATGTGGAAATATCAATGTCTGTGTTTCAACCCCCCCCCCCCAAAGTCAGGATTGGACTGAAATCCATTTCACAAAGGGTTTCATGAACATGTTCATTAATACCATCAGCTAGGAATGCTTAGAGTAGCCTTTCTCCCTTCTCTTCTTCCTTCATTGTCATTTTGGCTATTTCAGAAAGAATCTACATGTTACAAACTGTTCCCCTCCATACTAAATACACTTTGCACCTATCCACCTCAGCATTACCTATACACCCACAACAGAGAATGAGGCACAGCACAAGCCAGCACTTGGATTGTGTGATATTCCTCCTGCATTATTAAGTGGAGTCATACCCCCAGCATTATGATGCAAAATGAGTGAAATAAATCTTTGGTGAGATTACAGTTGTAATGTAACTTTATGTGCTTTAGTTATTGTATAAGAAAATGGCTGTCAGTATCATAGAACCATAGAATAATTGAGTTTGAAGTGGGTCTATAAGGTCATCAAGTCTAACCCCTTACTCAATACAGGAATCCAAATGAAAACTGATCTGGCAGATGGTTGTCCAATTTTCTCTTGAATGCCTCCAGCCTTGGAGCACTCACCGTCTCCTGAGGTAACTGGTCCCATTGTCACACTGTTCCTACAGTTAAGAGCCCCCCCCCCCAATATTCAGCTTATATCTGGCTTCCTATAGCTTGAGCTCATTATTACATGTCCTGAACTCTGGCATGATGGAGAACAGATCCTGCTCCTGCTCCTTTTCAAATATTTGAAAAGTGCTATCATATAGTCCATCGCTTTTATTTTTTTCAAGGATAAATATGCCCAGTTCTTTCAGTCTCCCCTCATAGGGCCTGATTTCCAGTCTCCTGATCATCCTTGTTGCCCTCCTCTGAACTTACTCCAGTTTGTTAGCATCCATCTTGAAGAGCAGTGTCCAGATCTGGACACAGTATTCAAGATAAGTTCTATTCAATGCTGAATAAATGAGGTTTTAGAAACTATAATTTTCTTAATGCAGCCTAAAATAGTAAGCTCTTCTCTGTCTTTTAAGTGGCGTACATTATTCTAGCTTTAATTGCTTGTAAACATCTCAGTTCATACAAGCATGGGTTGTGGTATACAAAGTATGCTAGTTAGTGGAAAAATCAGCTTGTTTTTAATTGGATTACTGTTACTTTGAAGTTATATATTTTAATCAGCTCATGCAAAATGTGCATCCTGAATGAAGTTCAACCTGATTCCAAAGAAGGGCAAATCCCACAGGGATGTGGAGTTTACTCTTATTTTTCTATCCAATTATTTATTTGGAGTTTTTTGCATTTTTAAAAAATGCATACTGTATAATTAGACCTTGATTTTTCTGCAACATTCTCCTTCTCTGACACATACACACCAGTTTCTTAAAATAGTTATTTTACAGAGGTGAGGGCTTTGAAGTAACCTAACAATAGGCTAACACAGTGTTCATGAAGTCAAAGAACAACGCATTCTTAATTTACATCATGTGTTGTGGGTAGGCACACTTTGAAAGGCTGTTTGAAGAGGCCATGTAAAGAGAACTTGCACCATCAACAGATATGCACCATGTGAGGTTGTCAGTCAGCACACCTGGCACTGAATTTTTTCTCTTGATTTTTTTCATAGCAAAGGCTGTGGAAGCTGCCTTGCTAGACATAGAAAAACTGTTTGCATAGTGAATAGTATCATCTCTTCCCCCCCCCCTACATAGGAATATGTGTTGTTCCAACACTGCTTTTTCATGAAATATTTGGACACTATGGCATGCTTTAGTCTTGGCTCTAAAGTAAGGTCTTTCATATCCAAATCTTAAGAGAAAAAAGTCTTTTATCATTCTTGCTCCTCCCCTCCCTACATGGCTCCAAATTTCAGAAAATAGCCCAGTTCTATGAGCCCAATTAGTCTACAAAGGCCACAAACATGGATTTGTAAGGACAGAGATACCATGTCATTTTCTCTTTGCTTTCCAAAATCTTATGTACTGTCTACTTTTTTTCAAACAAATATCTCACATGGCAAGTTAGGCATGTACTGTGCACATAAAGAAGGAATATAAACATTCTGCAAGGTTTTCAGCATTGACATGTTTCTCCCTCATGGGGAAAGCCAAATACAGTAATTGGCTGTATGAGAGAAAGAACATTTCTCTGTTTTTCCACATTGGTTTTCAGGAGCAGATTCCCCACCCCCACCCCTGCCACTGGATTTAGATATGTGGCCGTAGCTTTTTCCTACTGTTTGCCTCATCTTCAGTACTTGCACCTTCTTCTTTTATCTATTAGCACCTCTGTGTTTTCCCACCATGTTCCTTTCCTTCATTTCCCTAAAACGAGTGGTCAGATGGATAGTCTTAATGAAAGCCCAGAAGGAAAATATATAATCAGCTGCCCTCATGTGGAGTGAGATCAATGGTTCACTGAGCTCAATAATATGCAACATTATCCTAGAATACAGAGCCAAGTTCTTGACTAGCTCGTGGTCTGAAAGTTAAACTAAACATTAAAGGGGATGCACATTATTTATGCTTTACCACTTCCCACTACTAAATTTCCTCAGAGATACATCCATTATCCCACAGACACACAAATTAAGCTCATGTTTACCTTCCTGTGACACATCATGAAACAATAAAAGGAAGACACACAGGTGAAGAAAATCACATACTGTGAAAAAAAATATCTTTTAAGCCTTGGAGGGGACCTATCTGTAAAACATGTGATAAATGTGATGTCTTGTTTAATCCTAAAAATAACAAGATTCGAATTTGACTATATTTGCATACACAGAGGCCTGCTCTTTTCCTTTCAGTGTATGACCATGAGTGGTCTTCAAAACCTTTGAATATTTTTGTTGCAGCCATTTCACTGCATGCACATATATGGTGTTAAGAATGTTAGCAGATAAGAAGGCATTATGTTTCTGTGAAGAGCTGCATTAACAGAAAAGTAATATGTTCTGTCCTAAAATCTCTATTTCCTAATGTCTCAGTGGTAAAACTGATTGTAGTGAACAAAGAGACAAGATTCAGTAGTCACTCTGTGGTGAATAATAATAATAATAATAATAATAATAATAATAATAATAATAATAAAAGAAATTTAAAAATCATTGATGGTACCATGCTATCAGACTGCCTCCTCTAAGCAAATTTAGCAAAAACTAGTGCTCGCTCATTTAGAGAGAATTCCATTCCTATTTACCAGTAAACAGAAGGAAACTGCTAATGTTGATTAGATCTGATGTTGATTCTCAGTGGCACTACTTGACCAGGCGGGTTTCTCTTTTTAAACGATACACTAGTAATTATGTACTGATTTATAGTCACCATCTTCTAGGTATGAAATACACAGAAGTGGTTTACCGGTTCCTCCTTCTGGTGACACTTTAAGGTTGTGTAGTTGCCCAAGGTGGCAAGGATGATAAGGAACTCAAACCTGTCAACCAAACATGCTCCATAAAATCTCAGCTGGCCCGTTAAAAGGTATGCACGGTGATGATTCAAAAGTCCCACTCCTTGTCTCTGCAGCCGGGTGCTCCAACCCAATGAGTAATACCAGTACTTTTAAAAGAAAATGATATTGGGTTTTTCAAAAATATAAACAGCCTTGAAGAACAGTGTGTGAATATTTGGAATAACATAATTACCTATACATTCATTCAGTGAAAGTGTATGTGTTTGAGTGTACTAAATGTGGCATCCGGTGGCGTAGTAAGGCTCCCACCTTGCTAGTTTGAAAAGTGCTGACCCTGGATATATTCCTTGTCTAAACTGTACCTATAATGAAGATGATTCTGGATGATCACGTTAAGAGAAACTTGAAGTGTGAATGGGATGAGCAAATAAATTTTCAAAGGGACTGGCTCTTTTGTTTGGGTGATACTATGCCAATGAGCCCTGCGATTTGGAATTGGGTTTTGGAGTTCGTAACCATAATGTCAACTCAGGCCTTTAGATAAGGCACAAGGAGGTCATATCTTCTGCTGATGCTCAGCATCCTTGCTCTTTCTGTGATCTTTCTCAGACTATAATATGTTCCAGAATGTGACTTTTGTCCTCATTAAAGACACAACTCCTTTCAGATTGTGCTTGTTTGATGTTCCATTCCTTTGTAAAAATAAGGAACAGCCTTTATGAAGTTGATGGAAATAATTTAATTAAAAGAGAGAAGAAAGGAAAAATAAGAAAAATGTGGTAGAAGAAAAGCTGATGCCTAGTCTACCTCAGAGTCAAAGATCATGCCTGCTCCTCACTTGTCATGAGATGAGAAAATGTTCTCTATGTTTCTGAGCCATGGACTAAACTTAATGGGAGAAAGTAGCCATTTTGTGGTGGGACTAGGATCCAGGGAGATAAACATAGCTGGTTAACATTCAGGATACAGAACATTGTATATCAGCATCTCTTTAAAAATCTCAGGTACAAACACAGCTCTGATGTTTGGGTTCCGCTGGCTGTTGATGAATGCAGGAAAGGGTAAATTGTTAATACTCATTTGCATTTACAAAATATTAAGAAGTTAGAACCTGACATACCTTTATATTTGAAAGCTACAACACAATTCCAGACTTGTGTTTAAAATTTTCTCTCGGCACTTGACCCATCCTGTTATATTCTGTTGGCCTGAAGCTGCACAAATTATTGATTATAATTAGTTTGAAAGTAAATAACTCCCACTGAGAGCTCTCTGGATGCTGTAGTAAGTCGGAGATAATGTCCTCTGACTCTGTGTATGCTCATAAATCCCTAATCTCATCAAATAGGTTATTTTAAGAAAGCTGGCTAAATTAGTTACATGATGCTAAGGAAATCCTGTTGGAATGAATTAATGATTTGCAACAGATGTGTTGTGGCTTTTAGATACTGAGCTTAAAAGAAAGATGCTGTTTAGTAATGTGTTCGGCAAGTCTGTAGAACTTTTGTTGCTAATTAAAGCCCTAACCAGATATTTTGCTTGCTCACATGAGGGTTAAAATGGCATGGAACCCAACATTGGCCTCCTCTCAGCTCTTGGAGGGATGAAGGGCATTTTTGCATGCATTCACTTTAACTTGACTAGAAACTGCCATGAATCAGGGACTACATACACAGTGAGTTTCCTAGTTGTAAGGAGGCTTCTGCTTGGATTTGAGAAAGCCTGAGTGGAATCTCCATTCAGAAGTCGTTCCCAAGAAAGCTGAAGGTATTGGGGGAAGGACCTCTGTGTGTATGCACATTCCTTTCCAATTAGCCCTTCAAACAATCCAGTGTGCCTGTTGACTTTCCATTGTGCTTTCTGTCTCGGTGGTAGCTAACTAAAGTACATAAAGGTAATAATTAATGTCCTGTTAAATGGATTCCAATGTATGGGGAGCCTTCCCAGAGTCTTTTAGGTATAACATATTCAGAAGGGGTTTGTCAGTCCCTCTAGGACTGTGCAGCTTGTCTGTCTCTTCTCCCAGGAGGCATAGTGAAGAACTGAACTGTCATTCCCTGTGTCAGGCCTCACACACTCACACACAGATGAAGTCCAAGCTTTTACTGAGAACTCAGGATAAAGCACAGCTCAGCAGGTTCATGGTTAACAGAGTCCAAAGGCAAGTAGCAAAAACACACACCAAGTCCAATAGGTGAGCTACAATGATACAGAGTCCAAGGTCGAAAACAGGCAAGCAACAGACACTTATGCCAAATCCAAGAAGCAGGAGAATTCAGAGCCAAGAGCCAAGAGCCAAGGTTGAGCCGAGCAGAGACAGAGGTTCAGGAATCTAGGAACAAGGCACATGGGTGAGGGCAAGCCTTAGCGACTTGTTGCTCCCACAAATGTAGCCTGACCCCTGAATGCCTGATTTATGGTCCCATCCTCGTAAACCCTCATTCTGCTAAAACTTTGGGCTATGTGAATGTAAATGCCTCCGAATTTCCAATAGCTTATCTCTCCTCTGCTTAGCTGTGAGTCTTTGCTTTCTGTGGATGACCACTCTCTAGGGAGGAGTGGACTCTCATGAGACAGATAAATCACTATCGGAGTCAGCTGCTGGAGGATCTGCAGAAGCATCTGTGGATTCCTCTGAACTTAACCCCTCAGTGTCTGAGTCTGGCTCCGCCAGGGACCTGACACCCTGGCTCAGTGGCTAATGGCTCCACCACACTGGTCCCATCCATTTCAGTGGATCTAATATCCAATTATGGTTTAAGGCAAGATCTAAGAAGGGCACTTGTTCTCTATTAAGAAGAGGGACTTGGGGTTTGCTTCTCAAACGTCATTTCTCTACTAACCTAGCAGAGAAAGATTCATGACAACATTTTCATGGCTGGCATCATGATAGACCACAACAGATGCAGTCTGTGAAAAATATGGGGAATAATACGTGGGTCCATTGGAAGTGTTTCAGGCTTGAGATCAAATAGATACAGAGAACATAAGAACATAAGAACAGCCATACTGGATCAGGCCAAGGGCCCATCTAGTCCAGCTTCCTGTATCTCGCAGTGGCCCCACCAAATGTGTCTGGGAGTGCAAGACTAGATATCTGTCTCCTGATACCACTCCCCTGCATCTGGTCCTTGAAGTACTCTGGTTTTAAGCCTGGAGATTACACATCTCCATCATGGTTTGTAACCTGTTATGGACTTTTCCTCCAGGAATCTGTTCAGTGCCCTTTTGAAGGTATCCAGGCCAGATGCCATCACCACATTCCGTGGCAGGGAGTTCCGCAGACTAACAACATGCTGGGTAAAAATATTTTCTTTTGTCTGTTCTCACTCTCCCAACCCTCAATTTGAGTAGATGTCCCCTACTTATGGTATTTTGTGAGAGGGAGAAGAGTGTCCCTCTATCTACTTTACTCATGCCCTGCATCATTTTGTACATCTCAATCATACCCCCCCCCCGAGGTGCCTTTTTTTCCAGACTAAAGAGCCCCAAATGTTGCAGCCTTTCCTCATAACGGAGGTCCCCAAGCCCAGTGATCATTTTAGTCTCTCTCTTCTGGGACAGTTAATAGAAAAGAAAATATTGCAGCTATTTCATGAGATTAGCCTTGGTTGCAAACACTTCTAATCTGGAGACTGAAAGCTATAGCTTGAGTGTCTGGAAGATGCCTGCTCCTATCAATAATAGTCAGTTGTATTCCTCTTCCAGCATGAGGACATAAGGACTATAAACATCAGCCTCATCTAATTCAAGTTCACTTTAAGTCAGCATCATTCCTTCACCACAAGACAATTAATAAACTCTGAGGTTGCAAGATGTGGACTGAATAACAATTATTTATTTTTCTTCTAATATAAGCCCTCCCTTAGACCTGTATCCAACTCTGTCATTGTGTTAATATAAGGATTGTTAGTGATGGAGCAGTCCCAGTATCAGAGCCAGTTTGGCATCAAATATTTGTTTTGCTGCACATATGGTTGCAGAAGGAATGATACCAGATGTTGCCTAGTGGTTGTGCAAGATTGCAGTTATCCAAACGCTTGTGAAAGCAGTTGCTTAGCTGCTTGCACAACAATGGAATGCAACATGATTGCACTCAAGGGAAGTTTCACTCTGCTAGCATTATGCTTGATGTGTGTGTGTGTTGTGTCATTACAGTCGTGACCCACCCTCCGTGACCCCATGTCCATGGATTTTTCTTGGCAAGAATAATGGAGTGGCTTGCCAGTTCCTACTCCAGGTGCCTAAAGCATCTGTTATTTCCTGGTGGTCTCCCATCCAAGTACTAACCACAGCTGACCCTGCTTAGCTTCCGAAATCAGGCGAGATTGGATGTGCTTAGGGCATCAAGCCCATTATTGAGTGAACTTCTTTCTCGCTTTCCCTCTCCTCAAAATGGAGTGGCTCAACGTGACTTATAATATGTGTAAAAAACACTGAAATACATCCAGTCATTTAAACAATTTACAGCAAAATGATGGCAGCATAAGAACGCAGGCATGAAAATGGAGAGACACATGCTTGTTTAAGGATAAATGCCCTTTGCTCCCAATGGAACCCAATTTAAATTCTCATGCTTTTGACCACAGCTCTATATTGCCACTAGAGACATTTTTTGTTTCTCCCCCACCCCAGTTCATTTCATTTATTTTAAAAAAGATCGTTCCATAATTTGTTTCGTTTCGGTTTTTTTAAAATTTATTTTTTGAACTTCCCACGGCCCCTTCGGTGCTTTTTTATTTTTTATTTTTTATTTCTGCAAGTGCCCAGCAGGGGTCCCGCACTACAGCTGATCAGGGCTTTTAAAAACAGCCCCGACCAGCTCTAGCGTGGCCCCGTGCTCGGTGCTTTTTAAAAAAGTTTTTTTTATTTGTTTTTATTATATATTATTTATTTTTTTATTTCTAGAAGTGTCGACCAGCTCTAGCATGGTTCCGTGCTCGGCGCTTTTAAAATATATATTTTTTTAATTTTTTTTATTTCTGCAAGCGTGCAGCAGGGGGCGTGCACTACAGATTATCAGTGGGGCATGGGGGGAGCCTCAGGGTTTTCCCCATAGGAATGTATAGCTAATGCATTCCTATGGAGAAACGGAACGGAACGGAACAGAACGAAACAGACATTTCTGTTTTGTTTCATTTCATTTCTCTTCCAGAGTGGGGTTCATTATTCGTTTTGTTAGGGAACAAAACGAATAATGAATAATGAAACAAATTAAAAATTCATTTCGTGCCCATCTCTAATTGCCACAAACTGGGCCCAGAGCTTGGAAATGCTCTTTCTTTCAAGCATAAATCCTAGCTAGCATAGATAACATTTTAAACTACAAACAGTATTCAAACAGAAGGAATTATGAAAGAAAGGCTGTATGATTACAAAACTTTGTCCTAGTCAGAATTTTTGCAGCAAAAGCAAAAAAGCAAAGAGTGCTGCTTATATACCACCCGGTAGCACTCAAAGCACTCTCTGGGTAGTTTACAGTTTATTTATGCAGGCTACACATCCCCACCCCACCCCCGTCACCCCAGCAAGCTGGGTATTCATTTTACCAATCTCAGAAGGATGGAAGGTTGAGTGAACTTTGAGTCGGCTACCTGGAATTGAACCCCAGGTTGTGAGCACAATTATAGCTGCGGTGCCGCAGTTTAACCACTGTGAGCCTTTTCACACGACCCCTAAGATCTGCTGGCCACTTAAATTCGGACCACAGATCTTAGGGGTTTGTCACTGTTCCTGCCTTCCCACCCCCTCCGCACTCCTGGCTGCTGGCTGCGTGAGGGGAGGGAGAAAAAACAGGAAGAAAAGAGACGTGGCTCATCTCCGTTCTGCCTCTCGCTCTTGCCGCGGCAACATTCCAGTCTCTTAAGTAGCTCTTAAAGGGGCGGTAGCCAAAAAACAACAAACAGAAACGAGGAGAGCCCCACACTCACTATCGTTACACCGCAGCAAAGAATTTTCACCTCCAGAGAGCAGGTACTTGAAAGGTGCGCTGGGATGCGCTAAAGTGGGCGTGGTCGCACTTAATTTCCTGTAAACTCCGGAGCTGGTGGGGAAACATTTTTAAGCTCCGGAGCTGGGAGCCATTTGCCCCGGAGTTTAGGGGTCGTGTATAAATGCCCTTTGTTATGAAGCAGCAGCATTCTGATATCTGATGAAATGTATCAAGTGTTTTTAGGAACCTTCCTGCACATACACAACATAGCAAGAGTCCACTCAAGATATAAGTAGTATATGTAGAACCAAAGCCAGGTCTGTCCTGTATCAGGATGGAATGGCTGGTATTGACACACCAGCCAAACTTGGGCAAAAGCATTCCTGGCCACAGCTTGTGTCTTTGACAGCTAACAATATAGTTGAGACATCTAATAACATAGCGGACATCTTATAATATAGCTGAGTCCAGGAAAGTACCCAGGTACAGATTGGCTCATTTAAGGAGAGTGCAACCCCAACCAGAACACAATAGAATTCTATCCCTAGGTTGGTAAGTTTTCCTAGCATCTATCACTTTTGTATAGTTTGCTTTTAATGAACTTATTTCCAATCTGTCAGGTTAGCTTAACTAATGCTTGAAAACCCCCTCCCAACAAAATTTCATAGTCTTCCAAGTGGGGAAGGGAAGGAATCAGAAAGCTGTGTCTGTCACAGCTGCATGTATTTCAATAAAATGCAAATTCCAAATGAGACCAAACAGTTGCAGACAATCAAACCCACATTCATCTGAGTACCAAGGTATGCATTTTTTCATTGTTGCAATAATTTCAGCTTGTCTAATTCTGTAATTTTATTTATCTACATGACTTCTATGTTATACCTTTACAAGATTACTTCAAAATCCTTTGCAACTTGCAACAGGTATGATTTTCCACCCAAGCAGTCTTAACAGCATGAGAAGGTGCAGGCATTCAAATACAAAATTTATTTGTAGAAAAAATAAAATCATTCTTGAATCTAAAAATAGAAGAGCTTAATAGCCTTAAAAAGGCACATTAAAACACATTTCTCCAAAATATTTCTCCAAAACACATAATTAAAAATTACAAATTTAAGTAATTTTAGTCCTAAAGAATATTAAAATATCAAACATATTAAAATAATTGGAGAAAATAACTTTCTTAGCCTCTAAGCATATTTGAACACACACAAACGATTATTAAATAATATTTTGACCCAGCCAAATTAGTTAACATCTATGGAAGGAAATCCATGATGTTTGTGAGTTTCAGCCTTTGGAAACCAGCCTCCTGCTGTGCTGCTACATGAATATTGTTTTATGATGTCTGGTACCCAAAGCGGCATGGAGTTGTGAGGATGTGATGAATGCATTATTTATTGTATACTGCTATAAGGTTATAAAATATCCCTTTTCATGCATTCGTTCATTCACTCGCCTGTTTTTTTTTAACGATACTCTCACCTATAAGTTTACAAATTATAACCAAAACATTCATTCAAGATTGTTTATAATTAATTGACCTTAGTGGGACAGAGCTGGCTAATTGTTTTTCCATGACTTAAACTACTTTTTTTTCAAGCCACACGTTTTAGAAGTACTGTGTGGGATCCCAAGACCTCAGCATCTGGAATTGGGTTAATTTCTAGCCTCTACACTACAGGCTATCCCCTGCCAATCAACCTTAGTTGAAGTATTGCTGGAGCCAGGAGGCTTTAAAAACAACAACGTGGGTTCGATTAAATGAATGACTTCTCTAACCTTTCTATTGCTGAGAGCTTAGACTTACCAAAATCACTTTCAAGGCACTATCTTTATAATTAAAAATATATTTACTAAATCTACTGAATGTTACACAAATATACAGTATTACTTCTCTCTGAAACATAACAATTAACAAAGAATGAATTCTACACTAACTTATAAGGCGTGAGGTATAGGCCCTTCTAAATCCCTATCAACTACATTATTAAGCTGGAATCTTGATTTCATGCACAGACAATAAACCTTCTCCAAAAACTCCTTTCTCTCTTAATCTGACTGAGCACAAGCATGGGAAACGACAGTCACATGTTTCTTACAGACCAATCAGATTTCACTTGCTTCTGGTTGGAATCTCCGCTGACCTTTGTTTACACAGACAATGAAAACCCACTTCCTAATCATATGATCATCATTTCTAGGGGGCTTTGCAAAAGTACTGAGATAAATAGGTGACAGAATCCTATCCACAAGCCAAATGTTACACAACACCCTGCCACCAATTTCTGAAGTCTATAGGCAATGGAAGGCTAGAGCCACCGAGATCGGTAAATGTGTATATTTTATCTGTTCAGTACAGTGTGCTCCATCCTATATCAGTTTTGCCTTTTCTCTCCAGAGACTTAGTTGCCATTTATACTCCTGCAGTGGTGAAATGGTGTGTGTATGTGAGGGGGAATGATGTTGAAAAGGGGGTATTTTCAAAGAAGAGCCAACAAGCTGCTTGGAAGCCAGTCTGGCAATGCAAGATCAAAAGCTCAGCCATGGCTGAGGCCCTGAAGCAGGAGGACAGACTCGGTGGTGGGAGTACGACATCCAGAAACTCAAAAGGCCAGTTGGTCTTTCCAAAGCAAGGATTCTGATTTTAGAGGCAAGGGATATGATCAGAGGCTCAGTTGACTATTGCTGACATCTGTCATTGGATTCTTGAGATGCCATGGATAAGTATCACTTGGGAAGAAATGAGAGAACAGTAAGAAAGTAGATTTTGGGTCACATGGGAAGCAAATGTTTATTAGACAAAGCAGGACTTGTTTCTCGAGTTGATACATTTACTTACAGATTGTTCTTCATCTGTTTCCTTCTTTTTCCAAACCATTGGTTGCAACCCATGGAAGAGATGTAGAAAGTTGGATACCTTTTGTCCTATTGATTATACATCTCTTCTGTATTGAGGTGCCTCATTCTTTTAACCCTCTTTCATGTAGTTTAAGTTTGTGATTGTTTGCTCAAACATCATTCCAAACAAACCCATTTTCGATTTCCTCATTATTTGCCAGTGTGATAAAAGACCTGTTTGTTTAATATACTTTGAAATTTTCAGTTAAGAAGATGTCACATGGAGGCTTGCCAGCATTTAAAAAAATTGGTTATCAACAAACAACAGGTATTTTAACAAAATTAAGTGGCAAAACAGTGCCAGTAACTAACAGATCAAGAGCAATTTAAACCCAGAATGTTGGATTTAATTAAAAACATGAAATGCCTTGAAAAAGAATTTCATTATGTGCCTAAATATTATTGGATTTGGAACCAGAAAACAGGAAGACAAATGTGACCCCATAGCTGAGATTTTTCTGTCAATCAATTCTTATATCTGGAAAGGAAATGAACACTTTACCTTTAAAAAGCACCCACAATTGTGCATCCACAATAATTTCAGTAACTAGGCAAGTTTCTATGGAAATCAGATTATCCCCTTCATGATTTTTCAGCCTGAAAGTGTAGATAACTTTTTCCCAATACAAACAAGGGCATAGAGAATCTTAATATGGAATTTTAAGGAAGAAAATTACTTGAGTTTGCTTCCCATGCTGATGTTTTTCTTCAAAAAATGGGTTTTCATGAAAGGCAAAGTCACTAGCTAAATCAGACGAAATGTGAACAAAGAGAATACTAAAGCACCCTGAGTGGAAGTGTTGAGAGATAGCCAACTTACAATAACAAAGACGAGTAATCTTTATTTAGCAAAACCAGGTTCTTTCAAGAGGCTCCTGTCTCTAGACAATTTTCAGAATTAACCTTTCCAAAAATAAAAAATGACAACGCAGTATGACACAAAATCTTTCTGCGTGAACTGGAAAATCAGAGGTGTCAGGGTTATTGACCATTCTGGTTTCTTTTCATCTTGATATAGCAGAATACCATAATGTCAGTAGTAATGCTGAAGTAGATGTTGTACTTACTTGCTCTAAACCAGACTTAATACAAGAGAACATTTTATTTATTTTGTAAATAAATTCCCCTCACCATTGCCAAAGAGAAATAGACATTGAGAAATGAATATAAAAAGATTGAAGTAATGATTATCTTTACATGGCATATTGTTTAATTAAATACCAGCTGCAAAGCATTATGTGACAAGTCCTTGCCCTAAGGCAATGATAGCGAACCTTTTAGAAACTGAGTGCCCACCCAAACTGCGATTCAAATCCCACTTATTTTTGTCAAAGTGCCAATACAGCAATTTAACTTGAATACGGTTGTACCCGGGTTACAAGTGCTTTGGGTGCTACCCTTTGGGAAAGCGAGGATCAAAGAGCAGGGGTGCTACCCTTCAGGAAAAGTGAGCCTCAAAGAGCAGGCTTTTTAATTTCCCACGACCACAGCACCCTGGCTGTGGTCATGGGAAAGTCAAAAGCCTCTTTGATCCTCGCTTTCCCAAAGGGTGCTACTTTTCAGGAAAGTAAGGATTGAAGAGTAGGGGTGCTACCCTCTGGGAAAGCTATTTGATCCTCGCTTTCTCAAAGAGTAGAGAGGCGGATGGGGTGCTACACCATTGGGAAAGCCAAGGGGAGTGGCAGTGGTCTGTGGGCTTGCTTGTAGCCCCAGTTTACTCTCCAGCCATGCCACTCTGGGCATCCCAAAAGCGGTGTGGCTGGAGAATAAACTGGGGCTACAAAGGAACCCACAAACCACTGTCCCCCTTCGCCTGGCTCTCTGCACAAAGCTCTTTCCAGACCAGCGTGGCTGTAGAGTAAACTGGGGCTACAAAGGAGGTTTCCGAGGATGGTGACACAGAGCTGGTGGAGGGACACAACCTCAAACTTACCACTGAGGACCTGATGGGCCTGCAGCAGGAGGAGCAGCAAGGTGAGCAGCATGGCACACTTGAGGAGCAGGAGGGAAAACCAAGGGAGGTGCCTTCTTCAGTTCTGAGGCAGGCTTGTGAACTATGGGGACACCTTCAGACTTTGGTGAATGAACACGCTCAGGAAGCTGTGGACCACTTTGATAATGTGGTCGTTGCCTCTTGGCAAGCAATGCTTAGGAAGCAACAGAGGCAGCAGACCATGGACATGAGCAGGAAGAACCTACCTGTTTTGCCCAGTTGCCATCCTCTGCTTCCTCTTCCCAAAACTGAATTTTTGTTGGGCATTTTTAAAGTTTATTGTTGTTCCATGTTTACATGGTTTCTGTCTTTAAACTGTTTTCCAGTTAACGTTTGTTTATCATGTTCAAAACTGTGATGTGTGAGGTTTAAAAGATGTTGCCTCAGTGTGAGGCCTGTTCGTCTACAGTGTGCCCGCCTTTAAAGTGTACAGAGGTTTCTGCATCGTGTTCAAAATGATGATGTGTGAGACTTAAAAATGTTGTTTCAGGGTGAGGCATGTTCTGTCTTTAAAATGCGCTGAACTGTCCTGTATCATGTTCAAAAAAATTATGTGCTTTTTGAAATGTTTATTCTGGATAAGTAATGTTCCTGTGCAGTGTGCGTATCTTTAAAATGCACTTTATAAAGAGTTTTGAGCAAAGAAAAAAGTCTGTCTTTTTTTTCTAGCCTCCAGAATGAATTAATCCATTTCCAGTGCATTCCTATGGGGAACTGTGATTCAGTCTACGAAAAATTCAATTTTCGAAAATGGATTCGGAATGGATTAATTTCATAAGTTGAGGTACCACGGTACTTGAAACTATTGATTGGGCTAGGCTTTTAAGAGATTGAGGCAAGCCTGTGACTTGAGTGTGGCAACCAGAGCTTTAATCCAGGGCCATCATATTCAGAGTATGGAGAAAATAGAAATGTAGAGATGAATCTCTGATGAGTGTTAGAAAAATACACGGAAGTGACTTTAAAAACACAACCAGAAACTTTCTTTGGGAGGGGCACCATGTTCTGTTCTCCCCCCTTTTTTGTCAGGGGTTTCAGCACAGAGGGAGTGAGAGATAACAACAGTTGCCTTGGGTGCCAAAGTTTCTAGTAGAATAGGAAAACAGATGTTTAAATCACTGAAGTAAGCAGATTAGAGATTTGCACTTAACTGCAATTTGAATTTCAGTTTGTTTTGAAATGCTTGTAAATACTGCATAATTTGTTATGTCATTTAAGTTTGGTGTATCTGACATGGCTGACAGATGGTCATAACAAAAAAGAAAAAGATTGTTTAAGAAAGTTACAGCTCTGGGTTGAGGTGAGGACAAATAATAATAATAATAATAATAATAATAATAATAATAATAATAATAA
>JAHTLZ010003526.1:47787651-47820581 GCA_023846285.1 Phrynocephalus versicolor | reverse complement strand
AATAATAATAATAATAATAATAATAATAATAATAATAATAATAATAATAATAATAATAATAATAATAATAAACCGTCTCTCCTAGATTTTGAAGACATAGAATCTAACTGTAAACCAAAGTTTCAACATAGTCTGGAAACCTGAAGAACTGGTGTGAAGTGTGCCAATACCACATTTCACCTTGGGGACAGGTGTCTTGGTTCACCTCTGTAGAGAAGCAGCTGCCAGTCACTCACTCTACAGTCAGAGAAAGGGGTCCATTCAGGGAACAGAAAGGAGTGTTTTGTTTAATGGAGGTGAAGTTATGTTAGGGCACAAACAGAGTAAATAAATGGCAGCCCTGTTGTGTCGCTATGCAGTTCCCTTGGCTCTTTTTATTCTACATGTCTGCTTTCAGATTTTTGTCTGTGCTCTTTGGAGGCAAAACGTTGTTTGACTGTCTGTCTAATTAGCTGTTACTTAGTGTAGTGGCTAACCCCCATGTCTAATTAATCTAATTGCACAGCTTAACCCTAATTAATATAATTAAATTTGCTGTTCTTCTATTTTATTAAATGTCCTGGGGCTTTTTTCCCTTAAAAAAGAAGATCAAAACCACCAACAATCACCAACCAACCATGTGACCTGTTTGGTATACAGAATTACTGGTAACAGTGGGAGATGTCAGCACAGCTGCTCAAGGGTCTTTTAAAAAAATGCAGATCTGAGATATGTTCCTTCAGTACATCTGATTCCTGAAATCCACATCGAACCCTGGCTGAGCATATGCCTGTGCTTTTTCCATATGCTCGCCAGTTGGTGAGTTGAGCAGTGAAGAATGGTACTGTTTGAAAAGGTTAAGGATCTTTCACCTTTTAACAATCTGCCCAGAGAATTGGATGGATTTATATATATTCAGACTTTGCAGTTGAGGAAATCTTCCTCCTCAACTGCCAAGCCTGAAAATGGATCCAGAAGGAGACGTCCAGGAAGAATGTGGATCGGATTGGTTCGTTTCTCCTAAGTGTTGGTTATTTTAGGGCATGGTACAGCTCCTGATGAGTCCTGGGAATAGAAAAATGATTTCCACACCTTCTGAGCTTGGTCAGTATTGATCCGAAAGCTTTTCTTTCTCCCCTACAATGCTTAAACCTGGAACCGTCCTCTGAGCTTGAAATTCAGGATAAATGAAACAAAGTGTTTCTTCATGCAATAAATACTTAAGTGTTAGAAGTTGTGAGACTTGCTTTGAATTAAGTCATTTGCTTCTATTGCTTTCAAAAACCTCTGTGTTAATACCCTAAGAAACACTGCTAGCACACGGATCTGCTGTACAGGCTAAACCATTATCTAGGTATTGTACTGAATAATTGTGATTGGATGGGAACCTTGGAGAACTTACCAGTTTCTTGAAGATTTGCTGTAATTAACCCTGAGCCTAAGAGGCTGTAGAAACAGGTTAGGGCAGTTACTGGGTAATCTGTAAGAGTTCCTCTTCCTAATCATTGCCAGTCAGATGAGATGTGGTGGCACCTTAAGAATGACAGTGCCTTCCCTAGTCCTTGTGTTCAGTTCTTGTTTAATGGGCAAACTTCTCTCCTAGGAAAGGAAAAAAAAACATTTTGTGTAGGAAAAGTTAAAGATCTAAGTCCAAACTAAACAGCAATTTGCTTCTACGGCCTCCAGAGAGTAGGATTTATAATATCCTTAGGTACTCTTTGAAGTCCCTCTGTCTGAACTAGTTCACAGGATTGTCTGTACGTTGTTTTGTGTAGGTAGATGGAGAAGTGTGCCTGCCTAATTAACACCTTGGGGACTTAATATGGATGGTAAACACAATTCTAAGCCTGCATAACCAGAGAAAAACACACTTGGCCTGTAACTCATGAGTTTTGCACATCAAACAAAGGCAGTTTTTCTGCTATGTTTATTATGTGAATATGTGTGTTGGTTTATTGTTGTTTTTAATCCCATAATCACCTGATGGGTTTTAAGTAGTTGCAAATGTGCACCTGGAGGCAAGTTAATCCGTGGGCATTACAGGTTCTGTGTGCCACTGGTATTTCCTCTCACAAACAATTTCAGCTCTTCTGGTAGTGAGGGGCATACTGGATCTGTAACAAAGGCCCCTTACAGGTGTTACATGTTTGGAGCACCAGGTGGGCTTAGGTGAGTAGGATGGGAACTGCTGTGCATACTGAAAACTATATTCAAAATCCATTCCTGCAAGGTGTGTCCAGTAGATCTTATCTTTCCCACATCCCTATTTTTGAAGGAGGTACAAGAAGTAGACTGAAAACATAAATTCTACATGTTTACAATTCATTAATTGCATTCTGCAACCAACCAGCCACATGGTGATTTTCTCCTGTCATTTAACATCTAAACAGTTCTAAAACAAAACCACATTATTCTGTGCTTATATGTTCACATCTGCCTTACATGCTGGCTTGCCCTTACTACTGAAGCTACATAATCATAGTTTTGCTCAACATTTAATGTAAATTAACATCCTGTCTGTGGATTAATGTAGAGCAATAAATAGATCACTGAACTGCAATGTGGATAACTTGGGTTTGTTTGCATCTGTCTTCATCAGAAACTGCTTTAGACATGCTAGTGCCTTGGGAGTCCCACCAGATTTAGAGAATGAATATGAAAATGGGGTTTGGTGTAAGTAACTATAAAGTGATGCATAATAAGGTTTTTTTTATTAAAAAAAATCTAATATTATAATTCTGGGATCTGAGCTAGTGATGACTGAACAGGAGGTAAATCTAAAGGTTTGGGGAAATACCTCAATAGAAATGTCAACCAGGTGTGTAGCTGAAAGTATTTTTTTTTTTGGCGGGGGGAGAACCCCAAATGTGAGGGAGGGAACCCATATCCTTGATGTGGATCCTTTGGAAGAAAGTCAAACATATGGCCAATGCCACCAATCTCGATATGTTTATAAGCATCTGCTGTCAAACTGCATCTGCAAGGCGGTATACAGTACCTTTCTAGATTCTTTACTGTAGAAACTGTAGAAATTATGAAACATAAAAGAAAATGGCAAGGGGCTGAACAGCTCCTGGATTAGGATGGTTAACAGTGATTACAGCAGCTTAAGGGGAAACATGGAAGAGGTTCTGTAATTCATAGATAAAAGGGACAAGGGCCTTGAAGGAAATGCGCAGCTGGATAGACCCTTTGGAATAATCTAGCACAGCTCTTCTTATGTTCTGAAGACAAAAAATGGCTGTCAAGTTCACTGTTGTCTTTGGGTGCATTTTTGTGAGCCATGATTTCTATGTGCATGGTTTATAAACTGATATCCAGATTGTTTTGGAAGTGGTAGCAGAGCTCCAAAGTCACTAGTGTGACCGGAATTCAGGCATCTGAATGAACCACACTGAGACGTCGCTTCACACAAGGAGTAGTTTCATACCAATTCAATGTGAAGATGGGTAGCATCCCAAACCTTCTGCTACTCTTCAGTTTCATGCAAGAAAGAAAATAGGCAGAAAAGAAAATGTAGTTGGGACACCCAATCCCAAAATGGAGCAGGCAGGCAGACCACATGTTGGTGCCTTCGGAAGTTCCTCATTTCAAAATTTCTCTGCACCCAAACAAATCCCTATATGGGAGTGAGACAAGGATCCCTGTTCCTCAAGGCCAGGGCAATTAGAATGTTGTGTATAGCCAACACTTAGGCAGAGAAATTCCTAAAAACTAAATATGAAGGTTAGGCTAAGAGTAGAAAGGAAGTGAGGAAGCAAATGCTTAACTTCCTTGTTTTCTCTCCTGTTGTCAGGGATTCAGACAGCATTAATTGTGGGCTGCGGGTATGTGGGTTACTAGCCAATGTGCTCAAACAACCTGCTCAGAACCTAAGTATATTTGAAAATTTGATTTTCTGATGTAGGTAAATGTATTTAATTTCTGTTGGTTCCATTAGGCCAAGATTGCATGAAAGGAGAAGATTTTTCACAAATGCAGTGTGAGAATAAACTCATCATGTTTGTGGTAGAAAGGGATCAGAAATTGCTTTCTTGGTTTTACAGAATATTATTGCATCCATGTAGGCCCATTGGGAACTATATGTCAGCATGGCACTCAGGTGGCTCCCTATCCCGGGGACAGAACTGTGTACAATCTTCTGTGCTTTCCATTGCATTTTAAAATCTTGATTAGCAGCCTAAGGGGCTTCTTTAAGCAAAGCAGATTACAAAGACGATCTTTTATCCCTCAATGTCATGTGGATTTATTTTCTTAATAGGCTAAAGCTGCACTCTTGCCAAAACACCTTCAGCTCTATGGTGATACTAGTGGCAGGTTGCAATCCATTTCGTTCTGTGATATCATCGCAAAAAAGGAAGCTTTGTGTGATTCCATCATTGCAAAAGTCATCTTGTTATGGTGCCTTAATGGCTAGGTTCAGCTGTGTCACCTATATAGGAAGCTTTATCATAAGTAGGATGCTTAGTGATGTCTTCAGATCCCATTACTTAGGTCATCTCTCCATATCAGCTCAATAATGCATCCGTTACTAGTAGACAGGCAGAGAGAAATGACAGGGAAATGATTCAGAAGCGGCAGAACCAGGTGGAGGAGGAAGTAGAGCATCTAGCTAAGATCCAAAGTACACTTCTGCTGGGTTCTGCTGCTTTCATCAGAACCAGTGGTCATTCTTCTCGTGCAGTCCCTTGTCCGCCCTAAAAATCTGTTCCAGTGGACTGAGAAACTCTTTGGAACACAGGGTTTTGGCACTGTGGAAGGCTGAAGCAGGAGAGAGGGAAAGAGGTCTCTGAAAGGAGGTGCTTCCCCCCCCCCCCGCTGCTTTTGAGTCAAATAAGTGTAATGAATATTAAGCTCAGTTCTGTTACTGAGTCGTAAATATCACATTCAAAAGAGGAAATAGTTTTGGTACATTTCAGCTGAAGACATATGGATCGTCACAGCAAGTTAGTATGTTACTCATTTTTCTTAAGAGGAGGATCTGTAAAATAATGTGTAGGCTTTATAAGCAATGGGGGCATATAAAGAAAATATCAAAAATGGTTGATGTGAAAGAACTTGTAGTCTAAAAGCACTGTTCAAGTTCAGACAAATGGATGAAAAATTACCGTAAGAGATCTGCTTGAGTAATGCGTAAGCTTAACTATACAATCCCTTACTTTATTTAGCCTGTATTAAAACAAAAGCTTTGCAACTCCCCCCTCCCCATCCACCCCAGTAATTTGAGTGGACACAGTTATGATAATGAAATGTGTCCAGTGACTAGTGGAGATGTATGAAAGATAAATAAATAAATACAGTACATGGATGGTGTGTGTGTGTGGGGGGGGGATAATGCATTTATGGACAATATCAATTGATGTGGTGTTTAGTTAAATCTTTTTGCATTATTGCATGAAAAAGATTCCCAAATAGGTTTTCCTTACATAGGCTTAGTAGGACTGTGCTTAAGGAAATAGATTTGGGGTTGGTGGCCGACAGCCACTTTGTCCAAAAGCTCTCTCTCAAAGCATTAAGTAAAAAGGGCTCAGGTCTCTAGTTGCGTCTGTTTTGTGGGGTGAAATCCTCAGTTGGATCTCAGCTGTGCAACTAAACTGGCGGAATGAGAATCTCCTGCCCCTTTTGGCCAATGACAGATCCTTAGAATAAGCTACAGTAAGGGTCAGGACATCCTGCTGAATGTAGCAGGAATACAGGAGTGTAGAGGTGGTGTACCTCCTGGATCCAACCCTATGTGCTTGAATCTAAACTACTGAACTTGAAGCAACACTTGTATATTTTGTGCTTCAGGGTTTCTCTCTGTATTATGTGCTGCCTAGTAGGCATTGACATAAAGATGCCAGTGGGTAAGAGAGATAAAAAAATATCTCTCCACCACCACCTATTTCCCAATTTTTGTGTCTGAGCAGGGTTTAGAAATGAGTCCTCAACTGTCACTCTGTTCACTGCACCACCCTGGTTATCTGAGTTTGTATCACAGTACAAAATATATTGTGAATTATGCGTATGTTGGGTTCCTTTGATGAATCTGAGGACAGTAAATAAGGTAACATGATAGAGGAGGGGCTAAGTTAACACCCTACAAATATTGTTCATCTGTACTTTGCATTCATTCTTCAAGACTAGGTATGCTAACTTGAAATTATGGGTGTGGTAGTCAAAAATAATCTAGAGGGTTGCCTCTTGCCCACACCTGAACTACAACACAAACACTTAGAAGAATAGAAGAATATTAAAATATATGTGGCAATGTGTTGTGCAGTGCTGTTTGCTTTCTTTATTCTAAATACTGACGTTTCCCAGAACTTGGTATCATTCGACAACTTTCCAGGCTACAAAACTGAGCTCTTAGAAAGGTCTCCAGTTTGCAAAGCAAAAATTGGTTCCACACAGAAGACTTACAGACTTGAAATGACCTCTTCTCTCTTATATTCCTTTGTCATATCTATAGGGAATAACAGAAGAAAGAGAGAGCAAGTTAATGAGGAAACCATGGGGACTTCATGTAGTCTGGGGGCAGAGGTGCTTGATCTTTGCTTTAATAGCTTTCTTAAGTTGGGTAGCACCAGGCATCAAAGCCTTAGACACTTATTTCATATGTGTTTGTTTCTGTCAGCAGAATAAAAGCAAACAACTGCAACAGAAATTTCCGAGTCAGCCTTGGTGGGGCTGTATAGTATCATAATTTGGCCATATGTACAATGTCACAAACAGTGTCAGTTCCTATATGCAGTTCTCATACTGAAAGGCAAATGAGCCTCTTACTTGATTGCCGTAATATGTATGCGAATAACCAAAGGCTTTTTTCGTCCCCAAATAGAGCCCCAGTAGTTGTTTTTGGCCACTTGGGGCTGCTTCAGCACAAATGGAGCATCTGTTAGGAATGAGATTTTGCTTCCAAGCTGGCCTACAGGGGAAGAACACAGTCCTAGATTGCAGGTGAGAAGGCATCATGCTGCTGCTGGTGTTAGAAACAGAGCACACACACACAAAAAACCAAAACAACAACAACAACAAAAAACACTTGAGCTAGCAAGTTCAGAGAACTGTCTTTTTAGGATCATAACTGACGCAAGAGGAGGATATAAAGGCAGAGTGAGAAATAGCAAGAAAGGTCCAAGGGTTTATTTAGAAAGGAAAGATGTTTTGAAAGCATGCTGTGCTTAACCAAATAGGGAAGCTTAAGGGGGAATTGGGTGCTTGCCTTTTGCACTAAGCTGAAAGTGCAAGGTTAGTTGAGTTTAGTATCCCTAGTGAACTGGGGACAAATAATCAACCAAACGAAAACTGGCGATCTGACTGAGCTTTTGCTCAGCAGGAGGTCCAGCCAGTGTACTAAAATGGAATTTTACGGAGACCACCATTTTCCCCATAAGGAGTACTTGTGCAGGAAAAGAAAACCCATGGTACCCTGCTGGAGACAGGATTGTGTATGTAGAGAGGCTCATTGCTCAGCAGAAGCTCAGCAGAAGCAGTGGTTCCCAACCCAGCCAATGTTTTTTCCAATGCTTCTACACGTTGTTTGAGGATTAAGTTAGATACATTTGTCAAAGTAGTAGCCATGTTAGTTGGTCTCAGCATGTGGCACAGAGAGAAAGAAAAGGGAAAAATACTGTAGCACTTTAAAGAATAACACATGTGTTATTCCTGTGTCTGATGAGGTGGATTTCGATCCACAAAAGCTCGCGCGGAATAAAAATGTTAGTTTTAAAAAATATTAGTCATTGCGCCATCAAGTCAGTTCTGATTTATGGTGACCCTTTCTAGGGTTTTCTAGGTAGAGAATACACAGAAGTGGTTCACCTCTGCTTCTCGGGGGTTACTGGAATTGTACAGCTTGTCTCCAGGCCACCCAGGCTGGCTTTTCTGGGACACACAGTAGGGGACTCCCAGCCTCTGCTCTGTAGGCAGATTCCAGCTGTTATCTAGCCAGCTGTTAGTTTTTAAAGGACTTTTTTCTTTCCTTTCGTCAACAGTTTTTTTGTAAAGCTTTAAAATGTTTTTTTGTAAAGCTTTAATTTTTTTTTAATTGAATGCCATTTTAAATGACCTTTCAAATTAAATGTCGAACAAATTAGGTTTCATCTCCTTTAGAGAAAGAAAAATCAACAGAATATAGCTTTAGTTGGTTTTGTTGTTCTGGACAAATAGTTTTCAGGTGAGGGGGACTGCAAAAGTCAGTGTTTTCCCAGTAAAGCAATCTTTTCAAATGAATGGGGGGTGATATGCTAAAACTCTAGACTCTCAAGCATTTGCTTTCTTGGTGTATTATTTTTGTTTCCAGATGAATGTTAGGAGTGAGCTAGGTAGCTAGGTGTTGGAGTTTGATTTCCCACTGTGCATCTATGGCAGTGGTTCTCAACCTTCCTAATGCCGTGACTAGAGATGGGCACGAATCGAAAAAAATGACGTTTCAGTTTTTTGTTTTTTGTTACGGGTCCGTTTCGGTTCGTTTTCATTTTTGTGAATTTTTTGAAAAAAATTCATTTTTTCATTTTTTGTTTTTACCTGCTTTTTGAGTGACTTAAAGCATTTCCGTGCGCGGACATCCCCCAACGCCCCAGACCAGAGGGAAAACACTAAAAAAATGATGCTGGCAGAGACACAGTATAGACCAGGTACGCAGGGACGCTACAAAGGCAGCGGCGGGCATTGCCCAGGGTGTAAGGCAGCCTCAGAGTGACTGCACTGCGGGGCAGGGGAGGGTACTCATCGAGAGGTACGCACGCACACAGGGAGGCTGCAAGAGAAATCTCTTCTTTCTCTCCCCTAAGAACCAGGCTGCAACCAGCAGGAACACAGAGACACACACCTGCCTGGCTGGCCTAAAGCAATGAGTCACAGAGACAGCAATCCCACCCTAACTCCCACCACTGACTTCAAGGAGGATGGGGGCTGCCAACGCTTTTTATGCCTGCTGTGGCTGCCACACCTACCCAGTCTGCAACCTGGGCATGCTATTGGTTGAAATTATCCAAGAATTTACATGATCCCATCACATGGCTTGCATCCATCTTGTGGCTGGAATCCATTTTTGTCATCTTTAAAGGGAAAAGAAAAAATACATCACAATGGGAGAAAGACAAAAACAAATGTTTTAAGGACAGCAACCCCCTGGTAGGTAATAATTTCAAATAATTATCACTGCGTTTTTACGGATGTCCAGGGCGTTTTCATACCCAAGAAATCAATATTAGGCATCTGGAAGCCATTTGGAGTCGATGTCCCCTAACTCCCCTTAAAGGAAAAAAAATACAGCGACCTGAGAAAAGACATAAATGCATGTTTTAAGGAACCCAACCCCCCTGGTAGATATTATCAGGCAGAATAAATAATTATCGCTGGGTTTTTATGGATATTCAGGACGTTTTTAAATATTTAAAAACAGCTCATTTCCTTGCGCAGCGCAATTAACGAAAACAAAACATAACAAAGCCAATTTTCGTGGTTCGGTTCGTTCCAATTTCATCACAATTTTCGTTATTCGTTTCATTACGTAATGAAACGAATAATGGAATGAATTTTTTTTTGTTCCGTGCCCATCTCTAGCCGTGACCTTTTCATACAATTCTCATGTTGTGGTGACCCCTTGCCCTGTTTGGAAGAGGCCACAAGTCCCCTTTGGCAGGCCACTGCTGCAGGTGCCATAGAGAACTTCCCTCTACAGCAGTGGTTCTCAGCCTGTGGGTCCCCAGATGTTCCTGGACTGCTACTCCCAGAAGCCTCCACCACTTGCTGTGCTGGAAGGGATTTCTGGGAGCCGCAGTCCAGAAACATCTGGGGAACCACAGGTTGAGAACCACTGCTCTACAGGTATCCTCAACCAATCACAGCTTCTGGTGCCATTGACGGACACCCACTCTTTCCCCACTTTCTCCCCTCCTCCTCCAGACCCAGGCTTTTTGTGCCTTTTTCTTCACTGGCTCATGGTGACCCCTGTGAAATGGTCATTCAACCCCCAAAGGGGTCCCGACCCCCAGGTTGGGAACCACTAATCTAGGGAGAAGACCCTGCCTGTGTGGCCTAACTGCAAAAACTTGAAAAGGGTCACCATTAGTCAAAATCAAATTGACGGCATACAATAATAATAATATTATTATTATGAGATTTAGAAAAGTAGAATGTATCAAAGTTATCTTAATTAGTGATGTTTGGAAGCATGCTGCACAATGAAACAGTTAAATCAGGAATGTGAAGATCAGGGAAGGGTAATGGATGACCTTCCTCAATCTGATGGTATTTAGAAACTTTAGACTACAACTTTCATCACTGGCCTGGCTGGGAGTAATAAGATTGGTAGAATATCCCGAAATAGTTGGGCCATTGGAGGAAGGTGGAGAAGAATCATGTTGCATTGTAACATGTTTCAGAAATTGTTGCTAAGATTGTATTAAAGTTGCCTGTTAACCTTCACACTATTGCTCAAAGGCCATTGAGTGGCCGCTTTTTTATTCACTACAAGTAAAAACAAATGCAATGGGCAGTTAGGATTTACTGAAAGAAGTGTTTCCGACCATCTTCAGACCCACCCTCAAATGTGAACCTGCACAATTTGTTTGGTCCTAGGTCAAGTACCTCTGTTTCAAAACCATATGTTCTTTTTATAGTAGCTATTCTGCTATATGGTATCTGTACTGAGGATCAAGTGGCTGCTTTTTGTATGCAGATTTTTGTTTCGTTATGAAAAGAAGCTTTTCTTTCTGTTAAGCAGGCCTTTTCCTCAAAGGTTGTTTAAATTGTTCTATGAAAGATGCCTCTTTAGACATGTGGTTCTTCATTTTCCCCTTCTTGGTTCTTCTCTTTTCCCTTGCCTCTGTAGCTAACAATGACTTGGGTGGAATAGTTTTAATCAGGGAAGAGGTTCAAGGGAAAAGTATGATCCACTCACCTCCAGCACTTCCCAGCTAACTTATTTATCATGTTGACCTCACGGCTAAGTTCTGATACTGAAATTACTTCAGCTCTCAATGGTCAAACAGCCATAGTAACTCTCCTTCCATGCCAAAATCCACCAGTCAGTTTGAAAAAGATTCAAGCCAAATGTTACAGATAGATAATCATTGGGACTTGAAGTGTGTTAGTTTTCCAGAGCCATGAGCCAGACAAATGTTTTGTCGCTAAACAATCATTCTTGCGATTAAAGCATATTTCCATGTGTAAGCAAATGGGAGAACTTCTGTGACACACAAAGATGTTTAGCATCTAAGGAATTCCTCTTCCTAGGCTATGTTGTATAATTTGCCCCATAGAATGCATAGTACAGGCACATTGATACAGTTTAGCAGGTCTAGATATGCCTTTTCCCTGGATGGGAGACTCTTTTTTATCCCCTCCCCCCGGCCCGGGCTGCCCTCCAGCACCTTGATTTCCATGGTAGGGAGAAAATGCAATAAACAAATGAATAACTAGACTGTGTGGCAAAGGCAGTGTTGATACTGACAGCTGAGATGTCCTCTTCCTTGCCCCAGTAACTTCCTTGTGCCAGAAAAGCCAAGCCGTCTGTAATTCTGCAGTGAATGACTGTCTGTAACTCACAGTCTGTGTGCTTGCATTTACAGGGCATACATTATAACAGACTTCATGGGCATCAGGAATGAAAATTTTATGAAGGTAGCAGCAGTGGGGACCTGGATGGGAGACTTTGTCACAGCATGGATGGTAAGAGGTTTATTGAAAAACAAACACGAACACTAAACCAAAAGCTGAACAAGGACCATGTGGTTGGTGACTGAGATCCAAAGTAACCACAAGTCTTGGAACAGCACTGTTCAAGCCCAGTAGGACCTAGGTAACAGCCGTGTGATGGGCAATGTTCAGGTGTATTTCTCTCTTCAGAAATACAAAGCTGAAATGTTTGGAATAGCCGAGGTACCGAATTATTCTCTTTATATTGGTAAGAGTCATCGCTAGGAATCCAGAAGCCTCTTAGTGTTGGTTGTGAATCTGAAAAATAACATGAAAGTTGTTTAGAAACTAAGGCTGCTTTTACACGACCCCTAAAATCCAAGGCAAAGGGCTCCCAGATGTGGAGCTTAGCATTGTTTTCCCACCAGCTGTGGACTTTAAAAAAAATTAAGTACGACCATGCCCAACTAAGCACGCCCCAGCACATTTTACAAGTACCTGGTCTCCGGAGGTAAAAAAATTTCAGATGCGGATTATAAAGCTGTGGATGCCGGGCTCTCCTCACCTTCTGTTTGTTTTTGTTGTCCTCCCACCCCTTTAACACCCTGCAATCTCTATGGGGCTGCTCCGTCGGCAGGCGGAGGTGAGACTGCATTCTTTTCTCCCTTTTTTTCTCCCTCCCCTCACCGCAGACAGGAGCAATGGAGTGTGGCAGGGTGGGAACACAGGAAGCAGAACAAACCCCCAAATATCTGGTCCAAATTTAAGTTACCAGCGGATTTTAGAGGTTGTGTAAAAGTGCCCAATGGCAGAGGAAGGTGAAAGGAAATGCAGTCTCCCCCCCCCAATAATTCAGTGCTCCAACTGCCTTTAGAACATCTGAGTTTATTAACCTTTCTTTTAGAAGGACAACAGGCATTAGTTGTGAGCTGAGTCCACTAGATGATAAGGAAATATTATTCCTATCAGGCTTTTCCTTTGTCCAGGGTCCCATGGGAGAGAGCTGACAACATCTGCTGGGGGAACGGTTTCACCCACCCTGCTATTTAAATCATTCAGCTTGAACAGCCAGGCTAAACTGGGCGATTTCAGGAGCTGTCATTCAGATTCAGTTGACTGTTCAATGTTGTCATTTTAATCCAGTTGTTCTTTGTTTCTGGGATTTTTACTGATGGTTTTATTGGTTACATTTTAATAAGGCAAACTGAGCAGTAAACAATCATCAAAATAATTTATATATCAAATGTTGAAAATGTTAAGCCTCATGCCTTTAATATTCAATTTTTTTGTTTCCCTCTTTTGTTTTCACTTTGTGCAACCTCAGCAGAAGACCATAAATTCAGACTGTAAGGCTTTGTGTGATTTAAAATTAAAATAGAGATTAATTTTTCTATATCCTGAGACTGAAGTTTCTCCTTCAGAATCAGATTCGTTGGATGTACCAATGCATGTTCCACCCTGGACAGTGACTGGGATCATTTGTAACAATTGTGGACCAGGACTGATGGGCAACATCAGGAGAACAATATATTCCTTACCCTTTTTTACTTGATTATCTGAACTGTGCGAAGTGTGCATAGGAATCATTTGACTTGCAAGACATAAGTGCGAGAAATACTAGCAACAAGATAGTATCAATTCTTGAAATGATTAGCTTGCATCAATTTCAATTCTAGAAATTCTTTCAGCTGTGACAGAAATTATATGGGTGTATTTTTAAAGCAGAAAACATCCAAGTGTTGAAAGCAAGGAATGATTATTGTCATTGTTATTTATTAAGTCCTGGGAAAATTAAGCCTTTAATTTAAATATTTGTTTATGTTCAAATTAATATTCTTATCTACAGAAAACCTTGTTGTTATTGTTCAGTCATTAAGTCATGTCCAACTCTTCGTGACCCCATGGACCAGAGAATGCCAGTCCTTCCTATCTTCCACTACCTCCCAGAGTTTGGTCAAATCCATGTTGGTTGCATCGATGAAACCATCCAACCATCTCATTATCTGCTGTCCCCTTTTCCTTTTGCCTTCAATGTTTCCCAACATCAGGGACTTTTTCCAAGGACTTTTCTTTCCTCGTGAGGAGGCCAAAGTACTGGAGCCTCAGCTTCAAAATTTGTCCTTCCAGTGAACATTCAGGGTTGATTTCTTTCAGGTTGGATAGGTTTGATCTCCTTGCAGTCCAGGGGACTCTCATTCTGGCTTGTGATTCATCCAGTCCTGCCTTTCTCATGATGTGCTCTGCATATACCCGTATATACCAAGTATAAACTGACCTGAGAATAAGCCGAGGGCCTAATTTTACCCCTCCCCAAAACTGGGAAAACTTATTGACTCATGTATAAGTCGAGGGCGTTTCTTTAGTTATACTTGAGTATATACGGTATACCGGCTGAGCTCTAAAGGGGCTGGGGGTAGTAATTGGCAACATGTGCTGGGAGTGTAGAGGCAATTAAGGAGTTAATACCATAGAGTAAACTCCCTGATTACCTCCACAGTCCCTGCACAGTTGCCAATACTACCCCTGGCCCCTTTAGAGCATCATAAGTCCTCTTACCCCTAAATATTTCCAGATTTCTGGGGGTTCCCTAAAATCACTTTGGGAAGGTACCCCTGTTACTTTGGAGTCCCAAGGTAAGTAAATTTTGATTGCATATTTTTAAAATAATTTTCAAGTGCATTTTTAAAAAAAAACATGCACTCAAAAATTACTTTTGTCGCACCAAAGTAGCAGGGATACCTTAAGAAAGCTATTTTAGGGAGCCCCCTGAAATTTGGAAGCATTTGGGGGGGGGTAAGGGGGCTGAGTTATGAAGTTCTAAAGGGGGTGCCCCTAGGGGAAAACCCCTTCTAATTGGAATCATATGGAAGTGGCAGCAGCCTTATCTCCCACCCAATCAGCTTCGGAGTAGAAGGTTTTTTTCCTAGGGGCACCCCTTTTGAAGCTTCATAAGTCAGCCCTCTTACCCCCACCCAATGTTTCCAAATTTCAGTGGGTTCCCTAAAATCGCTTTCTGAAGGTACTCCCACTACTTTGGCATCCCAAGGTAAGTAAATTTTGATTGCATATTTTAAAAATAACTTTGAGTACATATTATTTTAAACTATGTGCTCAAAAAGTACTTACCTTGGGGGCACCAAAGTGGCAGGCATACCTTCAGAGAGCGATTTTAGGAAATCCCCTGAAATTTGGAAACATTTGGGGATAAGGGGGCTGTTATGGAGCTCCAAATGGGGTGCTCCTAAACCTTCTCATTGAAATCATATGGGAAGGACTTGCCCTCTACTGCCCTCCTCAAGCCCTCCAAGTACCTAATTTCCCCCCCCCAAAACCTGGAAAACTTATTGACTCGAGTATAAGCTGAGGGTATTTTTTTAGCAAAAAATAAGGGTATATAAGGTAAGTTAAATAGGCAAGCCTTGTCATACTCCTTTCCCAATTTCAAACCAATCAGTTGTTCCATATCCAGTTCTAACTGTTGCTGTTTGTCAAACATATAAGATTTCTTAGGAGACAGATAAGGTGGTCAGGCACAACCATTCCTTTAGAACATAGTCAAAGGTTTGGCATAGTCAATGAAGCATAAGTAGATTTTTTTCTGGAGCTCTCTAGCTTTCCCCATAACCCAGCGCATGTTGGCAATTTAGTCTCTATTTCCTCTGCCCCTTCAAAATCCAGCTTGCACTTCTGGGAGTTCTCTGTCCACATACCACTGAAGCCTCCCTTGTAGAATTTTGAGCATAACCTTGCTAGTGTGTGAAATGAGTGCAATTGTATAATAGTTGGAGCATTATTTGGCATTGCCCTTCTTTGTGATTGGGATGTAGACCGATCTTTTCCTGTCCTCTAGCCACTGCTGAGTTTTCCAAATTTGCTGGCATATTGCATGTAGCACCTTTAAAGCATCCTCTTTTAAGATTTTAAATAGTTCAACTGGAATGCCATCACCTCCACTGGCCTTGTTGTTTGCAATGCTTTCTAAGGCCCACGACTTCACTTTCCAGGATGTCTGGCTCCAGGTCAGCAACTATACATGATCTTGGTTATCAGGGACATCCAAATCTTTCTGATATAATTCCTCTGTGTATTCTTGCCATCTCTTCTTTATGTCTTCTGCTTCTGTTAAGTCGCTACCATTTTTGTCCTTTATCATATCCATCTTTGCATGAAATGACCCTTTAATATCTCCAATTTTCTTGAATAGATCTCTGGTTTTTCCTTTTCTGTTGTTTTCCTCTGTTTCTTTGCACTGTTCATTCAAGAATGCTGTCCTGTTTCTCCTTGCTATTTTTTTGGAAGACTGCATTCAATTTTGTATTATCTTTCCCTTTCTCCATTGCATTTTGTGTCCCTTCTCTCCTCCACTCATTTAACAGCCACTTTGCTTTCTTGCATTTTCTTTTATTTGGGATGGTTTTCATTGTTGCCTCCTGTACAATGTTACAATCCTCCATCCATAGTTCTTCAGGGGTTCTGTCCACCAAATCTAGTTCCTTAAATCTATTTTTCACCTCCACTGTGTATTCATAAGGGATTTGACTTAGATTGTACCTGACTAGTGGTCTTCCCTACTTTCTTCAGTTTAAGTTTGAATTTTGTTATAAGAAGCTGATGATGCGAGCCACAGTCAGCACCAGGTCTCGTTTTTGCTGACTGTATAGAGCTCCTCCATCTTTGGCTTCAGAGAACATAATCAATCTGATTCCAGTATTGTCCATCTGGTGATGTCCAATCCCCTATGATGAGAAGAACATCTTTCTTTGGTGTCGGTTCTAGATGGAGTTGTAAGTCTTCATAGTGAGTCTCAGACTTTTCAGCATTGGTAGTTGGTGCATAAGCTTGGATTACTGTGATGTTGAAAGGGCTGCCTTGGAATCGTAACAAAATCATCCTGTCATATTTGAGGTGGTGTCCCAGCACAGCTTTTCCCACTCTTTTGTTGACTACGAAGGCTACTCCATTTCTTCTATGGGATTCTTGCCCACAGTAGTAGATGTGATAGTCATCTGAACAGAATTCACCCATTCCCATCCATTTAAGTTCACTGATGCCCATGATGTCAATGTTTATTCTTACCATCTCACGTTTGACCAGATCCAGCTTACCCTGGTTCATAGATCTCGCATTCCAGGTTCCTATGCAATATATTTCTTTGTAGCATTAGACTTTCCTTTCTCTTCCAGGCATGTCTGCAGCTGGGCATCCTTTCGGTTTGGGCCCAGCCACTTCATTAGCACTGGAGCTACTTGTACTTGTATTCTGCTCTTCCTGAGTAGCATGTTGGACACCTTCCGACCTGAGGGGCTCATCTTCCAGCATCATATCTTTTAGCCTTTTGTTTCTGTCCCTTCAATGGATCACTGCCTTGTCATGGCAAAAGGGGTTTGAGTAACGCAGAGAAGCTATGAGCTATACCATAGGTCCTGGTGGAGGGTTTGACTAAATGTGGTTCATCTGGAGTAGGAATTGGCAACTCCATGGCAGGAACAAGAGAGCAATCCTTAGCATTGGTGAAAAGAAATACAGTAAAAGTGCTCTGTGTTTCTTTCCATTCACAATGTACAATTGTTTGTCAACAGCATGTCCAAAACAAATTCCACTGTTTTGATTTGGTGGCCATGAAAACAAGCACACAGTAAATCACCCATTTGGACAGATTGAGAATAAGAAGAGCAGAGTTGGTCTGTTGATGGATGTTGGCATTTCACAATGTACTATTGCAATCCATTCATCATCTTAGTTGCCAGTAAATTGCCATGAGTGTGGTCATCTTTTCGTGGATTTTACTCTTGTAAACAGAAGATGTCATGATTTAATGGCTATAAATAAATAAACGCTTTGTGGTTATATTGAAACAGGGGTTCTAGCTGTCCCTCAAAGATGATCATGCAATGCTAGATGCTAATTAGAAAATGGTTAATAAAATATGAGCGGCAAACCACACCATATTGTCACATAATAAACGGCTTAATATAGAGCCTGATTGAAGGCAGAGCTACATACAGACAAGCAAGGAAATCCATGCAGGGACTGCTCCATATTGAACATCCTGAGAGTGCAAGGATGCATGCAGAATATCTTGCTGTCCTCACGAAGCTGCTGTGGAATTTTCAGGATTACCTCATTCTTACTACATATTTCTATTAATGGTATAGGCCAGTGATGGCGAACCTTTTAGAGACCGAGTGCCCAAACTGCAGTTCAAAACACACTATTTTTTTGCAAAGTATCAATACAGTAATTTAACCTGTATACAGATGGCTATGAAGGGGCAATGTTGGGTGCCCACAGGAAGGGCTCCGAGTGCCACCTTTGGCACCTGTGCCATAGGTTCGCCATCACTGGTATAGGCTGTAGTAAAAAGTGATGACATCTGATTGGGCTTGTGAACAAACAGTGCAGTTCACGCTCAAAGACGGGTAAGTTCAGGGAGTAAGAAATAGGCAAAAGTTGTCTATGCCAGCAGATAACCCTTTATGCCAGTAGAAATGTCCTTGGTCTGCCAGGACCAGAGATCTGGCAGGAAAGGGGGTTTGCCAGCAGAACTGGATGTCTGGCTTCAGATTTGCTAGTAGAAGAGCCAACAAGTGGGTGGAGAAGGGGAGGAGCAAAGTTGTGCAAAACTGAAACCTGCCCCACTTTTACAACCATTATCCTGAAACAAAATTAGGTCAGGGTGAAGATATCCCTAAATTAATCCCAATCTCCCGTCCCTAGACTGGGAAAAACTCATGTAACACAGGGTTGTGTGACATGGTGTTAGCTGTATTGGTTTGTTGGAACTGGCTTCAGAGAATCGGTGTTTTTCCTGAACAGTTAAGGTGTAATGTACTGTTACATTAAGATAAGAACATAGGCCCATCTAGTCCAGCATCCTGTATCTCACAGTAGCCCCACCAAATGTGTCTGGGAGTGCACGAGATTAGATATCTGTCTCCTGATACCACTCCCCTGCATCTGGCTCTTGGAGTACCCTGGTTTTAAGCCTGGAGGTTACACATCTCCATCATGGTTTGTAACGTGTGATGGACTTTTCCTCCAAGAATCTGTTATTTTTTATGACTGCCCTTTCTAGGAGTCCATCCTAAAGAACCCTGGGATTGGTAGTTTGTTGTGGACCTCAAACACCCATTTTTAAAGCCTCAGAAGGTCCTGACCAAAATGAAAATAAGAGAGTTGAAAGCTCTTTTTTTCAACCTCTAGGAATAAAGATTTTTGGTAGTATCTTTCCACTATGAAAATAAAGCCAAAATTGGACATCCAATTTTCAAGCCATTTTGTTTGAAAATTCTGGATGTATTTGTTCTTTAAGGAGTGGAGCAGCCTACAGTGCATCTCTGGGGTTAGGCTGTTTGGCTTATGGACTTCTAGGACATGCTGACGCATGTTCTGTTGCACTTCCCACAACTAGAGTGGATTATTCTAAATACCCTCCAGACCAACACTCACAGGATTCTTTAGGATGAAGGTGTGGTTATTAAATGGCGATTAAAGTGATATAGCTGTATCGAGACATAAAAGCTCCAGGAATGCAATCCATACATTTCCAGGCACAGTATACTGCAATATCTCACCTTGTATTGTAGGAAAATTAGAACTGAGCTATAGAGTTGTACAGGCAGAAGAATGTATCCCAAGGGGCATCAAGTCCATCAGATCACCTACACTTCTTTACTTCCTGAAAATATTAAATCACTGGGATAGAGAAATGTTATTGAAGGTGAATTCATTCCCAAAACCTCAAGGGTTTGGTGGTAGCAGATGTTGCAGTAATCCTAGTGATGTCAGACGTGACCCATGCTGTCTGATGTCTTCAGATCCCAGGCCTACCTTTGGCTGATTTTCCTCAGTCACAGTCACAGACATGGCTTTATTTATGGAGCCAGCCAGCCACAGGCCATAAAATATGTGGAACGGCTAAAATCCAGAGGCAAAGGCTGGCAAGGGGGGGCTACTGGGGGAATTTGTGTGCCCCACAAAGATGCCAAACATTAGTTTTGATATGCATTTTGATAATTGATTGTTTAGCATGCCTGTTGCTATGCTAGTGTGGTCGCTCTCCTATTGTTATGTGGTTTAAAGACACGTTTATGGAAATGAACCCTAAAAAATGTTTTTAAACCATATAGGGATAGCAGATTCCTGCACAGGTCTTTAAGCCACAAATTCTCTCATTCTTAACTTGAGAAACCCCTGCTGAGCCTCACAGAAATATTCTACTGAGGCGTGGGGGAGGGGGGAGCTAGGCGCTATAGAATGTTATGCTCCTTCACAAGAGAAAAAAGACAAGAACTTTTAAAACCATCCTCAATATTAGTGGAAAACCTATGACTTTGGTGGAAAATGAGCATATATGAGCTTAAATAGAATATATTTTTAAAACTGCCTATATTTTGCAATAAAGGCAAGGCCTTTAATGAAAACTGCGAAGTTCCCACAATTTATTACAAATTTGTCAAAAAAAGTACTCAAATTATCATAATCTTGCCAATTTATGAAGAAGCTGTTTGTTTTAATTCTCACAAGCAAGAATGAAATAATCAGTTAATATCCCTGTATATGTGTGGCATATATTTGTGTGTAAGATTTGTATATGTTGATTGTCCTACATAGACAAAACTCTCCATTTATTTTCCATTGGAACCAAGGCTTTACACTTCAGTAGTGGATGAAATCTATGTGTTCCTGGAGGTTATTCATGGGAGGTTCCCTAAACTGTTTTGTCTGTAGGTTTTTCCAGCCTTCTGTATAAGTTCCCAGATTCCTCCATGCTCTGTGCCTCCCTACTACATTCTTTTAGACATTTACATGTCCTGTACTATAATTTTGACTGACTTGTCAACAATTTGTGGGTGGTAACCCACAGTAATGAAGATATATTGAGGTGGTACTTTGTATTCTGTGATGTCCTCTGAACAAGGTGAAGCTACATGGCAGCCAATTAAGAACTGTTGTCATAATGATCTGTTTTGCTTATAGCAGTGAATTTTGTCAAAGTTAAGAAACTTTTGAAGTACATTAATGTCTGTCCTTTTATTTGGCAAATCACAATAGCCCATGACTCCATGCCAGAAATTATGGAACACTTCTTTTGCAATTCTTTTGTGGAATACATTAAATGAACAGAATTATTTATTTCATCCTAAATCTTGCTATTCAAAATGCATCTGCATCCTCATAAAGGGGTGAAGATTTACATTATGACTAGAGATGGGCACGACTAGGGAAAATGACGTTTTCGAGTTGTCGTGTGTCGGAGGCAGCCTGTGTCGGCTCGTTTCTGTTTTTTGCGAAAAACCGCAAAAATTAGTCGGTTCGTTTTTTCGTTTTTTCGTTGTCGTTATACTGGTTTTTTTGGGGGGGGTAGCGGGCTCCTGGAGGCACCTCTGTGGGGTGGGTGCCTCCTCTGGCCCGCTATAAAGGGAAAGTGGGCTCCTGGAGGCACCCGTGGGTGCCTCCTATCCTCACCCACTAGGAAGGGGCAGCAGCAGGCTCCAAGAGACCCCTCAACATGGGGGTCTCCCCTCCTCACCTGCTGCTGCAAAATGGCATGCATAGCCATATGGATATGCATACCATTTGCAGACAGTGAGACCAGTTCCCTGGTATGACCCTCCATCCAGGATGACTGGGTCGCACCTGCCATGTCCCACTAAGAAGGGAATCGTACTTGCGTGTAGTGCAATGCAAGTAGATCTGGCTATGGGTTAAGGTGGGTTAGTGCAAGGGCTAGGGTTAGGCTACTGACGGGTAAGGTTACGGTGGGCTATTGGGTTGCACCTCTGGGTGCCTCTCTGACCCACTAAGAAGACAGTCTGTGACGTATGGGTAAGGAGTCAAGGATTAGGGTTAGGGGGTTAGGGGGCTAGGGCAGGTTTTAGGGGGCTTTTTGGCACATCCCAGAAGTCTCAGTGGCCAAGTGGCCATGCGATTGGTGGGATGGCTCCAAAAATTTGCATGGTCGTCCCCTCCCACATGGCTGGCCAGGCCACTGGGCCAGCCCATCATTGCGCACTGCGCAGGTGTAAATAAAATAAAATAAAATAAAATCAATGGAGGACAGAGGAGGAGAGGAGAGACATTTTGTTGCAAGAAAAAACCCACTGCTACTGTGAAAAATCTGGCAGTTTATAAATTTCCGCGTGTTTCTGTTGTGCTTGTGTGTTTTTGGACCACGATTTCAAAAACAACATTGCGTTCGCCGCCCCATTTTGGATCCCCTGCCCGCACCGCATGGCATGGCAACTCGAGTCCGGCTGCCCAGGACGGGGGGAGGGAGGCGGGACCCCCCCTCCAGAAACAATCCCTCCGGTAGGTGCCCTGCGCCCTTAGTCAAGCAGGCATTTTTCTGCCTGCTTTTTGGCCCGGGAATGGGTGGGGGGAGAGTTTAAAAGTTTTTTCCTGTGCCGCCCGTGCCGCTTGTTTGTGCTTTGGCGGCCGGCGGCGAGACTGGGCTTTTTGCTGGCTGCGAGCCTGCGGCGAATCCCACCAGACCAGAGCATCCCAGGACGGAGGGGGGGGAGGCCGGGACCCCCCTCCAGACCAGAAACCCCCCCTCCGGTAGGTGCCCTGCGCCCTTAGTCAAGCAGGCATTTTTCCGCCTGCTTTTTGGCCCGGGAATGGGTGGGGGGAGAGTTTAAAAGTTTTTTCCTGTGCCGTCCGTGCCGCTTGAGCCGGCGGCGAGACTCGTGCCGTGCGGCTTGTTGCTGCTGCGAGCCTGCGGCGAGTCCCACCAGAGCAGCCCAGGAGGGAGGAGGGGGGGAGGCCAGGGACCTCCAGAAACCACCCCTCTGGTAGGTGCCCTGAGGCACCAGGAGGGAGGAGGGGGGGAGGCCGGGGACCTCCAGAAACCACCCCTCTGGTAGGTGCCCTGAGGCACGGCAGGCATTTTTCCGCCTTCTTTTTGGCCGGGAACTGGGTTTTTTAACTTTTAAAAACTTTTTTTCTGTGCCGCGTGGCATCGCGCGATCGCGCGATGCAAGTAACGAGCATGACAAATCAGACCAAAATTGTTCGTTCGTCGGTTCGAGCTCGAAGTCTGGGGCAGTAATTCCCGTTACCGTTTCCGTAGAGTAACGGAACCGAGTAACGGAAATGGAAACGGGAATACCGCTAAGTCGTGCCCATCTCTAATTATGACTGTAGCAGCTGGTTATGCATTGCTTTAAGCTCTGTTTTTATCTTCATCTATTTATTTTTGTTGTTATTACAAAGAAACTAATTTGGCAATATGTAATAAGGAAGTTGGAATATTTATTCTGATTTATGTGGTGGTTTTACTGCAGAGTACTCATTAATTATTTTTCTAAAATGTTTTATATCACCTTTTGAGGTGAAGGTAGAATTAGAAAACAGTACCACATAGAATATAGCTTATATGAAAGAGCTGTATAAACAAAACTTTAAAATAAGAGAAGTAATGCTTCCATGTGTGAAATTAAGTTTGATTTCCATTAATAGACTGGAACACCCAGGTCCTAAAGATCCATTTATAAGCAAGGAGGAACACTGACACACATCCTGAGATACGTGTGCAATGTTCACAAAACAGTAACAGTTGCCACCATTTTGCTTAGAATTTCATACATGTGCAGGGTGACAAGTAGGGAAGTCCTCTTGTGACTGACATTGTCACTAACTCACTGTTTTGTCAAGAAATTGGGCATGACAATTTAGGTTAGGATCAAAGTCAGTAGCTCTGATTATTTTGCTTCCTCTGAGATATAATTGAATTTCCAGTGGCATCTGAAGTGGAACAGTGTAGCTAACAATTCTGCTGTACTTCAGAGGTGGAAATGAAATTAAACTGTGAAGCGTGAAATGGAAAGAATGAAATGGATAAGATATATAACTAAAGTTGCTTAGTGCAAGCAACCCTGCACTGGGATGTAACGAATGACCTCATTAGAGACAGGGAGATGCTATTCATAGAAGCAAGCACCATGAGCGTCTAGCAGCCTGCTCTATCAGGAGATTTTTTTTTTACACACCTCTCCTTTTCTCTCCTTTTCTCTCTTTCTTTCACAATTTCCAAAGGGATTTCTATTTATCTAACAGTTTAGCCCTCTAATACAGTGTTTCCCAAGTGATCGGAAATCTGAACATTATGGGCTAAATCTGGTTGCTGATGTCAAGGAGAGTAGAAGTATTGAACAAATGAGATTTGTTAACAATCACCTGGGGACAGGGCAAGGGGGAAGTCCCAAGGTGTTCATTCAGTCCCATTCATTCAGTAGATCTACTTTAGTTGAGATGAAGAACTGAAAATAGTTCGATTAAAACAGGGGTCCTCAAAGTTTTCCAATAGCGGGCCGGTCCACCACGCCCCAGGCACCACTGGGGGCCGGACCACAGTGGGTGGGGGGGAGCGGGGGACCTTGCCGTAGCCCTCCCACTCTGAATGGCCCACTAGCCAGCATGCTGATCATCTGGGTGGTAGTTGGGGGAGTGGGAGAAGCGACATAGCCCACTGCTTTGAACTGCCTCAGCAATAGAAGCAGCTGCGGAGGCTGGCTTGCTCGCAAAGCAGGGGTAGGTGGGGGGGGTTGCAATTGTTCCTGGGGGCCGGATTCAGGACCTTGAGAGGCCGCATCCAGCCCTGGGGCCTTAGGTTGAGGACCCCTGAATTAAAACAACTGGCTAGAAACTGGAATTCATTGGTTATCAATAACTAACCATTTCTACTTATTTCCTTCTTCCAATAGCAAAACTATGCCTACTTGGCATTACAATTGTAACTTTCTACAGCAACTGTATTTATTTTACTTTTTCACAGAATATCTTCACCTTTTAATCTTGGTATATGCTTATGGTAAATGGTAGAGGAAAAATATGCTATGGTTCCGATGCAGGCTTGTGGTCTGCCTTGTGCTTTGTTATTGGTGTTGCAGCATCTCTTCAGGCAGCTGTCCTTGTCTTGTGTAGTAGCCATCTTTGTAGGGGGCACATTTTTTGAGGGAGGTTTGTACTGTCTTCCAACTCCACATCCCTCTGTTGCTGAGGTGATTATGAGAACAGTGGCAGGATAAGGAAATGCAGTGAACTTGCCTCTCATTCCTTCACTTAGCAGAAAGGGTGTTAACTTACATAACTGGCCACATGAAGGTTAAGTTAATGAGAAACTTAGTTTAAACACAAGTGATTATATAACTTTTTTTAAAAAAAAGAGTGTTAAGAATTAAAAAAAAATGTTAAGAATACAGTGAATAGAAGAAAACCAAAGTATGTCAAACCAACAACATGGTTTATGTGATAACTGAGAAGTTAAAAACTGGTGTGGAGCTTGTTTTCTGAAACAATTGGTTTTAATCTTTTATCTCTTCCACAGCAATACGAACAACGAATAGGTTTAGACAGAGAAAGGGCAGGTTAGAAACCAGCCACAGTTAAGCAAAATGGGGGAGTAGTGCTGATAAAAATATGCATAATTTTCTTGTTGTTAATTCAGTTTCTGAGTTTCACTAGAATTAAAGCAATTTTAAAAACAACAACTGTATGGCCAACCAGTCTTCTGTGAGCGAATATAGTCCTTCAGGTAGCCTAGAATGAAAGCTTTATACCTTTTCACTCCCTACCAGGCTGGCTGGGTTGCTCAGTGGTTTAGGTGTCTGGCTCCAGAGCTAGAGACTGAGAGTTCCATTCCTCATTGTGCCTCCTGCGAATACAGCCAGCCCGTGTGGCCTTGGGCAAGCTGCACAGTCCCAGGGCGCCCCCAGGAGAAAGAAGTGGTAAACCACTTCTGAGCATTCTCTACCTGGAAAACTCTGAAAACGTTTGCCATAAGTTGGAACTGACTTGCTGGCACATGATTATTATTTATTATTTAAACTCCCTATATACATTTCATCGTGTTTTAAAACAACAATGATCACAAAAATATACAGATTAAAAGAACTAACCAAGTGCTTGCAGATGAAGAAAGCACAGCAACTCATCCTGCCTGGATTTGTTCAGAAGCCATCAGCTTAACAAACCAAATGCCCACCAAGATATTTATTTATTTATTTGACATATTTTTAACCCTTCTTTTCTCCTTGCATGGACCCAAGGCAGCTTACATACTTTAAAAAAACAGCATTTAAAAGCTAAAACCAGTAAATATATCAATATTTAAAAAGAATTTAACAAGTACATTTACAAAGGCAAATAAAATCAGTACTAAAATATGTATTTAAAAACAACCGAGCATAATAATCAATTTAAAAACAAACAAACCTGTCATGCTGCTAGTCACAAAGGCAAAACCTGCCTGAAGAGCAAGGTCTTTGCTGTTGGTGGAAGAACAGCAAATATGGGGCCAGCCTAGCTCCCCATGGGATGTAGTTCCAGAGCCTGGGAGCAGCAACAGAAAAGGCCCTCTCCCATGCCCCCACCAAGCACACGTGTCATGTTAGTGGGACTGAGAGACAGATCTCACCGGAAGATCTTAATGTCCTGGCTGGATCATAGAGGGAGATGCAATCTTGTAGATGATAACTTGGGCCCAAGCTGTTTAGAGATTTATAGGGTTAAACCAGCCCATTGTCCCCCCACCCCCAGAAATGGATCAGTAGCAGGTGGAGCTGTTGTAACAGGGGCATTATATGTAACCAGCCTCAGTTAGCAATCTGGCTTCAGCATTTTGGACCCATTGGATTTTCTAAATACTTTCCAAAGACAACCTTGTATAGAGCATATTAGATGATTCCAGCAGTGATGTGACTGGGGTATGTGTTACTGTGTTGAGATCAGACTTCTCCAGGAATTGGCACAGCTGGCCTACTCGTTTTAAGAGTGCAAAGGCACTTCCAGCCATTACCAAATGTGGACATCCAGGAGATACAAAGGTATTTCTGAGGTGGGGCAGTCACATAGAAGAAAAGGTTTCATGCCCAGTCTTGTTCCATAGCTGACATTTCCAGAAACTAGGAGCATCTCTGGATAGGCAGCATTCTTCCAGATGCTTAATAAGCACACAGATGGAAGTACTTTCACAGTTGGCCAGTTATGCCAACTTAATTGTGTGGCTGAAGTACTGAGTTGTCATAGTCAAGGAAGTGTGCAGGCAGCATCAGTTGACTCCAAAGTTCCAACCAATTTGATATCATAGAGGGCAAGTTCTCCATAAATGTAAACCGCTCCCTGTATAACGTCAGTGCCCACCTCATTCTTGCTGAAATCTTCATCAGGCGAACAAGTTTGGGGGTTCAAGCACAAAGTCCAAAGATTGGGCCAGTAGTGATACTGTAGCTTATACAGTCAGGCTATCATTTTCTAAAGACAGTAACTGTAAAGCAGAGGTAACCAGCATGGCATAGTGAACAGGATGATGGACTAGGACTCGGGGAAACCAAGGTTCAAATCTCTGCTCAGCCACAGAAACTTGAAGAGGGTGCAGAACTGGTAAAGCCAACCCTTAAATGGCTCACTTACCACTGAAAGCCTTGTTAGCATTGTTCTAAGTTGGTTTTGACTTGACAGCACTAACTAACCAACTACTAATCGTAAAGCATTGAAAGAGAAATGTAAGATGATAATAGATTTAATAATCTTGTAAGAGAGTCATTATCATATGTAAGATAGATAGATAGATATAGATAGATATAACTTTTTTGTACAAAGAAATTAATCCCAAGTACAAATATAAAAAAGAATCAGTAGGCGTTCTGATTATATTGTTACCTACCTCAGGATAAATATTTTTAGTGATCTTCAGCCTATGGTTTCTTAAATTAGGCTAAGTCAGTAATCCACAACAGAGTGGCATCCAGATGATGCAACAACTCCCAACATACCAGCTCCCCATGGGATGACAGATAGGCATTGTATTCCAAGACATCTGGAGGGCATCAGGTCATTCTGAAACATGAGTGGATGGGATCATATTGCTGGGTTGTCACATGACCTAGCTAGGTAGCAATGGCAGCAGCAACACTATTCTATAAATATATGGATAAATTTTCTTTTTGCAACACATGCTGAAAGTCAGGGTGGGTCCCTCCAGCTATCAATGGTCTGGAGGCTGATGCTGCAAACCTTACCAAAATGAGGTGCTTCTTGACCGTCCACTATTCCGTCACCCTAGCCTACCTGCTGTCTTAAAATAGATATGCACTCATACCAAGATGGTTTTCTCTTGTGAAAGAGCGTCACACTGTGATTGCCAAAATGAAGCAGTCCTGCTAGGACACTATTGTTGACATGGATTGGCAACAGTTGTCCAGAGTTTGAGGCAGGAGCCTATCTTATTCCCACCTGGGCTTATCAAGTGATTCAGCCTAGGAGCTCCTGCCGGCAAGGGATGTAACAGTCATCAACAGCCTGCCTCTCTGACTGAGCGATGGCCAGTTACCACTGTAGCAGAGAGAAAGATTGGGACAGGAGGTGCAAATGAATTGTTTTTTCCTACTCTCTTTTCTTCTTTCTGTCACACGGAGAGGAGCCTAGACATCTCTTACCATCATTAAGATAATAGAACTTCCCAATGCGAGGACAGCTTGGACATTTCACTGCAGGAACAAAATGCTGTGCTTCAGAACTGAAGCATAGAGGAAAGCAAACATGAGTCGTTTGTTCTCTGTGCTACATTTTTTCAGAATATCTCAGTCTTTTTTCTTCCTCCAAGCAACTTTGAGTCATGCTTTCAGTGTCTCTGTTTCATCTCAGATTGATTAAGGCCTCCTTGTCTTCTGAAGTTACAAATATTTCTGCTAGAAATATGCTAAAATGGAAGGTGGGGAAAATTAAATAGAAAGCCGCCCAAAACATTAAGCACTCGGTGTGCCAAAAGGTACTGCCAGGAATGTATGGCAATTATAAAAGCATAACACCCTGTACTCACATATATGTTGCTTGCAAAACAGGAGGATGTGTGGGTGTCCAGTGTTAATCAAGGCGACATGTGAAATATCTTTCAGCTTGGGAGGCATGAGAACAGATGGCTAATGTGTTATTTGCAGTTCCCTCCTAGAAAATCTTTGGTCATTTCCAAAAGTGTTGCTTCAGTCTGCAAGTGCATTTTCTAAATCTGTGAGTCAAATGAAAAGTCGGCATTGACGAGATTGACCATTCAATTTGCAAATGGTTTTCTTCTGCTTCCTGCTTCTCTTTAATGGCTGTCACAAGTAATGCCTTTTAGGCTAATAAGGAGTTTCTGTGCCACTTACTAAAATGGGATATAAAAAGGAATCATTTATTTTAGAACTGCTCCCCCACCCCGCTGCTTTCCCCCATAAAGATGATTGGGTGGAGGTGCAATTCTTCAATTCAGCCACTCTTGTAAGAACTGGAAACGGTACACTGAAAACATCCACAGCCCATGTAATGACAGATGGCATAATGAGGGACCCTGTTCCCAACATCTGACTAGTAAGGCTGGTATCATAAGAGAAGGATTCAATTGACTATGCAAATCAAGTCAAAGGGTTTTATCTCTAAACTGAGGTGCATTATTAATATTTTATTGTGAGACTCCCTTTTCTATTATTATTTTTATTTCCAACCCTCACTATCATCATCTGTAGCTTTTTGGACAGCTATTAATTTCATATTTTTCAATATGAATGGGTTGGGTTGCCATTTCATATGACTTGCTGGGAGATAAAGTTCTGGATTAAGCAACACAACTCTGGAGCTGCAATCTCTTAGGCACATAGAAACTAAAGATATGGGAAGTTGAATACATCTATCTTATATAGTTTCAGCATTTTTATACTTCTGGGAGCTGTTCTGGTTTCATCCTGTAAAATCTGGGGGAAGGGGATGGTTATGGTTTGTTTAGACTCTTAGAATTGTGTGCTAGACATATTAACAGTGGTAGATAATTCTAAGCACCCCACCAAAGTTCTAATCTCAGGAGTTTGTAAGACAAGACATTGCAGTCAAAGTGGTATGAAACATCTGTAATTTTGTGGTATAGGTACACTTGCAGGATCAAAAGACATACAATCATAGATCTGGAAAGGAGCTGAGAGGCAAACTGATACAAACCCTTCCAACACTGCTGTTAATCCACCGAAGTAGAGTCTGCAACCTCTGCTTAAAATTTCTGGCTGTGGAAAAACCAACCATCAAATGAGTCAATCTGCTGTTGCATGGCTTGTGATGTTAGAATTTTCTCAGAGTCTCCTTGCTTGTAACTGGAAGCTGTTAATGTGGCTCCTGTGCTCTGAAATGACAAAGAAAAGGTTGTGTTCCATCATCAGAGAGACAGCCCTTCAAATGCTTCATTGTTTCTGACCCAAGTTAAACATACTACACCCTTCAATGAATTATCCTCTGCACATTCCAGTTTGTAAATATATTGTGTAAGCTGGTGGTGTGTACAGAATCAACCTATTTGTGGGGAGATAATAGGAGGAAAGATTATTTTACTAACTTCTCTGGGGAGAAGAATCTCCACCAATTTCAATTAAGAGTAGCAGATTTGATAGTTGTGAGTTTTTCAGGCTTTGGCCATGCTCTGTATGTTTTTCTTCCTGACGTTTCACCAGAAGATGGCTGGCATCTTCAGAGGGCGAAGAGCTCAGGGAACATCTCTGGGGTATAGAGTGAGTGAGACTGGGGTTCTTAAAGTTATGGGAAAGAGGGAGTTTGTCCTATCCAGGACAATAGGTGTTAGTCATTGTATTGTGATGGAGGGCTTAAGAAGTTTCAATGTAGTCAGGGGTAGCAACACTCCTAATATGTTGTTGATGGGTGTCATTAGTTGTTCTATTGTGTGAACTGATCACCTTTGCTTGTGGCTGGATGGGAATAATTGAGCTTTGACCTTTTTGCACTCTGCAGTTTTTGGTACTGGAAGCCAGGCTTTGTTGATTTTTAGACTTTCTTCTTTTTGGTTGAAATGGTGCCTATGTTTGTGGATTACAATGGCTTCCCTGTGTAGTCTGACATAGTGATAGGTAGCATTGTCCAGTACCTCTGTGTCCTGCAAGAGGATTTCATGTACAGTTCGTTTGAAGGTGTGTTCAGCTACTGCTGATTTTTCAGGTTGTTTTAGCCTGCAGTGTCTTTCATGTTCTTTGATTCTGGTCTGGATGCTGCGCTTTGTGGTCCCAATATATACCTGGCCACAACTACAAGGTATCCAGTATACTCCTGCAGTGGCGAGTGGGTTCCTTTTGTTCTTTGCTGACATCGCATCTGTTGTATTTTTGTCGTGAGTCTAAATACTGTTTGTAGGTTGTGTTTTGTCCATGCTGTCCATGACTCCTTTTATGTATGGCAGAAATTCTTTGTTTATTGGAGGCTGTTTTTCTTCTTCAGTTTGATGTTTTTTGGGGGGTTTGATGGCTCTTTTGATTTCATTCTTGGAATAGCCATTTGCCTGTAGGGTCCAATTCAGGTGGCTGAGTTCAGTGTTGAGGAATTCAGCTTCACAGTTTTGGTTTGCACGGTCAATGAGTGCCTTGATTATGCCTCTTTTTTTGTCGCGGGTGTTGGTTGGAATTTTTATGTTGGTACCAATCTCTGTGTGTGGATTTTCTGTAGACCTTGTGTTCTAATTGGAGGTATGGACCTCCAATTAGGACACAAAGTCTACAGAAAACCCACACACAGAGATCGGTACCTTCATAAAAATTCCAACCACTATTTTTCTGATACATGTTGACTCATCCCCCCATTTAATACAAATCTATGGGCATTAGTGTTGGCATATTAAATGAAAATTAAATTAAATTAAATTTCATTTCTAGATGGAAAAAATACCAGTAGCAGAAATACTGCACTTTAGAGCAATTTCCATATTTGTCTCTTGCAGCTCTTGTACTTGCATGGATGTTGGTCAAGTCAACACAAACATTTGACACACAGAGGATTAAAGCCTGTTGCTCAGCTTTGCTTGACATCAGAAGCAGTGTTGATCAATAAAAGCTTCTTTGGAGGATTTAGGGGTGCACATGCCTCTCTTGCATGGCATATATATGTTACATGCACCCTCGTACCCATCTCTGAATAGTAGTGATTTGTCCTTACCAGTGACAGTTTGCTGCTGTAATCTCTGATGTGCATCTGGATCTATTCAACACTAACTCAGTCACATACTACTAATAGTCTTAGTCAAACATTCAAACAACAACAACAACAACAACAAACAGTTTGAAAGTGTGAGCATGGAGAGAATTCTAGCTGGCAAGACTAATGTGTGATAGGGGGTGTGCTCATGAAGATTCACACATAAATCTTTTCCTCTTTTTGTGAGCAAGCAGCTTAGGGAGCAAAGCCAGGTATGGTATGATTTTCAGCGGAAAACTGATAAGCCCATCATTCCCTCTTCCAGTTCAGATTAAAGCAGATAGGTTAACCATACTTGTTTTAAAATACTTTAGCCCCAATTGTCCTGTAGCTCTGGTGTACAGGGAACCCCTTTAAATGTGGATGGTAGAGGCACTGTTTTCATCTGCACTACAAAAGTACCAGGAAATAAAACCTCCACCTTTTACCTGAAGTGGATGAAATAGATGTTGGCAAGTGGAAATGAATTTGTATTGAACTGCACCAGAATATTGCATTTGATAAAATACTCTAGATAGAGAGAGCCATCTAATCTTGTCTTTGCATAGCTTTTATTATTGTTTTACATGACTTAGAATGGGAATTTCAAACACTTAAATGGAGAGAAAAGCTGCAGAGTTCCCATGCAGTATTTCCAAGTGCCTCTTGAGATTGCCATTAAAAAGCCATTTGTGCACTTTCTTTAAAGCAATCCACCTCAGCAAATCCTGAAATGTATTGCCGCCGTCCTATCCTTGTAGAAATAAAAGATTTAGATTTCATACAGGAAGATAAAGAATTCAGGACCTGAATACCTGGCAGAGCGAATCTCCCAGTGGTCAACTTCGGCCCAACCAACTAGAATGTTGCGGGCGCACTCACTGCGGGTGGCCACACCCAGGGAGGCTCGGAAGATGGTCACCCGTGGCTAAGCCTTCTCTGTGGCTGGCCCTACTCTATGGAATTATCTCCCATCCGAGTTGCGCGTTGCACAGTCCCTGCCAGCCTTCAAAAAAGCTTTAAAGATCTTGCTTTTTCGGGAGGCGTTTGGTGACAGTTAATTTTTAATTCTTTTTTCAGTCCTCCAGCTGCCTTTTATTATTGATTTTTATGTGTACTGGTTATTGAGTCATGGTACTGTTGTTTTTACTCTCTGGTTATTGTTCAGTTTCTCTTGTTGTAAACCACCCGGAGTTCCACCCGGAAGACAGGCAGTATATAAGCTCAAATAATAAATAAATAAATAAATAGATAGATAGATAGATAGATAGATAGATAGATAGATAGATAGATAGATAGATAGATAGATAGATAGATAGATAGATAGATAGATAGATAGATAGATAGATAGA
>JAHTLZ010003526.1:47769522-47782673 GCA_023846285.1 Phrynocephalus versicolor | reverse complement strand
TTCCTTCCTTCCTTCCTTCCTTCCTTCCTTCCTTCCTTCCTTCCTTCTTTCTTTCTTTCACAATCAGCCAGTCCTTATGTACTCCCTGTGTGTGTGTTTTTTTGCACTATAAATCTCAAAATGAAGGGGCCCAGATGAACTTTTTAGATGAGTTACTGAGATCTGCATAGTAAAAGAAGAGTGCCTTTTCTCTTGAAGGGATGCTATGAATTGTAAACGGCCTACACAATTTCCTGTTAAGGTGCCTTTGACAAATGCTTGTGAACTTCCAGAGCATATGGATCATGGAGCCCAGTTTAGCCATGCAGTTCTGGGGGCGGGGAGGGATGTCTGCTGAAAATGTGATGAGGGTGGGAACTGAGATGGGCCGATGACCTTCGTATGTCTCTTAACAGTTCATATCCAAGCCTCTTATTACTCACCTACCTATGTGTTATACATACATGCATGCGCGCATGCGCGCGCGCACACACACACACCTGTACATTTCCAATGCAGCACATAGGAATTGTATGGCCATGATATTTTGGCCCTCCCTGATGGAGAAGCAGAGTGGAGAGAGAGCATGAGAATTCTGTTAGGTTGCCTTTCAGATATTGCGTGCAGGGTGGAAAAATACTACCATTCGTGAGATAGACCCTCTGTGAATCTTCAGGCAGACTGACCCCTGTGATTATAGCAACAAGATAGTTTAACTGAACATTAGCATTAAACAGCAATTGAATAACTTGAACTTCAATGCTGAGCAAATTATGTTTTGCAGTTTGTTAGGTTTTCTCCTCCTCCTCCTATCATATTCCCTTAGCAATTTTCCCTGCAAAAAAAAAACACAGAGCCAATACGTATCAGCATACCACAAATTTATCTGATCACTATGAGTAACCTGCTAAGAAGCATATGGAAGTGGGTGTCTTGGCCGGACAGTTTTGGGTGAGTAATATTTAAAGCTTGGCAGAGTCCAGAGTTATGAAGCACACAGAATGCCAATGTTCTGCACTGCCTTGCTGATGAAAAAAAGTTTACTCCCCCATATTGGGCGAAAGGAAGTGATTGGAATAGAAAAGCTGTTGTGTTAGAAAGTTCTGGCCAGAATTTTCATTATTGTTGCTGTTGTCTTTCAACGAAAGGGTTTTTTTGCTTGAACAGAAAATACTAGATTTCGGCTCACTCTTTTATTGCATTCTACCAGCAAATTGTGTCATGATTGTAAAGCATTTGGAGCACATTGGAACAGATTGTTCAATGTGGTGACTCCTTGTACCTTCCTGTGCATCCCACCATGGCCATCTTCGTTAATAGAGTGGGAACAATGTTGTTAAAAAGCAACAGAAAAATACAGTCATTACTTTGATTAAGTTAAGTGATATACTGTATGTTACACATTGTACATTGTATATTAGTAGCACCCCCCCCCCCACTTAACACTTGTCCAATGCAGGACTTCTTTTTAATCAGGAAAGTGCAATTGCTGGAGCTGGAGCTGGAGAGAGAGAGTGAGAGAGTGAGTGAGTGAGTGAGTGTGTGTGTGTGTGTGTGTGTGAGAGAGAGAGAGAGAGAGAGAGACCTTTCATTGTTGCTACTGTGAAGTAAATAGGACTTAAGTACCACCACAGATTTATTGCAGTTCATTGAGAGATCCATTACTAGGTCCTAATAGACCTTTAGACCACATCTACAGTTGAAGCAGAATCTAAGAAAGAGGTCTCTCTCTCTCTCTCTCTTTCTGTGTGTGTGTGTGTGTGTGTGAGAGAGAGAGAGAGAGAGAGAGAGAGAGAGAGAGATTGTAACCGCTACCATTGTAGCATTCATTTCTTCAATAACAAGCCATTCTTGAGTATGCAGCCCAGCTGCTATTCTCACATTTGGCCTGGTGTTAACATTCATTAGATATGTAATTATTTATATCTGAATGTGTATGGTAAGTATAGGTCAAAGGAGTACATATACACTTGTCGAGGCTTGGCAGGTAAGGGCAGACATTTTTTCTGGCCTAACATACCCGGCTTCTAGTAGGGTATTTATCTTTCTTTAGCTCCTTCTAGTCAGAACTGAAATTCAAAGCCCACAATTTACCCCCTATTGTTGAGCTTTGAAAAAATTCATAGTAATGGTCCTTCAGTTGCATGGTTGCTATGCATTCTTTCTAGCTAATGGGTGCATTGTTGCCAGGTCCGACAATAGATAATTCTTTTTCCTTAGTATAAAATGTAAATGTACTTGGAAGCAAACAGGGTCATCTCTACTGGACCTTTTCTCATACAAATGTGTGTTCTTCTGTTTTTTTTTTAAAAGGACTATTTTTCCACCTTGCAAGTTAAAAAGCAAAAAAGAAAAAAGAAAAAGAACAAATGAACGAAAGAAAGAAGGAAAAACACCCTGTGCTCATTATAATGACTGACATTTGCTCTGAAATCTCATATATTTCAGATTCTATTCTGCTCCTGAAATATGCTCTGTTATCCTGACAAAATCTTTATAGGCAAAATAATGGAATATCACATTGATACAGAAATGTTTAGATTGTGATGGAAATCCAGGGCATCCAGTATGAACAGCTTGATTCCATCCTGAGCATTCACTACTGCACTTGATGACTAGTATTTAACAACAACAGCAGTAGCAGCAGCAGCAATAACAACAATAACAACTCTTCAAAGCAGTGCATAGTAGAAGCAATGTTGCACAAGCCAAAAGCCTGTTATAGTTAGGACCCCCATATCTGCTGGGAATTGGTTCCAAATACACACACACACACACACACACACACACACAGAGAGAGAGAGAGAGAGAGAGAGAGAGAGAGGAGAGAGAGAGAGCATTCATTTATGCCAAGAGAGAGAGAGAGAGAGATTGTTCTTCATTTTAAATATTGCATTCTTTTTCCTGTTTTTTGTGCACTACAAAAATATGTGCAGTGTGCATAGGAATTCATTCATAATTTTTCAAAGTACAGTCCGGCCCCCCATCAGTGTCTGAGGGACAGTAAACTGGCCCCCTGCTTTAAAAGTTTGAGGACCCCTGCTGTAAAGCGTTGAAGTGTATTTTAGGAAAAGGCAAGTTGGCTGCACTATTTTTGATCCAAAATGTCATGTCTGAAAAAGGTTTTGGTTAGGTGAAATAATTGCACTGGGCTTGTTTTTCAGTTCCAATGGGCAGATTTAAGCACTGACAGTTTGTTTCTGAAGACAGATAATGAAATGGGAAGAATCACTCTGAAGGTATATCCTACACTCAAGGCTTATCACAGATTATAATTGCCTTTGGGAATATTTGGAAAACAGTTTTGTAAACAATGTACATAGGAATTGTATGAACTGTGGGAAATTGTATTTTGAGTAATTACAACCCTTTATGGTTTTACTGTAATAAGAAGCGTTAATAATTGTCAATAAGTCGAGTTGTAGGAATGTTATGGAATGCTACATCTGAGCATAAATATATATCCCTTTGCACTGTGAGTCATGGGAAAATGAATGTTAAGGAAACACATGAGTGTGAATTTAAAAAGCAAATAATTGTATAGTCATATATAGAGATTTCTATATTTGTAAATTTCCTTGCTGTGCTCTCTGTATTGCGTTGATGAAGCTTCTTCAGCAGGCATAGTGAATTACAATATAGATAATTACTGTATTTTTCCATGTATACATTATTATTTTTTAAAATCATGGCACTGAAAATTAAAGAGCATTGTATACACAGAAGTAAGCCTTTCCTGAGGGGTTGGGTAGGGATGGAGGAGAACCATAACTGACCTTGCTGTTTTGTTTCCCTTCATTTTTTGCAGTCCTTGTTTACTCTCTCTGTGTCCTGAAGACTCCCTTCCACTTTGCTTTTTGGAGGACTGGCTCCTTTTCTGCGGGGAAAGCCTCCAGCTTAAAAGAAGGAGTGGCTGAAAAGAATTATTGCAAGAGCAAAGCAGAAAGGAGTGCAATCAAGTGCTCCAGAAAAATTGGGAAACAGCAGGGAGTGGGATGGAGGAAAATCCAAACTTACCTGGCTGCTTCACTTCTCCTGCACGGCTTTATTGACCTACTCTCTGCTTTACTCTTGCAAGTATTCTTTTCAGCCAGACCTTCTTTTCAGCATGAAAAAACACTACTTAATGGGCTGCTCAAGTCCAAGGCTTTCCCAGCTGAAAAGAAGGCCCTGATCATGCAAAAAGCAAAGCAGAGAGGAGTCTTCAGAACACAGAAAGGAAAGGAAACAGCAGTGTGTAGGAGGGGGGGGAGGAAAACTCTGGGAGGATTTATAATTTTATTTATTTGGGTTCTTCAAAGTGTGGGGCTCTGATATATGGCACTTCCTTATAGATGGAAAAATACAATACAACCTAGGTTACTGGTAGGAACACAAAATGTTATCTTATATGGAGCCAGGCCACTAGTCTATGTAGACTGATTTTGTCAACTTTGATAGAGGGCTTCTAGGTATCTTTTTTAGCCCTACCAAGAGAGGCCTGGGGGACTGAATCCAACACTGAACTATAGCCCTTTACAATACAGCACCTCGCATTCTTTGGCCCTTCTTATCCAGGTTTTTACCAGGTCAGTTTTCAGTATCTGTCAAGAGTGATGCATTCAGCATGGCAATTATATTATTCTAAAATGCTTTCAATATGCATGGAATTTAGATCAGGAGTGCAGCCAGGGAAGCAAATTGGTAGAAACAACAGCTTGATCTGAGCCTTCTTCAGAGTAGTAACTTCTCCGAAGCACACTGAAACACTTTCTGTTCCAAAGAGACAACCACGAGAAGCTTAGAGATACAATCTACATGATTCTCATGAAGAATTCAACCTACTCACCCTATGATTGATCTGGCAGCAGGAAGAAACAATTCCTAGAGAGCAATGTACTTCTGTAGAGTTTTCATACTCATTGCAGCGCACACATGAAAAGTGTCCCACTGTGAAGAAGTAATCAAACGAAGGGTTCACTACACTGCCAGATGTAACATTCTTCAATTTTTTTTTCTTGTTGAGGGATGATATTTTTTTCTCTGCATTACAAGAATGGACTGTTGTTTTAGTACAGTGCTTGGTAAGAGATGTAGTGAAAGTGTACTTTATTAATCTGAATTTTCTCCCGGGAAAGACAAAAGGTGGAATGAAAGAACACGGTTCAAACATAATTATAAACCACCACTGGGAAATGTGTACTCCTCCAGATATTGTTCAAATACAAGTCCTAACTATTTTCCATGCAAGTTAACTATTTCCCCCCCATGGTTCTGTTCTGGGTCTGGTGCTATTCAACATCTTTATTAATGACTTGGAGGAAGGAATCGAGAGTAGGCTGGATGGCCACCTGTTAGGGATACTTTGATGGGGGTTCCTGCATGGCAGAGGGTTGGACTGGATGGCCCTTGAGGTCTCTTCCAACTCTATGATTCTATGTTTGGTGGGACTGTGAGTCCACCAGCATCTCGAAGGCTACATGTTACCCACACTGCTCTGAACTACATTTGACACTATCTGAATGAGTGTAGTTTCTCATTGGGCATGTTCATTCTCCCTTTTTGGCATGGGTGAAAGGAATTCAGAAGCTTTTCCTTCCAGTTTTAATTAATTAAAACTTGCTTTGTCATCCAGATACAACAAATGGTAATAATTATAATTAATTATATTATTTATTCTTAATTATTCTTAATTATGGTTTATCTGAACTGTGGCTTTTGAAGCTGGCTTGTTTCAACTAACTATATGTGTGGCCAGAGCTTGGGGAATCAGTTTTGACTGTTAATTAGTTAATGTTAGAAAATAGTACAGTAATGTATTGTTGTTAACACTAGGTGGTGAAGTTATTCAATTTGTCAATTTAGTGCTAATTGCTTAGTTAATGAATTCATTGGCTTGGGATGAAATAGTGGGATTTAAAGAAGGTGGAATATGAGTTGGAGGTTTTGGCGTGTATTTTCTTATTGTTGTTAAATATTGTCCCTTTCAGCTGATGAAATATTGTGACTGGATGGCTCAGTGGTTTGGTTATCTTGTGGGAAGGTCCACCTTGAGTAGTCTTGGCAAGCTGCACACTCCCAGAGCGCACCTCAGAAGAAGGGAATAGAAAAGCACATCTGAATACTATATACCCAACCCTCCAAAACCTGACAAAGCTTGCCATGAGCTGGAATCAAGTTGAGAGCACATAATTATCATTTATTATTATAAATTCTTGACTTTCTAATGTTAGTACATTTGGTCCGGTTATGGCATCCTTTATTGAGTGAATTGATCTCATATTCATTCTCCTTCTATGCTTTCTACTTTTCCAGTGACTATTGTCTTCTCATGAGGTCCAAGCTACAACATCCTCTATTTAGTCGTTTTAGAATGTAATGAAATTGTAGATCTGACTTGATCTAGTATTCACTTTTTCTTCTCTTTGAAACAGGGCATAGTATTCATAAAGCTCTTCTCCAATACCACATTTCAGATGAATCAAGTTTCTTGCTCTTGGCTTGCTTCACTGTTCAACCTTCACCACTATACATAGTAACTAATAATACAGTACCTTATGATGGATATCTTGGCCTTGTTATCCAGCAACTCTTAATGATCTTTCCTAGCCCATTCATAATTGTCCTTTCACATCTCAATCTTATCATTTTTGTCTGCAGGCTTCATTTTGATTAATGAATAAACCAAAGTATAGAATATCTTTGTTCTCTTTTATAAATTCGTTCATTCTCATAGCTGTGCAAACGATACCAGAGATGGAAAAATGAGGATCCATTTTACAATTACTAACTTGGCTATTGAGTAATTTCTTTGGAGCAAATAGCTGTAGGAAGCTTGGTAGTTCATGAGTTTAAGGTGTTAATTCTTAAGTTAAAATCACAAGCATTAGTACTAGTTATTGTGTGAGCAATCCCATAGTGTGGCAATGTAATTATAAAGCCACTGCCGCTGCTGCTTTGACAGTGGTGTCAGGTTGGCCAATCTCTCTCTCTCTCTCTCTCTCTCTCTCTCTCTCTCTCTCTCTGTGTGTGTGTGTGTGTGTGTGTGTGTGTGTGTGTGTGTGTGTGTGTGAAGGGAGGTGCATGTGTGCAAACACCAGCTGGGCCCAAGGCACAGAGCAAGCAATACACGGCAAGATAGCAAGGCATCGCTGAAGCACACTAGTTGCTCTCAGCCCTCCTAGAGCCGCTGATAGGCGTTCCGCCTCAACGCTCTTCTGACCTCATGGAGGGCTGCGGGCCCTGTCAATCATGGCCAGAGCTCCCTTGGCTGCCACCCCCCCCCCTTCCGGCTGCTGCCGCCGCCGCCATCACACCTTTGGCCTGGGCGTGGGGAGGTCTGTGCATGGGGAGGGGGTGAGCCAGCCAGCCATGGGCCAATCAAAATGGCCTAACAGTCTGTGTGCGGGACTTTGGACATGGCTGGATTAGGCTAAAATATTAAATTGCTACATTTATGCATGTGTCGAGCAAGAAATTAGCAAACTAAATTTTAACTAATAGAAATCAACGAGTTATTTCCAAACTTTGGATAAGCCATGGTTTAGGACACTAGTTCCCAAAAGTTGTCTATATAGACCACAGGGGTCTGCTTCAACTTGCAGGGGGCCTATGACAGTGAGAAAAAGGGGGGTCCATGAAATGTAAATGGGGATCCACATGAGCAGACCCCATTTAAGCCGATCATTGTCAACATTTAGTCATTCTGTAAATGTCTTATTCCTAATACAAATTGTTTTGATGTCATTTTTGAACGTTTTTGCAACAATTTTTGGAAATTTTTAAACTTTTCGGTGCATTTCTCAAGTGGTTCAAAGGTAGGGACCTGATCCTTGTGGTGTGCATACCTTTAAAAGTCCATTTTGCATTGTGTGTGCGGGGTGGGGTATTGCATCATTTTTCGGAACTTGATCCTCACCATGTGCATGTTTTTGAAGTTCGTTTTGCAAAGTTTGGGGACTCGTGTTGTGCAGCCACATGAGAGATATTTGTGCCTGAATCAAGGTTGTTAGAAATTCAAATCAACTATAATTACAGTCGTACCTTGGTTAACAAGCAGCTTGGTTTACGAGCATTTTGATTAACGAGCAAAAATTTCTAAACATTTTTGTCTTAATAACAAGCAGTATGTTGACATACCAGCACTCTCATGTGTGTCACATAATCAAAAGTGTTCTAAGCCAATGGCATCTCTGCCCCCCCCCCCCCCCACTGCTGGAAGTGGGTGATTGTCTGTTTCAGTTTCTGAACAAGCAATATCAGCAGCAGAGTTGAAGGAAGGGTGACAGGCTCAGTAAAGGTACGAACAGTTGCCACCCCGATCAACACCTGTCCCCAAAGAGGCCACCTCTGTGGGGCCTCTTCACACCATCCCTGCCACCACCACTGCAACCAGGACACACCCACCCCATCACCCCATTTTGTGGCTCTTGCACAGAAACAAAATATGCCGACAATTCAAGTACAACTGTGGAGGTGTTCAGTAGGAGCTCAATAATACTGTTTGTGTGATTTTATTAAAAAGTCAGTAATTTAGAGGAAACAGTAGTGTAGGGACAAAAGCTTTCAAGCACCACGAGAGAAGCTTAAATTCCTGATAGTTTAGCCTTGTTCATTTATCAGCAGAACGCCCCCCCCCCAAAGAAACCCTCTCTTGAGGGCTTAAGCAGATTTTATGGCTAAAAATATAGTTTCAGTATGTTTTGTCTGCATTTGACAGGGCTACACAAAGAATACATGACGGCTTTTCATTAGCTGTGAAAAATATTTTTAAACAGAGAATTGCGTTCAAGTGTGAATTTAATCTGTGAGCAGTACTACCTTCAAAGAATTTAATTAGGAGCTGGGTTCTCTGTTGTTGGGAAAGGTTGTTTGGTTTGGTTTTTGTGTGTTGTTTTAATCTTTGTAAGCACAGATGGTAACAAGATATCTGCTAATGAATACTACTGATACAGAAAAAGGTACTTGAGACAACTTTTTCATTTACTTTCAGATTGTAACAAAAGAGAAGCAATTACTTGTTTCCAGTTAACAGCAAACTTTTAAAGTTTTGTTGCTGTTTGCTAGCAATGAGTTTAAGATTTCATACTAAACTCAAATACTAAGCATAGATTCTCATAATTCAAGTTCCACTGAAATAACCAAATTATTGAATAATTGAGTTCGAAGAAGCCTATAAGACCGTTGGGTCCAAACCCTTGCTCAATGCTACAAGCCAAATAAAAACAGGTCTGACAGATGGTTGTCCAACCTTTTATTGAATGCCTTCAGCATTGGAAAAATCACCACTTAAATCTGGCTTCCTATAATTTGAGCTCCTTGTTGTATGTCCTGAACTCTGGGATAACACATCCTGCCCCTCCTTTGTACAACTACATTTCACGTATTTGAAAAATGCTATCACATCTCAGTCCTCTTTTCTCAAGACTAAAGATGTCCAGTAGAAATGGATACAAACCAAAAAAATGGAGCACTGTTTCATCGTTTTAAGTAATGAATTACGTAACAGTAGGAATCATTTCATTTCATTTTGTAACACAACACCATTTCCCCTCTAGAATGAAATGATTTGTCCTAGAGGAAATGGCAGGGGAGCTTCCTCAAGCTCTTCTCTGTAAGCCCCCCAAATTTGGAAATGTTTTGGGGTCAGGGGGCTGAGATATTAAGCTTCAAAGGGGGTGCCCCTAGGAAAAAAAATTCTAATTGGAATTGTAACTTCAGAAGCCAAGCCACAGGCAAACGATTAGCACCGCCGGGGCTTGGCTTCTGATACCAATTAGAAACATGTTTTCCTAGGGGCACCCTCTTTGGAGCTTCATAACTCAGCCCCCTGACCCCAAAACCTTCTATATTTTCAAAAATACAGGTCACAGCCACGTTTCAGCATGGAAATGGCAGGGTTAGCTTCTTCAAGCAATTCTAAGTAAGCCCCTAAAATTTTGGGGCTGAGTTATGAAGCTCCAAAAGGGGTGCTCCTAGGAAAAAATATTTCTAATTGGAATCGAAAGCCAAGCTGTGGGGGCGTTAATCACTCACCTGTGGCTTGGCTGCAGAAGTTCTGAATCCAATTAGAAAGAGTTTTTCCTAGAGGTACCCCTTTTGGAGCTTCATAATTCAGCTCCCTGAACCCCAAACCTTTCCAAATTTTGGAGTCTTACAGAAAAGAGCTTGAGGAAGCTCTCCTGCCACTTTGGTCCTTTAGGACCAGGGGAACATAGTGCTTCATTTCATTTTGTTTCATTTCATAACAAAACTACCCATATATACTCGAGTATAAGTCAATCGAAGTATAAGTCGAGGCCCCTAATTTAACCCCACAAAACTGGGGAAACTTATTGTCTCGAGTATAAATCTAGGGTGTGAAATGCTGCAGGGCCTGGCAGCTCCTCCTTTGTGACCTGGGGGAGCGGTGCGTGATGTTTAAAATGATTTTTAGCCACTGAGGCAAGTGCTTGGGTCGGTGGCTATAAGTCATTTTAAACATCAAGCACCGCTCCCCCATGATGCAGAGGGGTGTCAGGAGAAACGGTGCGTGATGTTTAAAATGACTCTTAGCCACCGACACAAGCACTTGCCTCAGTGGCTAAAAGTATTGACCTGAATACAAGCCGAGGGCCCCTTTTTTCAGCCTGAAATTAGGGCTGAAAAACTAGACTTATATTCGAGTTTATACAGTACTTTAAAAATTCATTACAAATGAAATGAAATGAAAGTACTCCAGAAATTGAAATGATGCACTATTTTTCTGTTTTGTGCCCATCTCTAGTGTCTGGTTCTTTCAGTCTTCCCTCATAGGGCTTAGTTTCCAGCCCACTGAACTTCTTTGCATCTCCTTCCCCTTTGCAATCCACCTTAAAGCTCTCCTGATGAAGTTATTCATGCCATAGCCAAATACATTTTTCCCAGCTTGAGTGCGGTGCAAACCATCACTGGCCAGCAGTCCATCTTCCAGGAGGTTATCCTGTGGTCCCAAAATCCAAATCCCCAATGTCAGCGCTGCCTTCACAGCCAGACATTCATGTAACATATTTCCCTTTCCTTTTCCCTTTCTACTCCTTTTCTGAGTACTGGTAGGATGGACGAGAAGACGATTTGGGCCCCAAAGGCCTTGAATTTCTTTCCCAAAATTTCCTTCCCATTTGTCCATACATTAATGTCAGGGGTCTCACTCAGTTACTTCATAGTTCCTTTTGGCAGTGTCATTTGAGTTTAATTCCATGCCTAGACCAACTGCATACAGCTCTTGCCCGCAACTAATGGCACCTCCAACCCCTCCATCAAGGCCTGAGAGGTTAGCTGATTGATAGCATGCAGGCAAATCTGCTGAACTCACAGAAAAGATATTGTCTAAGTAATGCATGATGCTGACCTTGTGCATATCAAGTGGTTCCTCCAGGAAAATACTAATTGTCCAAGGGAGAGGCACTAGCAAACTCCCTTTTCTTACTGATTAGAGGAGCAGGTAAGGTGGCTTGCTCAACCAGTGGATGCCACCTCCCACACCCTGGTATGGCTTACACTTTAATTCCTTTACAGAACAAGATTGTTTCACTGCTGCTTCTGCTGCCAGTACTGTTCGTTTTGTCACCATTGCCATCATGACTGTTTCTTGACCCGGCTACAGCTTTCATTGCTCTGCTTTACCAATCACTTTGCTATGCTCTGGGTTTTGATCCTCCTTCTTCATCAGCTGGATGCAGACGGCCTGGTAGATGTGTGTTTGCCCCAAGGTGGGCTGGCTTGAAGCCTGTGTTCTGGGAATTATGCAAGTGTCCTTATGCTGCTCCGGCAGGATTCTGTTCTTTCACCAGGTTGCGATGGGCTAAATGGGGAAGGGAATTTCTACCCCACATTGAGGTATCAGGATATTCACTGCTTTTTAATAATGCTCTCTTGGTCTTCATTCATTTGGTTTCCCACTTCTTTGTGGGCCACCCTCTTGATCCAAGAGATTCTTAAAATCCTATAAGAACCGCAGCCAACAGAAGCCAAGAGCAACTTTTCAGTAGGGTCCTTACTGGTTGTGATTTTGTTTTTGAAACATTATGGATGAATGTTGGCATGAGAAGCAACCAGCTATAAAACGTTCAAAACATTTCTGGAGTTATGTGGGTAATTTCTTACTCCTTGTCACTCCCTCACCTTTTGTTGCCTCTTGGGAGGGGCATGATAATAGCAGTGCTTGATGATGTGTCACGAATAAGGCAGTCCCACGTTCCATGGTGTCTTATGAGCAGGGTCTCCCCCCCAAAAGATAGGACATCAGTGCACTAGCTCTGCAGTGGGTCACATGACTTTGTGCAGCATCTAGCATTCTGCTATGTCCCAATAATTTCTCTGCCAATGCAGGAGCTCAGTGAATCAGACTGAAAGCCAGGCAAAGAAAAGACTGTCCAATCCTGCTATTCTCCGAAGCATTAAGTTAAATGCTGGATGTAAACAGCTTAATGGCATCATCAGGAGCTGCTTACCAACATCATTACTGAAAGATTTAAACATGATGGACAGGTCTGTATTAGAGCAGAGTAAAGAAGGAAAGTTGGTATTAAAGATTATGGATTCTGAGGGCTAGGTTCAGGAAAGGGGGTATACCTAGATTAAAAATATCAGTCTTTTGGTTTAACTAAATACCAGCCAAGCATGGTGTTCAACAGAAGGTGCACAATCCTATGCAAAGCTCTGATTAAAATGCTTAATCAAGTAAGTGGAGATGTCATACAAGAGAAGCTGTAATGTGAAGATTGTACCTATCAGCTCGGAACATAAGAAAAGTAGTAATTGTCCAGAAATTATAGCTCAAGGAGCAAATAGAATAAAAATTGACCGCAGAGCACTCTGAAACGGTGGTGAGGAAAACCTTTAGTCTGGGAGACAGATATTCTTTTTCCCATGTGCAGAAAGAGAGATACTTGCAAGGGTAATGGTAGTTATTCCATAAATATATATAAGGCATAAGGGGATATGTATATTTTAATGATCAGCCAATAGCCAAATGTGCGCAAGCAGGCAACCATAAACCAATACATCTAACATGAAAGCCAAAACTTTGTAATGGAGATGGAGAGTAAAATATTTATACTTTGAGTTGGATTCCTGTATTGAGTAGAGAGTTGGGCTCAGTGGCCTTATAGGGCCCTTCAAACTCCATTATTTATTTATTTATTTATTTATTTATTTATTTATTTATTTATTTA
>JAHTLZ010003526.1:47732141-47769512 GCA_023846285.1 Phrynocephalus versicolor | reverse complement strand
TTATTTATTTATTTATTTATTTATTTATTTATTTATTTATTTATTTATTTGTATACCGCATCCGGTTTTCCTTTTGTTCTATGATTCTATGATTGTATGAGAGAGAGAGAGAGAGAGAGAGATATTTCATGTATGACTATATTTTTGTCTAAAACGTAGACTAAAAATTGAGGGTCAGTTTATACATGGAAGTTGGGGCGTGGTGGCTCAGTGGACTAAGGCTTCCGAAAACTGTCAGCTGCAAAGTTGGCAGCTCAGCGGTTCGAATCCCAGGTGCCACGCAGCGGAGCGAGCTCCCGCTGATAACCCCAGCTCTTGCCAACCTAGCAGTTTGAAAGCATGTAAATGCAAGTAGATAAATAGGTACCGCCGTAAAAAGCAGGAAGGGAAAACAGTGTTTCCTTGCAGCCATGCCGGCCACGTGGCCATGGACTTGCACAGCACTGGCTCTTCGGCTTGAATACGGAGATGAGCACCGCCCCTAGAGTCGGACACGACTAGCACGCATGTGCGGGGGAGACCTTTACCTTTACCTTTACTTATACATGGAATTTATAATCTTGTAAATGGAAATGTCGTATACACATAAATTTCATAGGGTTTGCCAGAAAACCTCTTTTTTCCATAATAGCTTACGACATTTTGAACATCTTCTCAAAAGGAAAAAGACCAATGCACTCCTAAAATGTTTCAGATTGTTTTCTTAGATAATCTGCAGTCACATTAATATATGTGTTTTGAAAAATGAGTATAGTGATTCTTCAGTGATGTATACGATAGTCCAATTTTATCTTTCCACTGAGTACAAATGTGACTTGTACCCTTTATGCCTTTTGTCAGAAAAATGCAGTCAATGCACAGTAAGTAATTTTGGTGTGCCTTGTTCCCTCTAATAGATTTGTTTATTTATTTATTTATTCTTATATTTCTATACCGCCCATCTAGGTTCAGATTATCGCTATATATAAAGAGTTTCAACCAGTTTTGTTCTGCTTTGGATTTTGCTGTTGTGTGGGTGGGTGGGTTTTTTTGGTTGGGTTTTTTTTGCATTCACCTATTATAAGAAGTCACCATATATTACAACCCAATTGCTTCTGATTCTCCTTCGTGGCCTTTGTGAAGCCACACAGATGGGTTCTCCGACACGCATGAGTGGGGCTCCAGGCTTTCCCATGCCTGCATGTTGTGGTGTGGCGGATTCCCAGGCCATAGTGGATGTCATCGCAGCGGCACGAAAACCTGCCACTTCCCGCCTCTATGCTGATAAGTGGAAGAGGTTCATCCTTTATGTGGCTGATAAGGGTTTTCCCCCTTTGGAACCATTACTCACTAACGTACTCCAGTACTTGCTGCATCTAAAGAAATCTGGCCTGACTTTGTCATCTGTCTGCTATAAGCCTTGGCAGCTTTAAGAACGGATTAGATGCGTTCATGGAGAACAAGGGTGTCAATGGCTATCATTATGGATGCCTAAGGACAACCTCTGGGTTGGAGAGATAGGCAGGATATCTCTCAATGCCATTTGCAGGGAATCATAAGCAGGTGAAGACATCTGCTTGGGAATACCCTGAAGCAAATGGTGAGCCGCTGTGTGAGACAGAATGCTGGACTGGATGGGCTGTGGCCTGTTCCAGCAAGGCTGTTCTTATGATCTTATAGTAGTGCATCAACCTGAAAATTCTGTGGCTTCAGCTTTCTTCCAACACCAGAGGTTGAAACTATTTCTGAGGGATCTAAAGAATTCCTACCCCGTCTGGAAGCCAATTCCACCTCAATGGTCTCTTTCCTTGGTTCTTCGGCACTTAATGCAGCCACCTTTTGAACCTATGGGAGCATGTGATTTGCACCTCCTGTCTTTCAAGACTGCCTTCTTGTTGGCTATCATGTCGGCTAGGAGGTCAAGTGAACTGTGTGCTCTTAGGTGTGACTCCCCCCCCCATCTTCAATTCTTTAAGGGCAAAGTGGTGGCATATCTGAATGTGTCCTTTTTGCCAAAGGTTAAACCTCTCATACCTCTCAACCAATCACTTTGCCTACTCCCCCCTCCCCCAAAATCCCACTACGGCTGTAGAAAAAGACTTTCATATGTTAGATGTCTGAAGAGCTTTAGCCTTTTATGTTTCCAGAATGGAATCTCTTCGCTCTACCCAAAAGTTATTCATTTGTTACAATCCCAGTTCCAAGGGGTCTCCAGTTTCACCCCAGAGGTTTGCTCGCTGGGTTGTTTCTGCCATTGAGTTATGTTATAAACTTGCAAAAAGGGACTTGCGGTGCCCTGTCCAGGCTCACTGTACCAGAGCCGTCTTGTCCTCTGCTGCATTTTTTAGAGGTGTCTCTTTCAATGACATATGCAATTCGGCTACCTGCTCTCAACCACTTACCTTTGTGAGGCACTACAGGGTGGATGCCCGTATGAGGTCTTCCATGGCCTTCAGCAGAACAGTCCTCTCCTTTGTGACTGTGTGACTGCCCACCATCCTGTGAGTATGCTTGCAATCACCCATCTATGTGGCTTCATGAAGGCCACGAAGGAGAAGAACCAGTTACTTACCAGTAAAGGTGGTTCTTCGAATGGTCCTTCATGAAGCCACACAGTAGCCGCTCTCCTCCCCTCCAGTTGTCACACTGTCTGGTACTTACCTTACATGCTGCAGCTGAGAGGGAACTGGGGTGTTTGGGCCGGAAGACTCCTACTCATGCCCAGTAGGAGGAGGAGGAGACAGGAATACACAGTGTGGTATAGTGGATAAAGTGATGGAATAGGAGACAGGAAGACTGAGTTGGGGTTCTTACTCAGCCATGGAAACTCACTGAGAGGCAACACAGAACTGGTAACAGTACTCCTTAAATATTTCAATTGCCTTAAAATCCCAACAAGGGTCACAGTAATTTACAGTAAGTAAGAACATATCTGCTCCACCTTACATATCGTCCTTTATGAATATCATTCTAAATAGCATGCTTCTCATGAGGGTAGACATCCTCATGGTTGTCCTGACTAGGAAGCCGCTCCCAACAAGGATACTGTACTGTGGTACATCAAAACAAGGAGTCTCCTTGCACATCTTTTACCGGACACTCCTGCCCCCCTTCCCAGTAGTCTAAAGTCCATAATTCCATAAGAAACCATTGAACCTAACACCTGGCAGTGCACATCCTCAGAGCCCAAATTTAAGTTTTTGTAGCATATTGGGTTCTTCATCTTAAGGAAACTGCTTAATGCCATCTTTATTCTCATGCATGGCTGTGATTCCATTATTCATTCTATAAGATACTTCTGTCAAAACACCCAGCCCTCTCAGTCTGGATCTTCAACTGCATTTCTTGGACTGCTTGCTTTCTGTTGATGACCATGGTGTTCTTAACATTCATTTAGGCCGTTCTTATGTCTTACTTTGTTGACTTTGAAGACTATGCAAATAGTCACATAGTAATAATAGTATATTATTTGCATATTGATGATCCTTGATAACCCTTCCATTGGTAGTTGATATCATTACTTGAACTGGCAAATGTTTCTTTTAAGATGTTCTCAGAATGTACAGAATGCTGTACATACAACTATATGCCGCAAGTAGGCTAAGGTTTGTTGGAGAAGGAGGAAGGGGAGGCATGATCCATTCATGATGCAAATAGTTTCTGTGGTTGTAAGGTCGCCTTGTTTTTATTCTGCTACAAATTCACAGACTCTTGAGCAGTGGTTCTCGACCATTCTGGTCCTCCAGTTACTTTTGATCTCTGTTGTCCTTCCAGAAACAGGCAAAGACCTTTCTCTTCAGGCAAGCTTTCCCTGAATGATGAACTACCATGATTCTATGGGTTCACACATAGACTTTGTGTTTATGATGACTTGTAACCATGTTGCTGTAATGTAATGTTGTCTATTAATGCTGTAAGATGCCCCTCAATTCCTTGTTCTCAAATATTTAAACATGTCTTAATTGTACTGGACTGTATATTATCCCTCATTACTGTAAGCCGCCTTGGGTCCTTTTCCAAGGAGAAAGGCGGGGTAAAAATAAAATAAAATAAATAAATAAATAAATAAATACCTCCCTGAAGCCCCAGCCAGCATGGCCAGTAGTTTAGGTGTGCCAATTAATTGTTAACAATAAAAAGAATGAGAAATGGCTTTAATAACAATAGAAGATGGTCAAAGAAATGGCCAGATAGAGATACCCTGAAACACAAGCATAATAAGCAGTGAGATATCAAAAATTTTGATATGAATGATGTCAGGTTAGCCTTGAAACTGGAAGGAATAGGAGTTGCAAAGGTGTATTAAAAACAACACTGTTTGCAATATAGCCTTAGCTCTGGTAAACAAAATACTTCTGTAAGACAGGTAGATGCATATTCTTGATATTGGTGGAAAATATAGCAAACTGCCCTGATGGTAATAACAGGGTTTTTTAAAAAAAATTTTTGAAGAAGGTAAGTTTAGGTATGTTGTGACAATGTCAAATACTGTGTTTGATGTACCAGCATCCACAATGTCTGTCCTTGACAAGCACCAGAAAATGAATTTGATCCCTTTAATGCGAAAGGTAATTGGATTTTTTCTTTATTGAATGCATCTCTTTAATGACTACCTCTACTAAGGCCAATTTAGCTGCAAGTGACCTGACATTGATCTGACGATAGGACTTAAATGCTTGAGTTAGGAGATGAAAAAGATTGGTGCTTGATATTTGAGGGGGGGGGGATGTCCTGCCTTTTCCTACTCTCATATGTTCTCCCCTACTTAAAGATCATTCTTACAAAGCACATGGTTGAAATAATTGATCATTCAGTAGCATCCTCCTTGCATGTATAGTAAGTAATTTCCAGAAAGTGCCTTAGAGACTGTGCTTTGAAAATTGAATAAAATTCATCTAGCAGTAAACTTGCTTCTTGCAAATGCTCATTACCATCCAGTGTTCCTGGAATGGAGGACACAACCCACCCAGCCCTATTGCTTTGTAGTCTGTAATCCCATTAGTGGTGCTTGCCAAGGGAACAATTAAACTAAGTGGGAAGAGTGAAATTTGTAAAGATACAACCTTCATTGCAAAGTGTTTTTCACAATATTAACCAGTTCACAGTAGACTTCAGCTTGAGTTATCATCTTATATTTAGCTCATAACAACCTTCACTGTGTAATGTTTGATGTTCTGTGTTGCCAATTTACTTCCAGCTCACAGCATTCTTACCAGTGTTTTAGAGGTATGTGAGATGTTTAAAAAGGGGGTTAGCATTGCCATGCCCAATGAGTGTCCATGGCCAAGTGTGGATTTGTATACAGCTGTCCTGAATTTTAGTCAAACAGGCTATGCTGTGCTATCTCTTAGAGGCTAAATGCCTGTTGCTTATTGTGGTAAATCACACTAGAGTAGGCTAATTGAATGACTGGGGATTTGGTACATCAAGTCCTTCATAAGTTCCATTGATCCAAACAGTTTACTCTAACTATGAATTAGTATGCTAAAGTAAGTCACAGTTAGAGTAGTAGACCGATTTGAACCCATATGCCATTTACTCTGCTAAGCAGCAGGATTCTGGTCAATGTATAGTGTAGTAATTAAGAAATGTCCAACTAAGGCAAAAGTACAGATTCATTTTTGTTTTCTCTTAGGACTTGCCTTTCCATTAAACTTTTAATCTGCAAATGAAATGTCATTAGTACTTGTCACCATATAGTTTAGTTACCTATCTGTTTCATTTATATCTCACATTTGTGTCCTGGAACTCAATATGAAGTACATCCATTCCAGACTGGAAATACCCTAGAAGATGCTTCGGAGAGAGTACCACTAAGGATAGATCTGTTGTCCGCCACTTCCGTAGTGTGTCTTTCTGGCCTTCTCTAATCACCTAGTCTAATATAAATCTTTCTTCAGCGCAGGGACTACCATAACCTAAAACCACTACTGCATAGTGGTTTTAGTGTATAGACTGCATGAAGGACAACTCTAACAGCAGTCCTCTTAATGCTTATTTGTTTGCTTGCTTCATTTTAAATCTCTTTGGCATATTATGAAGGGAGACAACTCTCACACATAGTTAAAGCAACTGGAATTTAAAACAAAACAATAAACCATTAAAAAGCAATTACACATAGTGGCAATGAAACACTCATCTAGAAACAATGTAAAAACATTAAAACAACATTAAAAAGGATATCCAAGCAGCAACCACAGGGCATCTCAGTTTTATTAAAATTAGACATTAAAAGCTAGTTTTAAAAGAAATGTTTTCACATGTTGCTGAAAGAAGGGAAAGTATGGTAGCCTCATAATGGAGAACATTTCCACCACCTGATAATAGCTACGGAGAAGATCTGCTCACAGGTCTCTGTCAAACATGCCTTTAAGGTTACAGAACCAAGAGAACCAAGAGAAACTTTTAGAGACCAAGTGCCCAAACTACGATTCAAAACCCACTAATTTTTCGCAAAGTGCCAATACAGCAATTTAACCTGAATATAGGTGGCTGTGAAGGGGCGATGTCGAGTGCCCACAGAAAGGACGCCGAGTGCCCCCTTTGGTACCCGTGTCATAGATTTGCCAACATTGCCCTAGAACAGTGATGGCAAACCTTTTAGAGACTGAGTGCCCAAACTGCAATTCAAAACCCACTAATTTTTTTTGCAAAGTGCCAATACAGCAATTTAACCTGAATACAGGTGGCTATGAAGGAGGGATGTCGGGTGCCCGCAGAAAGGGCTCCGAGTGCCAGCTTTGGCACCCATGCCATAGGTTCACCATCACTGCCCTAGAACATCTTAAGAAGATATATTGGGAGATATGGTCCCTTAGGTAGCCTGAACCCAAACCAATATACTGTAGGTCATACCTAGTCCTTTGAATTAATACTCGAGCATTGCAATAATGCTCTCACAGAAATCTAGGTATTTCCTTTGCCTTATTTTACTTTCCATCACTGTGTGTACAGTAATATAGGCTGTTCTGTGCCAAACACAAGTCATCTGCTGAGAACAAAAACAAAAACACTGCCATGAATGTTTTGCCAAAAAAATGCCAAAATGCAACAAATACACAAAACTGCCTGCAATGTTGCCCAACAGGATGCATTCTGCCCTGTGAATGGAATAAGATTTACATTGGGGGGGGGGGAGGGAGACATAAAACTGTGCACATTCTGCATCCATAATTTAGAATCAAGAAATACTGGCTTCAAAGAATGTGCTATGATCGGTTGTCTGCATTGGTGAAACCTCCCTTTGAAAATGTAACAGAATAACAATTCAAGTTCAACCCTTTGGAAGGCCATATAAATTTTACATGGCTGACTTGCTGCATAACTATAGGATGCTCTGTGGTGGTTCCAAGGCCAGCAGGAATTTGCTTGGGGGTGAAAGAACCCACATGCTTGAACTGTTCATGGCCATCACATCACAGCTTGGGCTTAAAAAGGTTACATTCCTGCTTTGAGAAGGTGGAGCTAAGCAGTCAAGTACCAGATATGGTAACCTTTTTACCTACTTATTTCACTACTGTGATAAATGTGTCTATGCTGTTTCTTGTGTCCTCTTTTTCACTTGTCTATTTTCCTTGGATACTATCTTCTTTCCCTTTGGGGGCACCTCTGAGCACCTTCAGAAATGTAATGAGACAACTTATGAAAATAATACTGTACCTTTTAAACTTTCAGTCTCACTTTCTTCCTAGAGTAAAAAGCTCATAAAGTTTCTGGGACTCTTGTGCCCTATAAAAGAGTTTTGAAGAATTTTGGGGACCCATATGTACAAGGATCCATGCTAGCTTTTCTTTTCCGTGACTTAATTTGCAGCATCCCTTGATCATCAGTGTTTTCTGTATACTATATGGTACACAAAGAGCTTTCCTCTTTTCTACTAAATCATTTGTAGCCATTATACAATTATATTGGTGGAGAGAGACCCTCTTCCAATTCTTTATGATGCCCATTGTGGTGCAGTGGCTAGATTGAGGAACTAGGACTGAGGACATCTTGGTTTGAATCACAGTTCAGTCATGGGGACTGGGTGGATGGAATGCATGTGGAAGTGGTAAAAATGCTGTTTAAACACTTCACTTACCTTAGTTCCATCGTAACGACACATCGCATATGAGTAACTGCTCACCTGAACTTAAGAGGCAACCAGGAACTATCTGGGAATGAATGTGTCTCTTGTTGTACTTAGGAAAGCAATGATTAAATCCTTAATAGATGTTTTATATTTGGATCCTTTAGTTCTCTGGATGATTAATTGCCTAGTATATAATATGTTGCTCTAAGAGAGTCTGAGCTGTAATGAAGTGTTGCTCTTGTCTTCTCTGCCTCATGAATGTGTGTGGAGGTCATTAAGTAGTGGAGAAAATATGCTGAGCCTTAATCCAAATAAGATGAAAGCACTAGGCTTAGGTAGGTACTCGTAAAGCATGTATGGTTTGAACAGAGGGGAGGCAACAGGGACAACCACCCTTTCTTCTACCACCATCATCTTGAGCCTCCATTTGTGGGAGGTGATTGTTGGTAGCTACAAGCCTTCTCTAACATAGAAGGCTCTCCTTAGAATTCATTATTTTAACATAGTGCTTTAAGCCAAGATTTCATCTTCAAATATGTTACATTTACAATTTCTTTTAAAACTACAAAGATATGTTTATAACAATCTTTGCTCCTTCCGGGGCATTGATAACACAATCCTAGCTAGATAAGTGCACTGTTTCTGGACAGATATCTAAATAAAACCAAATCTCAGTAGTTATTCATTGCCAGAACAAACACAGGGCAGATCAAAGAGCCCTGGTTGCCTGTGGGGTGCAATAACACCCCACCAATCCCTTCTATTAAATCCAGTGTCCGTGCATAGGCATTAGAAGTGAGCAAAATGAAACAACTAAGTGAGATGAAGGAGAATATGCTCTTTACCTCAAAAGTGAAGCTTCCTTACTTCTCCTGCTACAAAGTCATTGACTGAATTATTGTGACTGCAGCACAACTAATTTGAGATCCATCTGCCAGTCTGCAGAAGGAATTCCTTCAAGCAACTGTTTATATGCCCCCCCCCCCAACTTTGCTTCCATTTAGTCATGGAAAACCCAAGGCAAGCCCAATCAATTAACATTAATCTGTAAAAAGCGGGAAGGTAAAACAGTGATCTGTGCGCAGAAATGCATCCAGCCATGCTGGCCACATGGCCACAGACTTGTACAACACCGGCTCTTTGTCTTGGAAACAGAGATGAGCACCACCCCTAGAGTCAGACATAACTAGCATGCATGTGCAGGGGGAACCTTTACCTTTTTGTATATTATTGACCAAGAAATTACAGCTTTGAATTCTGATGTTTCATTTTTCAGCCAAAAAAAGCCAAAAACAAACAACAAATGGGCGAGCTAGGAATCTGCATCCTACAGAATAGGATGCCCCCCCCCGCCCCCGTCCTGTGTTGGGAATGAGGAAGCATTGCTGAAGGCACCCAGTGAGCTGTCCATGGTGCTGATGCAACAACTGTTGAATTGCTATCTGGAGAGAGCTTGGTGATGAAGTCCTTCCCATTTCATATCCCCTTCAGTGTTCTGCCAAAATGTTGTGCCCGTTTGGTGATTTTGGTGGCACAAAATCTGGGTTCACTGTAAATTCCAGGGTGGTCATTATTTATTTATTTATTTATTTATTTATTTATTTATTTATTTATTTATCGCCTGTCTTCTAACAGAACACATGCATAACAAATCTTCTTGTGTGTGTGTGTGTAGGCATCCTTCTTCATCCCTTTGAAATTAACAGATTGTGGGGAATATTCTTTTGATTGCAATGCACAGGGAGAACTATTTTGCTTTAGTACATAGAGCATTGAACTATGGTTACAGGAGGCCTGAGTTCAAATGCCACTCAAGCCATGAAACTCATGGCCTGATCTTGTATCTGTCAAAGACTCTAGCTCACAGCATGGTTGTGAGAATAAAGTGGGGGTAGAAGAACTGTGTATGCCACTTTGAGCATAACTGAGGAAAGGCAGAATATAAATTCGTTTCCCTTCTCCATTCCCTTCTCATGTCCCCAAAATTAAAAAATAAATAAAAATATCACACCCAGACATTCACACACATATTGCACCTTTAAAAACTCCCATTGACTCCAAAGGTATTTTTATATATTTATGTCTTGTGGCAGCGTAGTGATAATGGGTACTTTCTACACAGCAGTGGATGAAATGAGGAGAAACTGTACCTTACAAGATGAATGCTGTAGTATCATTAGTGAAACTGGAAATTAGTCCTGCACATGGACATTTTCATTCTAAGCACAGCAGCAGGATTTTTAGCTTCTCCACAAAAGCAGAGGTGACCAAAGCTTTCCTGAAATGTGATACAGGTGGAGGGATTATGATCTCAGTCAGAGGAAATTGCAAAAGAGCACATAACAGGAAACTGAAAAGGCCTCCTCTCCACAGAGAGGTGTTCTCAGACAATTACGGCTGTGATCCCATTTGATATCTGTGGTGATCAAAAAGAAGGCAAACGATGAAGGCCTAAAATAAAAAGAAACACAATTATTGTGATAAATTCCATTTTGCACCTCTACAGCCTATGCTGTGTGGTCTGGGTGCCAACCTAGTGTTGTGTCGCTGTACTTAATGGCTGCTTTACTCTGCCACTTTTGTGGTTTGCGTAGTGAATAATCATTCCCCTTGTGTTCATCCTTTCTGATTGGTAGAACTACACTTGGTATGGGAAACACACATTTCACTCAGTTGTAAGAGTACTTATTTTCTTGTTTGTATAATACTTTCCTGCTAAGTGCCAGTGGGATAGCTTGTCTTCTTCATTTGCAGTTGAAAGAGAGAGAGAGAGAAATTGGTGGTGTAGATTAAGCAGGCATGTAGCTTAAAATAAATGTGGCAGTTCCTCCTTTGCCTGGATGCCTCTTTCCATAATAAGAGATTCCTTTTTCTTCCTTGTCCTTTATTAATGGATGACTTTCAGCTCCTACAGCTGGATGATGTAGTCAAAACCCTTGGGGAGGTGAGGGCCACCACATGTCTGTTGGATGCTTGCCCCTCATGGATCATAAAAGCTGCCAGAGAAGGTATGGCACACTGGTTGGGAAAAGTAGTGAATGCTTTGGGTCCTTTTCCAAGGAGAAAGACGGGGTAGAAATACTCTAAAATAAATAAATAAATAAATGATGACTATATTCACATTTATTTATGTATATGTTCTATTGAATCTACTGGGACTTACTCTTGTGTAACCACAGATAACATAGAGGTGCATTACTTGATCTGCAGTGCCACCAATGAGTTTGGACATGTGAAAACATGGACTCAGAGCATAATCTGGTGCCATAGAACAAATGTAAAACTGAAATGTTTTTACGTGGGTTAAATAACAGTAGGTTGAATTATTTTCCTTTTTCCTTCCCTCCATTTTAGGTTACAGACATGATGCTGCAAGACAAGCCTTATCCTGACTGGGGAAAGTCGGCCAGAGCTTTTTGGAAAAGGGGGAATACCAGGATCGTTTTGTTCTGGTAAGGGACAGCACAGTTTATTTACCAAGATTGCCTGCATGCATGCTTGTACCACACACAGCATTTTTTTCTGTTTTTGTGAACTGCTGTAAAGGGACTGTTTCCTAAGTGATGTAGCTTAAAGCTGTGGTTATCATTTCTAACTTAATGCCATATTCCGTGTGTCCACTCACCAAAAACCATTAAACTCCTAAATACAATAGGACAGAAACCATACCTTTTCTTCAACATGCCTACATGTACTGTAGACCCAAATTATATTTCTAATAAACACTATCTTCATTTTTTTTAAAAAAAATCCCCACTTAATGGAGGAACAGGTAGGCATGCATATCTTTTGTGCGTCATGAATCTAACGTTACATGCGATCCTGGCTTTCCGCTTGAGAGCCATTTGTTTATAAAAGTGAAAATAAAGCAACTCTTTTTTTAAAAAAAAATGAAAGGGGCAATTGAGCAGTCATGTGAACATCTTCCAAACAGAGCTCAAATATGCTTTGGACCAGTGGTTCTCAACCTGTGGGTCCCCAGATGTCATTAGACTGCAACTCCCAGAAGCCTTCATCACCAGCTGAGCTGGCTAGGATTTCTGGGAGTTGCCGTCCAGGAACATCTGGGGACCCACAGGTTGAGAGCCACTGCTTTGGACGGTTCACTGCTCCCTTGGGATCAACTAGCTGAGTATCTTAATGGTGAAGCGGCAAGTGCCTGGTTGGCACCATGTATGTAACTGAGTGGCTGCTTAAGTACCAGATAGTACAAGACTTCTCTAAGCTGCCAGATTAATTTTGATAGATGTGGTCCACACGAGTATCATCTGTCCAGCTTCATAGATGTATGTGGTGATGGAACCCAAATATGACATTTCAAGTAAGTAACAGCAGCTTTGAGTCAAGGGAAAATGCTACAAATTTCAATCATTCAACCAAGTTTACTGATTTAGAAAAGAAGAGAAAAGACATACCTCCATGCAACATGAAATTAGTGTACAGAATCACTTACCTTGTTAGTAGTCTGGATAACTTTGAAAGGGGAATAAGAAAATCACTGAGGACAGATCTAACAGAGGGGAGAAGATGAAATAAACCTTCAGCAACCTGTGGTATCCTACTTCTGAGCACTAGTTTCTTGGGAACCAACTATAGATAAGGATAATAGCTAGGCAAAGTTTTTTATAGTTATTTTTATAAATCACTTAATCACCTGGGGAATTCTGGATATCTTTGTCCAAAAGGAAACTTTTCAAAATTCCAGGTTTGCTGTCTTCTTGTCCAGCTGGTAGACTCTATCCCAAAGCTTATATCCTATTACTGCTGTATAGATTGATGGATGTGTTAGACTGATGGATGTGTAGATGAGCCCTTCACTCTAACTTTAACAGGACCAATGGAAACTGTGCTGGATGCAATCTTTGCACAGATTTTGTAAATGCCTCTCTGCTATTGTGATAGACTTTGGGCTGGTCTGGTGTGTATGGATCTTAGTCTGATCAGTGGGGGACCTAGGTTCTTATGAGCATGTTCTGCATAAATGTATTTGGGGATAGGGAGTGTGATTTTCCATGTCCATAAAGAACAAAAGCCAAAAAGGTAGTCAAAGATAACAGAAACAGACATACTGTACATACGTATTTACTGAACCATCGGAGAACATTCTTTGGGTACTGAACCAGCTATAAATCCATCTAACATTGCATAGCCGTTGTTTGCCCAGCTTAGGCAGAAGGTTAACGTGGGTAGCTTCATCAAAAGCTTTGGTGACAAACTTTGTCTACAGCAGTCCCATCAACTCACCAGGTTTGTGATATTAGGTTTTAAAAATGTGAGAACATTAGTCTGGCATGAGTTGTTCTTGAGAAACATATGCTGGGTCTGAAGAGTCAGTGTTCTTGTATAAGCACTGACAGACCAATGTCTGGTACTGATGTCAAACTTACCAGTTGGTAGTTGCTCAGCGATTCTTTCCAGCACCTTTGTTAAAACTGAGGCATTTGGATGCTCTTCATTTGCTGGTGGGGACTTGAATACTCATCAAGCAGTTAGGTATTCCTGTAACATTCCTTTTTCAATCTTGGACAGTACTGTAGTTCCCTCTCTCCCGCTAGCTGGAGACTCTTTTCTTCTTTGGAGAAGGCAAAGTAGGTGTTCAGCAGTTCCGCCTCCACTGTGTCATCTATTAGTAACCCCATCATCTCTATACTGTTTCCTTGTTCTTCTTCTCGCTCCTAGCATAATAGAAATAACACTTTTTGTTTCCTTCTAGCTCTCTTTGCTTGTCTGAACTCATTTGGAGCTTTTGCCCTTTTAAACCTTCTATTTACATGTGTTAGGTACTCACTTGGGTTCTTTATTGGTGGTTTGCCTCTTTCATTTCTTATACATTGGCCTTCAAAAAGGCAACTCCTCTGCAAGCTCTTTTATGCAGCCACACTGGCTTCTTCAGCTTTCATCCCCTAACCTTTCTTTCTCATATGAATTGTTTGTGATTGTGTCTTCTCTTCCTTCATCCACTCTGAACTTCCTTTTCTGGTAATAGCACACCTCCAGCTGTTTCTACAAGAGTTCAGCTTCTATCTTGGGACTTTATTTGAACACTAAGCATCTGAATAGAATGATTTCTGGGCATTTCGGTGTCACCTGCTCCCACCCCAGCTCTGTCCGGAGATTGGGAAGTTGAGTCATCACAACTGGACCTATTTTCTTGTGAGATTGAAACATGTCACTACTCATGAATACAACAGAAAAACATTTTGATCTCACTAGGAAAAAAAAGCTCATTTGCCATGATTCAAAAATGGACCCAACACCCGGCTTCCTTAACCTCCCTCTGAATCTTGTCCCTAACCTTGTGCTCCATCCCAACCACTGACTTTAATTTTTGGACTGCATAGTTATCAACATTAGAATGCAGAACCCCAAACAAAAAACCTGCCACAGATACTCTGCTGCCTCCCTATCTGTATACGCCTGCAGCTGCATATCCAGCACTGACACCTCCCTGCTCCTTACGACCCCTTGCACTACCCTTCCCCCGGACACATTGGGCTGCTGGTGATATCCGCTGCATAAACTGCACTGATGCCAGTACCTACAGGGCTGTTAAAAGCAGGCCCCTTTGGAATTGAAGTCCCAGCACACCAGGTGGGGTTGAACCACCTGGCCTGCTAATGTGCGAGGAGCAGCACCTTGGGGGGGCCTAAGTCATCGAAGACCGCCCTTACTGGCATCATGTAGTGCAGCCACAACCCCAATCTAAGTTCCTTTTAAGGGCTGCCTTCATTCGGAATCCCTCGTCATACAAAAGCCATGCATGACTGGAAAAATCCGTGTAAGCCCTGTAAATCAAATCAAATCAAGATACTGAAACAGGGAAAATGCCCACTCTTGGACCACTGTCCCTGCATATCACAAACTCTGGAAGCCAATTAGCCCAGCACCTATTTGGCTTTTTCTTTGCCAGCTTCACCTGGTCCTTTTCTTCCTCCTTCTCTTGCCCTTTAGACTCCACCTCCCTGTTCAGTAGGTTGAAGACATCGACATATTCACCCCTCCAAATCTTTTCAATGGTGGATGGCAGTAGATGGTCACTTAGGGTGAGGGACTCATCACCCACTAGCAACACCTATCCTGTGTCCAGAATCCCTGGCAGGGGCCAACTACCCAGTCCATCAGGAACGTAACTATATGCAGATGACTGGGAGTAAGGTGCAGTCCATGTTCCTCCTGCTCCAATCCCACCCACCTGTTGGCCCATGTCAGTCAGCATTTGCTTGGTACACCCACTGGACCACCCATTGGTGAATGGGGCAGTTACAGGTGGCCGTGGGGGCATGTTCGGGCCCCACGGCCATAAGCCTCCACCCTGTGGGGTGTTGTGAGGGGTGGCCGACCCAGCTGGCCCACTTGCAATCACCACAGGTCCAACTCCTGCTCTCGGGCCCACCATCTCTCGACCACTGCTCATTGCTGCTGATGAAATATCAATGCTGTCTCTCCCGGCCTCCTCAGCCCCAGTGACCTCCACCATTGAGCCACTGGGCTCAGCCTCCGTTGCCACAATATTGCCAGGTGTGGCCAGTGATACCGCTTGTGTGCCCACTGTGAGCTCCTTACCTCACAATGATCAGTGATGGAGAGTCAGGATGGCCGTTGGGAGCTCCCTTTAAGGTAAGCTCCCCCTGACCTGATCAGGCCACCGTCGAGCCTCTCCATCATTGCCTCCACTGGGCGGGGAGGCAAAATGGCTCCCACAATGCATTTGCGATGCAGTAGAGCATTCTTTTTTATAATATATTTTATTTTTAATTAAAAAACAATCAAACAAACAGTATTCTATCTGCAAGAACCAAACAGCTTTCCTTGTTTGTATTAGCAGTTTCTCTGGTTTACACCTCAGCCTAATTGATAGGAGCCATGGCCAGCTATGCATCTACCTAAAAACACACTACGGAGCTAAATTAACAAATATCTCAAATTGCAAATTAAACACCTTAAAGCTTCAGTGTGTTTCATTCAGTTTCAGTGACTGTTCAGAAAACTGTTAATGATAGAAGAAAAAGGCTGACATTGGAAAGCTAACTGGTACATACAGTGGGGCAACAGCCCATTATCAGTTCAGAAATACGTGAGTATAGTATTAACATCCATTATTTAATTTAACTGTATAGTTGACTTATTCTCCATTTAAGCAACTTGACTTCTATATACCCGAATAAATAACACATCCACAGCAGAAAATACTTCTGAATACAGAGACAATCAAACTTGCTTAGTCAGGTCACTGCTGTTCTAAGTGAAGAGGATGAATGCAGCAATTCTGTGCACTTACCTGGAAAGAAACCATACTGACTGTGGAACTTACTTTCACATAATGTACTGCATTAGTTGGAGATGCTATGTATCATCATAATGGCTGCAGAACTTGACTAAACTGGATTCCTTCCCAAATACTGTTAGCCGCCCAGAGTTCCCGCCTGGGAAGATGGGCGGGATACAAGCTTAACAAACAAACAAACAAACAAACAAACAAACAAATAAATATTTTAATTCTGCGTATTTCTGCTATCCTTTTTTGAAAGAAGTTTATGTCATGAAACAAAGTGGCTATAGAAATATGTTGTTATGATATATGTGTGTCATTTGCAACCTGAATCCAGGGAAAGCCCCAACAAGAGCTAACCCATTAAAACCATAGAGCCTCGGTGGTGTTGGATATAGCCACCAATTTGGCCTACATATGAGTAGCCAAGCCTAGTGACTACTGTTCAGTGATTACGTGTGGGAAGACAATGGGCGTTTATACACGACCCCTAAACTCTGCCGCAAATGGCTGCAAGCTCCGGAGCTTAAAAATGTTTCCCCACCAGCTCCGGAGTTTGCAGACAATTAAGTGCGACCCTGCCCACCTAAGTGCGTCCCAGCGCACCTTTCAGGTACCTGCTTTTGGAGGGTGAAAGATCTTGATCCGGATCTGCCGGGCTCTCCTTGCTCCTTTTTGTTGTTGTTTTTTTTGCCTCCCGCCCCTTTAAGAGCAGGAATTTAGGGGTCGTGTAAAAAAGCCCTGCAGGAATCATGACACGACGGGGCTGGAAGCAGCTTCCACCAGCACAGAGGTAAGGCTGCGTTCTTTTGTTCCTTTTTTTCTCTCCGGAGGGGGTGGGGACGCAGCAACAGCAACAACCCCCAAGGTCTCTGGTCCGAATTTAAGGGACCAGCGGATCTTAGGGGTCGTGTAAAAAGGCCCAATGAAAATGTCTAAATAATAATTTTTACCTGATACAAAAACCTGTTATTTTTCATAATAGTGTCTCCCACTTGACTGAAACTCCTTAATTTGAAGGAACTAGAAATGAACAGCTAATTAGTACTACTTCTGTGAAGTATAAACATTTACAATATATATTCCAGATTCCCACACTCCTTTGTTCCTACAGCCAAATACATTTCTCAAGAGACAACTTTCTTCCCATATGCTTTCAGGAATAACATGATTTTAACTTCCATATTGGAAATTTTAATTTACTTCATCAAGTGCTGAATATTGCTCAAAATAGAAGGGGCAAGTAGTGTGGTTTATTCAAAGAAACTGATTCATATTACCTCCGGACGTCCCGTAATTTACATATCTTATATTTCTACAACTTCTTGTCAGAAATGTCTCAGCAACATATACATTTTTTTAATTTAAAAGCATCATGTTTGTACACAGCATAATGGAAGCAATTTCTCCTAAGACGAATAGCCCTATCATTAAAACAAATGGAAATTAAACATGATGATGTAAAGCCATCCTTCTGTGGTTTATTGGGCAATATCATATACATGCTGGATGGAAAAGGGGATAAAATGAAAGTATTTGAAATACAAAATAAAACAGTCCCAGAGATATGATGGATTATTAGCCATTGCCTCCTCTGGGAATTTCCTGCAGAAACAAAGGAAACCCTTACAAATTGCTTGACCAGTTCTGCTGTTACAGTGTTTGTTGCTTTTTTATTTGTTATGTGTATGCCCACTTTTTCAAACGAGACACCAGAGCTTAATGATTACAGTAAAACTCACATCCCCCCCCCAAATAAAAATAAAAATAAAATTCCAGTTGAGGTGACAGATAAAAACATAGAACCATATAAGAGGACATGTCTTAAAAATGAGAAAAAAGTAAGATTTATTTGTAAAATGACTTTAAAATGCAGATTAATACACAGAGCCTTAGAGAAAAAGAAGTCAATCCAGCAGGCCAAACTGCTGTTTAAACAAGACTGGCATAGGAAATCCATCCACAAAGATCTATTAGACAGCGTGTTGCTTATTAGTCTTCAGGTAAAATTAGAGTAAAGCATGACATATTCATTTCATCTAAAGATTCATATTCTCTCTGCAACTGAATGCTTTGAACATTGGATACTTTCTTATATGAAGTTTAACTATTGTCCATCTAACCCAATTTTGTCTCAATGTCAGTATCTTCCCCTAGCATCTCATGTTGTTCCACCAGATGCCCTTTGCCTAGATGTGTTAGAGCATTGAGGGTGTAATGGCAGGGGCAGGGGCAGCAGCTAACATATCAGCAAGGAGGCCAGGACCAGGGTGTTCCCAGAAGCCAGATGGGGCCAAGACAGGGAGTGTGGTTAGCCAGTCCAGGTTCAAGATCCACACCAAAACAGTCCAGCAGGGAGGGGCCTGACAAACAGGAAAACTTACAGCGCAACAGAGCTCCAGGAAAGTTCACAGTAACCAGACCAAAGCTTCAGGAGTCCAGAACATATGTCAGTAGCAGCCCAATGGCTGCACTTACTGATTGCCTCAGCGTGAGTGGGGCCTGATTCTGCAAAGAGGCTCCACATTTGCAGAGTCATGGGGCCCTGATCCTGTCAGAGGAACGCTATTCTGTTCCATAAGAGACTGGCATATAAAGTTAGCATATCTCAATCCATGAGATAGCTGCCTAGTTCCCGGTGCTGATTTGCAGGTAGTCCTGATGTGAGAGCAGGAACCAGTACTGGGAAATGGTAACCTTACCATCAATCAGAAATAATATTTCAAGGGCCAAATGCAATCTAAGATAATAGGTAGCCCTTTTGTGTGAGTCCCACCATGCTGCCGCACAGATAGTAGAGATCACCACTGGCAGCAGAAGCAGCAATAATGGTGAATTTTCCTACTGATGGCCCTGGGGATAGTACTGGAGCTGGTAAAAAAAGTCCATGTCCCACCATCAGTGAAACAAAGGGAAAGACCACTCCCATCTCCCATCTCTGTAGAACCTTGACCCTCTGGATTTGTGGTCCATAGGGGGCTTGGAAAATTACAGGGGAATTAAAATATGCTTCCACAGGAAAGAAAAAGGAAGAAAATATGGGGGGTGTTGATTTTATTCTTTCAAAAGATGGGGGGCTGCAGGTGCACAATATCTGTGGATATCATTGACAATGCTTGAATGTTCCTTAGCCGAGGAGGGCAAGGAGTCAATAAAAGTCAAAATGAACCAGAAATCTCAAGGACATTTCTCAATTGAAAGTAAAGTTGGGAATGGATTTTCTGAACAGGGACCCAAATCACTGTATCAGTTGGCATGCCTTGTCTTCTCAAAGTGAAGCATCGGTAGCTTCAGCTAGCAAAACGTCCATTGCAGAAGACATCTACTGATCAGGATGGAAAACAGTTTGACAGGTAGTCCCTGTAAGCATCTTCACTACATTGACTGTATTGATGGGAGTGATAGGGAAAAGCCACCATTTATTTGCAATAGATTTATACATTTACTGATGAGACAAATATCCAGCATAACTCTGTAAACTACAACCAGGTTGGCCTGATTATTGTAGGTAAAATGTCCTCACATTATTTATTATTATTATAAGCACTTAAACTAGTTTTTATTTAATGTTGCTAAAAATCAGCTTCCAAACTCTTGTTTTCCTCTTTGACTGTCTCATCAACAGGGATCCCTGCATCACTCAAGTACTCAGAGTAGCTTCTTCTTCCCCCCGGATGGACAGGGACACTCAGCATGATCTAACATAGCATTTCCTTCAACCTTGAGCTTGCCAGTGCATCAGCCAATAATAACTTGGGCAAGTCATGGATTTCAATAGTTGCAGCATTCCAGCTCCTGACATCATCAAGAGACCAGCCTCAGTGATTTGGCTGCCTAAGCCAGACAAGACAGTATCCCTCTACATTCCATGTGCAAAACTAATCAGGCTCATTACTGAGGTCCTCGGAAGCACATCTGGGCGGCAAGCTTCCTTGAAGGGAGCAGGATAGGGTACATACACAGCTCTATCTGCTCCTTGGCCCTAGCCCCAATCTGTTGTGAATGTGATACCTTCACCCTACCTAAAAAGGCAAGGGCCTGGTTGATGGCAACATGTCTGTCTGAAAGTAGTGCATGCATTTCTATGTGAATTGCATTGACTTGTACAAAGTCAGTGTATTTAAGGCAGATATTATGGCCTGGATAAAAATAGGTGCAAGAAGGACCCATTAAATGTGGCTCTTAGTTGGTGAAAATAAGATGGCCAGAAGAAGAAGAGCTGGGTTGTTGTTCTTTGCTTTGTCCCAGTGTTACTCAGTCTTCACAGGCTGGCTTGCAAACAACAGTGTGGTGGCCTGGGGGGGGGGTTTAGCTTCACAATGCTCAGTCCTGCAAAGCACTTCATGCCAACTTTAGCAAACTCATCTAAGTTCGATATACATACATCATGTAACAAAAGGAAGCTCAGAGAAGCTTTGCCTGGATTTTTTTTTTGAAAGAAGAATTGGATTGTACTAATCAATATGGCTCCCCCCCCTTTCCTCTTTTGCGCCGGGAGAATCTTCAGGCAGGTGAGCAATATCAAGACATTCAATTTTCTTTTGTAACAGAGATGAAATAATAAGAACAGCATGCTCATGTTTTTGCTCTGTGTAATTATATGTTGTCTACCCACAATTGTGCAAATAGGAAAGCAATAGATAGAACCTTGGGAGAGATTAAAATGTCAGTGCATCACAGTATGTTAACAACAGCTGTTGTGTGGTTCTCATTGTGCAATGAACCCTTTTTTCTGTTCGTTTGCCTCACATCCTGCTCTCCCCTTTACTTTAAAACTCTATAGCACAAAGATGACATATTTGAATGACTGTCCTGAAATTATTAGAACAAACAGGGTGTAAACCTTTGACGTGTGTAGACTTGAGATACTATGCGCTTGGCATGGCTTTGTGTTGAAGAAAATTATGCAGTCAGTGTATTGCAGTGCACTCAACAGTAGAATGGAATAGTCTTTAATAGGATGGTATTGTCAACAGCTGAAAAGTGTCTCCTGTCCAGTTGCATTAGGATGCATTCGCCTCCATCTCTTATGAATTGGCTGAGCTTGAATCATGATGCATCATGGCTCTCTCTTGTTGCCTTTTTAATTTCTGTTTACCACTTTCCACGCCACAAGTACAAGCCCCTTCCTCTTTTTAAAGGGCAAATCCTCATGAGCTTCAACAGAGTAACTCGGTGAAGCAAGCTGGGGGGAAAACACCTTGCATCTGAATAAAGCAGATTTTTTCAGAGCATTCCAGCATTTCCATTGCCTGACAGCATTCACACTTTCTATCATTTCATAACATGTATTTGATTGCATTAACTACAAAACCAGTCAGGAAGGGAATGAGGGGTTGCCAGAAGTCTGCATCAAAATGGAGCTGGCATAGATTTAAATTGCATTAGTTGTTTCCTTAGCATTAGCTTCCTCCAAAAAAAAAATGTGTCTATGGCTGAGACTGTTACAAAAGCTTCCCACTGACCCCCCCTTCTCCGGCTGTTGATTACACTTTATCCTTGGAGTGGTTCTAATTGGGTGACCTCCAAAGCACATCTCCCCCACTCCCTCTGCAGTTTGGAAGAAACAGCTCTTTTGTTTACTGAGTATTTTTTTCCTTTCTGTTGTTTAATGAAATTTGTTTCCCTTTAAATGGCTTGAACTGAACTACTTGTTATAATTATTGTGGATTCACCTGAAATAAATCAAATATGAGGTCCCATGAGATGCCTCTGATTATACTTTTTAGAGAAACATTCAGAAGTGTTGAGGATAGGTTACTCAGCCAAATTTAATGCTATTGCTTAGTGGTTGTTTTTAAAGGTGCCTTCTGAAGACAAATCCCCATCTTTCAGCCTCATTATTGCCTTCTGTATGGCATCCTACCTTGTTTTGCATGCCATTTGTTTTGCATAGCTCACAGTGAAGCCCTGCAGTTTTCCATGAGTCTTCTGTTGAGGACAAAAGACATAAGAGTCAAACACTGTGTGCATGGATCTCTTTTCTCTTGTCACCCTTTGCCCACCATCATGTTCCTTAGTGGGCAAATGTGATGATGAACAGTAGACTGTAAAAGTTAGGATGATGCAGTAGATAACTATTATACTCTGGATATATTATGAGGACACCAGATGCTATCATTGGGTAAGTTGATTATGCTATTATGCTGTAGGGGGAGAGGAAGATGAAATGTGAGATGGGATGACTTGATAAAGGAAACCACAGCCTTTAATCTTCAAGACATGAGCCGAATTGTTAGTGACAGGACTAGCTAGAGTTTGATTATTTGTAGGGCCTCCGTTTTGTGACAGCTGTGCAGAGCAGTTGATGACAGGACATTTATAGAGTTGCTATTAGTCAGGCAACTTGGCAGCACACAACAACAAGAACAAACCATAAGTTGGAAGCATCTCAATGATATCACATATTAATAACAAAAAGGCTGCATAGGGGGTTAGTTTAGGTAACCAGATTCCCTGTACTGTGAATATTATATTTAAAAGATACAGTGTATTTGTTAATTCTTAATCATTATACAGGCATCTTGTTTTATATTTTATATATTGTTTAGTAGTGGGAAATTGTATTTATTGTTTATTCTGCTTTATTTTAAATAAAAGCAATAGCAATAGCAACAACAAATCATAGAGTCTTCACAGGTTGTAAACATCTTGCTGGCACATATCAACGACAGAGGGCTGTGGAGGAGGGGAAGTCTGTTCCACTATTGGTGTCCATTCTCTTGCTGAATGGAAATGGTTGGATTGCAGTCATAATGTTCATCTATTGAAATGGATTGCTGTCCACAGTAGCTGGTGTATTTGTTTTTCCTTTGTTGGCTGCTAAACCCAGGATCTGCAAAACCATTACAGTGGAACCTTGAGTTACATGCTGCTTGACTTGCATCATATTTGACTTGCAGCAAGAAGGGGCCTATTTGACTTGAGTCACAGGCTTCGACTTACAGCTCGGAGCCCCAGCGCAAGGCACCGGAATCGGGCATCAGCCACGACCCAGCATCGTGGCTGCTGCCTCCAAGCTGCTCCTGCCTTCTTCCTCTCCTCCAGCAGCGGCGGCTTCGGCGAGGCCAAGTCCAAGCACCTGAAGCTGGTCCTCGGCCTCGGTGAAGCCGCCACTGCTGCTGGAGGAGAAGAAGGGCCAGGAGCTCGGGGCTGGTCTCGCTGGTTAGACAGCCGGCCCAGTCTTGTAAAAAATCTGGCTGCAGAATTATGGTCCACAATGGAAGCATTTTAGTTGGGGAGCAGTAAAGTTGTGGGACTCTAATGGTAAGCATAGGGTTGTTCAGAACTTGGAACGTCAGGTTAAAAATCAGTAAAACTTAAATGTTAGACATTGTTGCTATGAACATTAAAAGGTGGAGGTGTATAACTTGTGGACTATAATTCCACTGCCTCCCCCTCTCTTTGAATAGACATTTCATTTACATCCCAAGAAGGAATCTCCTATCCCAGTCAAATTTGTTTTAAATTGCTGTTTTCGGAGGTCTTTTCCATCATCTGGAACGGATTAATCCGCTTTCCCATTACTTTCTATGGGAAAAGTTCGTGTGACTTAAGTCATGTTTGACTTATGTCTAGACCTCTGGAATGGATTAATGACATAAGTCAAGGTTCCACTGTAGATAAGTCAAATGTTTGCAAGTAGCCAGACATCATGACTTGGAAATTGTAGATTACCAAGTATCCATGTAACTAGGTTTTTGTAACATTAAATATTAAATTAAAATGTAACTATTTTGCATTATATTTTAAGAGTAATGTAATTAGTAAGATCATTTTCTAATTACTTTCAAAGGTTACCTTCAAAGAGTGTGTGTGTTGTGTCGCTACAGTGGTACCTTGTATAAAGGAATTAATTTGTTCCAAATGAAATTATGTTAAGCAAATTTTCCTTTATACAAATTCCCATAGGAATGCATTGAAAATGGAGCAATCCCATTTTTATGTTGTACGGATTCTTCCCATAGGTGATTATGTTAAGCAAATTTCCCCTATCTCTGGAATTTTTTATGTTGTACAAATTTTAAGTTATACAAGCTGTTTGTTATACAAGGGTCCGCTGTATTTTAATGTGAGCTTTTGTAGACAAGTCCACTTCCTCAAAAAAGTAAGTTAGCTTTTTCACTGTTACAAGTAACAGCAATGGCTTTACTTTTAAATATTGTAATGAGGAGTGGGAAGAAATCACTTAAAAACTAATTTCCACCCTGTGCTAAGTCATACATGCAACCTTGCTAATCATAAACCAGCAATTGTCTCAATGGCTTTTGATACTGTTGACCCATGGTAGAAGAGTGCATTGTTCTAATGGGGTGGTATAAATTGATGACATGGATAAGTAAAATCCTTCTGAAATTGTTGTCAGAATAGTGGGTGGATAGCCATGCAATGATCCTGCTCATTCTTGTTGCAGAAGGATTTCAATTCCTGCCCATTGGGAGTCCTCAAGTATACATCTCATCAACCAGGCTATATAAACTGCTGAGTTAAGCAGTAGGAATGTGTCATCACTGCTTGGCTACTAGCTAACTAGGACCAATAAGTTTAAATTAGACAACACAAGACTACTTTTTTTTATCTCTTCAAGAAAATGCTTGTCAAGATGTTCTGGAAGGAATGAATAATAATATTAGCATGCTGTCAGATCATTTCTGGTTGATGGCAGTGCTCCCGTGTTTTTTTTTTTTTTTTTTTTTTTTGGATATAACACACTCAAAAGTGGTATATCAGCCTCTTCTTCTGGAGGCACTGAAACTGTGTAGTTCATCTGGTGCTGCACACACAGGTAGCAGGTATGTAGCACCACCAGCCACACATGCGCCTGGCATTCTCAGCTGGTCATTCTCATGGAAGGCAAAGCAGGGATTCAAATTTCTGGCTTTCCAGGCACTCCAACCTACTCAACCAGCTCCAGTGAGCTGCACTAGCTCTTAAAGGGGTTCCAGTTGGAACTCCTGCAACATGTTGGCAGCGGGCCTCCCCTTGAACATGGGTCAGAAGCTAGAGTATGGACTGAAACTTGTTGTGATCACATTTCCTTTCCTATAAGCACTTTGGCAGGTATGGGGGGAGGGGGGAAGCAGGGTTATGTCAATCCCCTGGAGAAAGGTGAAGCTAGTGCTGTTCCATAATTTGTCCTCCTGAACATTTTATTTTCCCATGAAATAGGCTCATTTTCCACCTCTTTCAACAGGACAGTTTAGAATTTCTTTCAGGGATGGACGAAGGCTCTGCATTTGACACACTTCTTCATGACTCTGTAGTTTCCCTGGCTGCCCACCCTTCCTGTTCTGAAAAAGGATTATGTGAGCGTTTCTCTGATAATGGCTTTCCTCTGGCTTTAACTAAAATGTGGGATGCTGGGAAGGGAGCCAGTTGCAATATACAATGCATGACTGTTTCATGAGACAGTGTATTCATATATTTCCTCAGCTGTAGCCATAAGTAAGGTGAGCACTTTGTTCCACACATGATGTAAGTAAATCTGAATCCCATTTTTCTGATAATTTGCTAAAACATTTGCTCATATGAAATTATTTTCAAAAGGAACTGAAAGAACTAGGGGACTTCCACTCAAATAGAGGGTTGGGAGAGTAAAAACAGGCAAAAGAAAATATTTTTTCACCCAGCGTGTTGTTAGTGTGTGGAACTCCCTGCCACAGGATGTGGTGATGGCATCTGGCCTGGATGCCTTCAAAAGGGGATTGGACAGATTCCTGGAGGAAAAGACCATCATAGGTTACAAACCATGATGGGGATGTGTAATGTCCAGGCTTAAAACCAGGGTACTTCAAGGGCCAGATGCAGGGGAGTGGTATCAGGAGACAGATATCTAGTCTTGTGCACTGCCAGACACATCTGGTGAGATACAGGAAGCTGGACTAGATGGGCCTTTGGCGTGATCCAGCATGGCTCTTCTTATGTTCTTATGTAAAGATGGGAAAAGAATTGAAGAAAATCTTCATACATCACTACTCTATCATTTCCCCATATTGCTTTTTAAGCCCTCGTGTTATCATGGGAGGTCGAGGCGCCTCCACATGCAGAGATCTGGCAGGTGGCGTACTGAGAAACTTGGAGGACACTCCCTCTCAACTCCTGTGTTACTATTTTGGTACCAGGCAAGGGATGTGTCATTTTTTTCAAGCCCTTTAATCCTTGATGTCTCTGTTGTTGTTCCACCATGGGGTCAAACTACACAAGATCCTCAGCTCTGCCCTGAGAAAAATAAGTGATTTAAAATATCAGATTGCCCTAGCATGAAGTTCTCTCAGCTCTACATTCTGCAAATTATCTCCCTTTGTTTTGCTCTTGATCATTAAGTGATAGGCCCCAGTTTCATTGCTTGTGTACTGATGCATATGTTGCTGGAGTATACCCAATGTCTAATTACAAGTTCAATCACTTGCTTAGTTTGGCCTTCAAGTAATTTGATTGTACTTTATGCTGCTTTCTGGTCTCTGCTACATTTTAATTGATTGTCCATTATTCTGTTTTTAAGATGGACTTTGGATTTTATCTTCATTTTTAGTGTATGTCCCCATGACAGCTTTTTGTTACATAGCAGCAAGATAAATTTATAAATAAATTTTATAAATTTTGATAAATAAATTATTATGAGTTTTATATCACAATGTAACATTATGCTGCCAATTTTTATCCAGGGGTTGGAGCTGAAAATAAGTAAGCAAATCCACTCTTCCAAACCATCTTTTAACTATTTAAATATGAGTATTTATTTGAATTTTGTCCTATCACAATAGAGCAATGTTCAAATATATACTTGTATTCATACTTTAGGGGTGGCCTCTCCAGGACTAGTTCATGGACAGGGGATACCTCACCCCAAAATTATGGGCAGTGTTCTCTGACTTTCTCTCTCCCCCTTCCTCCCTCTCCTGCATCAGCTCCCACTCACTCCCTTCCTTCCCTCTTTCACTCAAATGGTTGCATTTCACAGGTGACTCTGCGTATTTTCCCAATGTCCTAGACCAGTGTTGGCGAACCTATGGCATGTGTGCCAAAGGTGGCACTTGGAGCCCTTTCTGTGGGCACCCAACATAGCCCATTCACAGCCACCTATATTCAGTTTTAACTGCTGTACTGGCACTTTGCACATAATTAGTGGGTTTTGAATCACCGTTTGGGCACTCCATCTCTAAAAGGTTCACCAATCACCATCACTGTTCTAGACAGTTGTGTGTGCAGAATGGTGGCTATTATCTGGTTCTCACGAAGGCATGTTTGTATATTCTTTCAGTTTATTGTAAAAGCCCTTCTTAAAAGAATTCCTGAATTCAGTCCATGCTTAAAATTCCTACGGTATGTGTGTGGGATTATCCCTGCCTTTTAAAAGCTTCTACCAATATTTCATGTTTGGTTTTCAAAGATTTATTTTTCATACTTCCAAAAGGATGGAGCTGTTCTGGCCTGAATAAGAGGGACTCCTCCTTCCAGACCATCTGACTGCTGGCAAACATACTGCTTTTCTTCCTCTATTAACCTAATCCCATTGCTCCAGATGATGGCTTTCCTACAGCAAGGCAGATGGTGCTACAGCAGCCACCACTCCTTGGTGTGCAAGTATTGGTGGGAAACAACTTTATGTGCAAAAGAAGTGGTGGAAAGTAACTATATGCAGAGACAATCAAATACATAAAGGGCTTACAGCTAAAATTATGAGACATATATATACAAAAGGAAAATACAGTGGTATCTTGTTTAAAGGAATTAATTTGTTCCAAATGAAATTCTGTTAAGCAGTTTTTCCTTTGTACAAATTTCCCATAGGAATGCATTGAATGTGGAATAATCCCTAACTGCGACTCTTTTTCTATTGTATGGATTTGTCCCATAGGAGATCCTGTTAAGCAATTTCCCCCTATCTGGAATTTTTTTTTCCTTTAATCGGATTTCCTGTTAAACAAATCACTAGTTATATGAGGGTCCACTGTATATAAATGGCATTTGTGTCCTGATTCTAAAACCCCCAAAGCCAAGATGGGGTAGTTAGAGTGTGTGGTATTAAAGGAGAAGAGGGATGGCACATTTAGTCAGGTATACAGTATATCTGCAATCTACTATAATACTGGCAATCAGTGGGATAATTTTTTTCTCTATGTACACAGAATATTAAAGAAAAAGGAGATTACACTGCCAGTGTTGTCAATTAATTTGTCCAAAAGATCATACAGTGAAATGCATTAGAAATCCTAGACAGAAAAATAATTCAGTCCTTAACCCTTTGGGAAGAGGCATGAGGCCAAAACTGTCAAGAGAAGAGAGAACCCTTTATTAATTAAATTAATTTCTCCCTCTTCTGCGAAGAAGACTGAGGGAGAGGGAAGGTTGCTGAAGGAAAAAGGGGAAAAAGATGTTTGTAAGATAGGAAGAGCCGTTTTCCACAGCAGACCAGCCTCTGGTAAGTTCACCATCCATATAACGAAGACCAGTCACGCACAGACCTGAGTAACCAAAATGCTGCCTCTCTGGATGGAAGCAGTGGTGACAGCAGAGGCAGCAGCTGAAAATGGAAGGGAGACAATGAAAGCAGTGAGAGGGAACTCAGGCAAACTAGGAAGTTCATTACCACGCCAAAAAAAAAAAAAAAATGGCTCGCGAAATGTATTATTTCATTTATTTATTTAAAATATTTCTATCTTGCCTTTCTCCCTGAAAGAATCCAAGGTGCCTTACATTGTGAAACAGTATTTAAAAGCTAAATATTAGAAATATACAAATATTTGAGAAGAATTAAACAAGTATTATGTTAAAATTATATCAAAATAACAATCATATTAAAATGGAGTACAACGATCCATTTAAAACTCCCCTTAAACTGCCAGTTGTTAAGGAAAAGCCTGCCTGTGGAAGGATAACAGATATGGGGCCAGTCTAGTTTCCTGTGGCAGGGAATTCCAAAGTTGGGGAGCAACCACAGAAAAGGCCCTCTCCTGAGTAGCCACCAAATGCACCTGTGGTGAGGATCAAGAGAAAGGCCTCCCCTGGTGATCTTGATTCCCGGGCAAGATCACAAAGGGAGATACAGTTATTTAGAAAGCTTTAGAACTTTATAGGTTAAAACCAATCACTTTAAATTGTACCAGGAAGCAGATGGAATTAATGTAATAGGAGAGTTGCAGTGGATCTGCCAGTGGAGGTGCTGCAACAGGGGAATTATATGTTCCCTGTAGCCAACCCCAGTTCACAATCTGGTTGCAGCATTTTGGGCCCTTTGAAGTTTCCAAACACTTCCAAAGGCAGACCCACATAGGGTGCATTGCAGTAATCCAGCTGGGATGTAATTTGGGTATGTGTCATCATGGCAAGTCAGACTTCTCAAGAAATGGGCACGACACACTAGTTTTAACTATGCAAAGGCACTCCAGGCTCAGGAATGAACCCAGGAGCATCTCCAAGCTGTATTTTCTGTGTTTTCAGAGGGAGTGTAACCCCTTCCAGCACAGGCTGAGATCCTATTCCTTGATTTGGTTCTTGACTAACCAGGAGCATCTCTGGCTTGTCTGGATTAAGGTTCAGTTTATTCACCCTCATCCAGTCCAATACTGATTCCAGACACACATTCAAACCCAGAAAACTAGGGGAGGTGGCACATGGTGAGGAGGAATGGTAGCACGATAAAGCATTACAACTCCGCCTCCCCCACCCCCCTTTGTGCCTGCTGCTGCTGCCTGGTGGACCATGCTGAGAGAGATTGACACCCCCAGCCTGATCCAACTGGGCCTCTGTGATACAAGCCAAATTAGCCTGCTCCTCCAGGATCAAGTCCTAGATGGCTGTTGTTTTGCCATTAGCCAATCTGGCAGCTGCAATGTTAACCTGGGGGGGGGGGGGGAGCTGTCACCAAAGCTATCCAAGCTATCTAAGTTTGAGGACGGCTTAGGGGCAACCAGTGTCCTTTCTCTTTCTCTGTCTCACATGATGCTGTGAGTGCTGCCCCTGAGTTGCTATGGAACACCTTGAATTTTTGCTCCCCAATCCCCGCACATCCCTCCGTAAGCAAAGACCAGATTGGCACGCAATCCTTATGAGGAAAGTATCACACAAGAACTAAAATGAGATGGGCTAAGTAAAAAGGCTGCAATATTTTAAAGTTGAAGGAAGAAAGTGTATAAAAAGTAGTTATTAAATATGCCAGGATCTCTTGGAGGCTGGGGCTTGGGTTCTGGGTTCAGCTCCTCCTGCAATGCCAACTGTATCACTAAGTGCACACTTAGCACCACATTTGGTGTGATGCTGAGGCTCACACAGAGGCACTGCCTCAGCAGGTAAGGTCTTCTTACATGCCTGCAAGCAGGAAAAGAGCTGAGTCAAATGGGACCCAAGTTCTAGTTCTGTATGATGAGCATACTAGTTTTTTTACTATGAAGCGTAGTCATGAGTGAGAATTGGTCACACACATTCACTGTTGTGTACTTATAGACAATTATTACTATTGTGTACATACTGGCTGAGGGTGCTCTGTGCATCTGGAACCCAAACAACATTAGGTGTAAGTTGGCATAGGAGTCATTTTCTTTAGACACCTTTCAGGGGGTATTTCTTTTTGTTCCAACATAACAAGGCACGTTCTGGCATTATATAATAATAATTGTGCGCCTTCAAGTCAGTTGATATTATGGAGGTCAGATAATGGGTTTTCTAGGTATAGAGGACTCAAGAGTGATTTACCATTCCCTTCTTCTTGGGGAATCCTGCGACTGTGCAGCTTGCCCAAGACTACACAGGTTGGCTATTTTAGGTATATATAGTGCACGATTAAATTCCCAATCTCTTTACAAACAGATACTGAGCTCACTGAGATATTCATTCAGCTCCTTACGGTTGGACTACGTTCAGTGTTAATCCCAACAAGAGAAGCACCATTAAAATCAAGAGAATTGACATGACTTGTTATGAACAAGGTCTATGGACACCAATGAATTTTAACAGAGATAGGCATGAACCAATTAATCTTGGTTTGTAAAGGCAGCAGCAGAGGTGCTCCTGCTCCCTTTGCCTGCCTCTGCTGCCACTCTAACACTTGACCCAGTTTGGTTAGCTTCCAGCAGCTTCTCGACTGATTTCTCCACTCCCAGCTGCAGCTCAGGCTTCTCTGCATCGCTCGCCCTTTTGTCTAAGTGAGTTGTTCAGCCAAGAGGTTGGGGCAGAGAAGCCTGAGCTGTTGCCCAGGCTGGAATATGAGTTGCGAAACTGCTGAAAGCAAGCAGACTAGGCCAGGTTAGTGGCTGTCTGAGGCGGAGGAGGCAAGGAAGCTCCTGCCTTTACGAACAGAGATGAACCAGTTCGTGCCCAACTTTTATCTAGCAGGGATCAGTGTTCGATATAGCCCTCTATATTTAGATCACCTTTCAGTAGTGGTTTGCATGTTTTTCTCACTCAGGCTCGTTGCTAAATTTAGAGTAGACTTTTTAGTGTCATTTCTTTTTTTTTTTTTTTAATTTTTTTTATTATTATTATAAATTTAATTACATACAATCAACATAAGAAATGAGGATAAAAAAAAAATGCAACAAACAATATAAGTGCACCCCCATCCCACGGGTCCATCCATGTGTTGTTCGTTGCTCCATCTTCTATTCTTCTAGTAGTCTTCTTAAAGTTCTCTTCTCCAGAATTGTTGTGAGATATTCGTGGACTCTTTCCCTTTTCCTTCAACTAATACATAATCTAAAAATTTACCCCAAATATCGTAGAAGATGTCTTTCTTCATTTCTCCTCGTTTCACCTTTAAACTGCAGGACAACTTATCATTTATAGCTATATCCCAAAGTTCATTATACCAATCATCCATCTTAAATTCTAATTTTGACTTCCAATTTTTTGCTATGATTAATCTAGCAGCTGTCATAAAATTTGCTATTAATTCTTTTGTTGTAACATCATAGTCTTTGCTTGTTAACAATGATAGTAATGCTATCTCTGGATTACAATCTATATCTATCTTAATCGTATTACTTAGCTCTAAAAACACTTTTTTCCAGAACCTTTGGACTATTTCACATTCCCACCAAAGATGCATATAAGTACCAAGCTCTTTTTCACATTTCCAACATAATTTGGAATAACCAGAATTCATTCTATTTAGTCTGACTGGGGTTAAATACCATCTGGAGACCAATTTAAAGTAGTTTTCTTTTATCCTGACCGATAATGATCTCAAAATTCTCATGTTCCAAATTTTCTTCCAGTCTTCTTTCTCTATTGGTACATTAAGATCTTGGTTCCAGACTTCTCTCAAGGTATTTAACTCCTTCATTTCTAATGAGTCACCTAGTATTTTATATATTTTACGTGTTATTCCTTTCTCTAGATTTTCCTGATGAGACTCAAGCAGTAATAAGAAATGTTCAAATTTTGTGCACTCTCTAATTTGATTATTTCTTTTTCCCCAGTCCTTAGTCCATTTTCCTAGTTGAATATAATTTAACCATGTTAAGTCACTGGGTTGCAAAATATTTTTTATATCATGAGTTGTTTTAATCTTAAGCATCCAATCCTTTAGTCTAGCTATTTTCTTAATTTTAAATAACTCCAGATATTGCTTCAAATTGACTGGGAAACTTTCCAAATCAGTAACTAAAGCCAGTGGGGATCCCTTCGGAGACAAGATTTTTCTGTATGTTCTCCATGTAACAATTAGACTATTCAGTAGGGGGTTGTCAATCTTTGCTTTATTTTTAACTTCCGTGAATAAAAATGTGTTTATTTCCCCCTTTATATCCAAAGATTCTTGCTCCCACCATATTAGCTTTTGTGGTTTAAAAAGAATTTCCCCCAAAGAACTGAGTTGGTTGGCTATGTAGTAATTTCTTATATTGGGTATGCCTATTCCTCCTTCTTTCTGAGATCTATACCATAGGCTTTTATTTATTCTTGATTTTTTCCCTGCATTACAAAACCTATTTATCATGTCTTGTAGAGTTCTAATTTCCTTTTCTAAAAATTGAACCGGTAGCATTTTAAAAATAAAATTAATTTTTGGAAGTATTTTCATTTTTATCAATGCAATTCTACCAAACCACGATAGTTTTAGTTTAGAGTAGGATGATAGTTTATTTTTCATCCCTTCTACTAATTTCGAAAAATTTCTTTCTTTAATTTTAGTAAATTCTTTATGGAGTTCTAATCCTAGATATTTAATGCTTTTTCCCGGCTTAAGTCCGGATTTTTCAATCATCTTTAAATCATGTTTTCCATAATTGAACAATAAACTCTCTGATTTTTGCCAGTTTACACATAATCCTGTTATTTCTCCAAATTCTTCTAAATGAGTTTTTATTCTTTGAATATTCTCTATTGGATTTACAATAGTCAAAAGAGCATCATCCGCGAATAAACTAATTTTAGTTGCCCCGTCTTTCCCTATACCTTTAATAGATTTATCGTCCCTTATAGCGTTAGCCAGGAGCTCTATAACAATGCAAAAGAGAACTGGAGAAAGAGGACATCCTTGTCTAGTTCCTCGGCCTAGGGTGATTTGTTCGGTTAATCCATCGTTAACTATTATTGAGGAAGTACCCTCTGAATATAATTGATTTATTACTCCCAAAAAGGCTTTCCCAAATCCCCATTTTTTTAACAAAATTTTTAGTGTGGGCCATTGAACACAATCAAAAGCTTTAAAAAGATCTAGAGATAGCATGCCGGCTTTAGTAGTACTCTTCCCCATTTCATAAAGAACATTCAAATTCCTTCTAATAATATTTGCCATTTGTCTACCTTTAATAAAACCACATTGATCCTCTTTAATATATTTAGCTATGAATTTATTCATTCTTTTAGCCAGAATTGCTGTGAAAATCTTGGCATCTTGGTGTCATTTCTAATGTGCAGAATGTACAGCATTTTCAAAAACAGAGCCTGTTCTAGGATTCAAGCGCAGATGAAAGACTCCCAAACATTAATGTTTCAGAGAAGGCTAAGGTCTGTTTCAGACTGCCTTTCTGTTTCAGCTTCTATTCATCAAAGGGTTTTTGGAGTTGTTGTTTTGCTGTTCTCCATTTAATTTTAGCAGCTATGTCTTATGACACACTTCAGTGGAAAGGAAAAGAAGTGTATGTATATTCACATTAGAAATGCCACTTTTATCATCTGCCACAAAGCCATTCCAGAGATTACAACATATTTTGGCTGGCTTCTGAAAACAATACACTTTGTTTTAATCAATACACAACTTCAATTAGTGTTCAGGTCAGTAAGTGGTAAGACATTTATGGAATCAATCATTTGGATTAAAAAGTGTGTAGACTACAGGCTTCCTAATGGAATGGAAATAATGGCTGGAACTTCTCCAAAAGAATCCAAGTCTCTGTGGAACAATTAAATATGTATGAATAATGTTTGCAGTGAAGTTCAAACACATCAGCCTATGGCTCATATTTTGGGCTTTAAATTTATTCCCTATTTTCACCGAGCAACTCTTCAATGGTCTAAAAACATTTGGGAGGTCCTGCTGTATCGTTCATCTAAATTCTGACTGACTAATACAGCAGCTGTTATTATTTTAAATCACAGTTTCAAAGAACAAAAATAGATCCTGCAGTTGGGAAAGCACAGTGTAACATTCCAAAAAGGAAAGCCTTTCTTTGTTTAATGTTAGGAGGCTACAGTCCTCTCTAACTCAACAAAATGGGGTGGGCTATTTCACCTCAAGGACTGAATTCAATTTCAGATACTGAAGTCAAATTTCTGTCTGGAATTTAGCTAGCTTCTTGGCCAAATTTGAGATTGTTGTCACCATCATATGTCGTCAAGCCAGTCCTGACTTATGACAACCATTTTCAGGGTTTTTGAGGCAGAGAGTACAAAGAAGTGGTTTACCATTCCCTTCTTCAACAGGACTGTGCAGCTTGCCAGTAGCCATACAGGATAGGTCTACTCACAGGAGGCACAGTGGGGAATAAAATCTGCAGCCATATTCCTAAGGCTAGGCAGCCAAATTTGAAAGGAGGGCCTGTCTGAGCATCAAGCAACCAAAATGGCTGAAGAGAAAGAACCAAATTTTGAAGGGCGCTCATAGTTTCTTTGGAGATGTGTCTTCATCCAATAAAATCAGTGCAAAAGTTCCTTGATCTGGTAGACCTGAGTGAACAAAAGCATGACCTTATTACGCCTTGACTATGACAGCCCGAGAAAATGGGAGGAGTAATCAAAGATGTCTAGAATGTCTCATTCTTCCCACCTCAAAAGTGATGATACCTCAGTAGTATAGAGCACGTGTTTTGCATACACATGCTTATTCATTTCCCTGGATGGCAACAGGTTAAAGTGAGTGGGCAGTGGTGTCTGGCCCCATAGCTATTGTTGACAGTCAAAACAGATGATACAAGGATGGATGAAGTAAGAGTCTATCCATTTATATATTCATTTTACTGTACGAGTCTAGCTGCCCAACAACATTACTTCCTGATTTTGGGGGGTGAACAGACTTTTGGTTTGTACAGATATCCTTGAGTCCCCTTTACAGGATTGCTTCTAATTTTCAAGCTACTTTTATGGTTTTGAAAGCCTCCTTCTTGTCTGGAGGCTCCAGCAGAAGCCCTCAGAGATGAAATGAATTTTAGGGATCATATTTCTAGATAATTGCTATTCTTTGCAGAGCATATAATGTGGCAGCTATTATACTGAAGGTCAGCTGTGCCTTTTCAGTGTCTTTCATTTCAGATGTTAAAGGTACTTTAAATAGATTTTGGTTTAGAACACGGTAGTTCTGGCATATCGCCAGTATCAAAGAAGAACTCCTATTGTTACTAAGGGAACGCGCCCACAGACTTTCCCCTTTATTAGAAGTTTATTAGAAGTTGCATGTTTTTCTCCCTTCCTTTTCGTCCTTTTCTGACCAATTCTTGACTATCATAGTTTGCTCACAAGTCTACAATACAACAATTGATAAGAATCTCGGCTCCATAGAAATCCTTCTGGTTCCTTTGCTGTTGATTCATATACCTTAAGTAATAGGAGGTTTCAATAATTAGACTTGCTACAACTCACAAAGAATCTCAGAGAGAAAAATCAGTAGTTTAAGAAGATTACTGGTAATGTAATTTCTTCTGGGAGATGTATGGATATCCCACCTGCCCCAATGCCTATGAAAACAATATCATCCTAATGCATTATTTTAGTGATACCATTAGCAGAATGACAGTTTCAGCTCCAGTAATGACATGAACCACTGGCTGACTGTGGCACAATGAAGCAAAGGCAATTGATCTAAAGCAAACAGTAAAGCAAAACAAAGTGCGTTGAGAACTCAGTTTCAAGTTGTTATTAAAGCAAAACCCACATGCTACCAATGCTGCAGTAGATGTAAAAGCTCTATTGTTTCTCCTATATATTCTTCAAAACACAGTTGTGTCTATGTTGGCTCGGTGTATTCATGCCAGCTATCATGCTGATCTCCTGATGCCACTCTTGATACAAAAACATATTCTTATTTTTAACCCTTGAATATCCTGATAGTAGACTCAGTCCTAAAGTTGGAAGGATCCATTCCTGAGATAACGATGTGGGATGGAGCCCACCGTTGTAATTGAGACTTCTGAGACCAATTTTGCCGAAGTTGTTCTGCCTCTGCACTTCAGTCCCAAAGATGATTGATGACCATCTAGTTGCTGTGCTGTGTAGACTGAAAGGCAAAATTTGCCAGCATGGACAGTCCGTGTGTCTGCGATGTGAGTCTTCATGGGAAGATGGCAATGTTTGTGATCCTTTCTTTTTGAAAAAAATCTTTCCTCGTGACATTTTCATGGCCACCCCAAGACATTCTGCTGCCTGAGGAGGATGAAAAGATGATGCTCACTAGAGATGGGCACGACTTGGTGAAATTCTCGTTTCCATTTCCGTTACTCGTTTCCGTTACGCAACGGAAACGGTAACGACAATTACTCCGCCAGAACTCGAACTCGAACCGATAAACGACAAATTGGGTCTGATTTGTCGTGTTGTCATTCCTGGCGCGCGATGCCAAGCGGCACAGAAAAAAAGTTTTTAAAAGCCCGATTCCCGGCCAAAAAAGCAGGTGAAAATATGC
>JAHTLZ010003526.1:47706767-47729760 GCA_023846285.1 Phrynocephalus versicolor | reverse complement strand
GCCTTGCAAGGGAAGCACTTAGCTCCAGGTAAGCGCTTACCTTTGCTTACCTCTGGGCTGTCTAAATTGATCTTCTGCCAGCCCAGAGGTAAGCGAAGGTAAACAATTACCTGGAGGTAAGCACTTCCCTTGCAAGCCTCCTGGGCTGGGCGAAGACCAGTGGGCCCCTGCTCTGCCCACCAATTTGGTGAGCAGAACATGGACCCACTGATCTTCTCCCATCCCAGGCAGATTGGAAGGGAAGCGGTGGTGGCAATCTGCCACCACCGCTTGCCTTCCAAATCACCCGGGCTGCATGAAGATGCATCCATCCCAGGGATCTTCTGGGACCTCTGCATCTTTGCGCAGCCTGGGTTGCGTGGAAGAGAAGCAGTGGTGGCGCATCACCACCACCACTTCCCTTTCAAACCACCCAGGCTGCACGAAGATCAATGGTCCATGCTCTCCTCACCAAATTGGTGGGCAGAGTACGGACCCACTGATCTTCATCCAGCCCTGGTGGCTTGCAAGGGAAGCGGCAGTGGCAATCCGCTACTGCCGCTTGCCTTCCAAACCGCCTGGGCTGGCCAAAGATCCTCCAGCCCCTGCGATCTTCGGCCATCCCGAGTGCCTTGCAAGTGAAACACTTACCTCTGGGTAAGCGCTTACCTTTGCTTACCTTGGCTGGCCTAAGATTGATCAGAACCTCGTGGCATAGTGGTTAAATGCCTGTACTGCAGGTAAAATTGTGCTCATGACCTGGGGTTCAATCGCAGGTAGCAGGCTTATGGTTGACTCAGCCTTCCATCCTTCCAAGGTTGCCATTGATTGAAGGGGGTTGGGGCAGCCTTTCGGGAGGAATGCATTGGAAACCTATTTATTGATTTTCAATACATTCCTAAGGGAAACCACTGTTTGACTTAATGAATAATTTGACTTTCAAAGATACATTCGGAACAGATTAATGTCATAAGTCGAGGTACCACGTGTAAATATAAAACAACCAGTCATTACAATAAGTCCAAGGTAACATCAAACATCAAACCTAGAGTGAATTTAAAGTTTTTTGTTCATGCTTGCAATTATGGAAAACATTGCAATCCCGGCCATTTAGCAGAGGGCGTGCCTAGTGGAGCAAAGGAACCTTAATGCCATGGCCATTGCCAAGTACTGTACAGCACTAGTTGTGGAAGAGATACCATAATCCAGATTTCAAATTAAACTGTCCTTGGAACCACATTAAACATAATGGGACATCTGTGCTGTCAGTTCACTGGAGACAGTTACTGGCAGTGGGAGTGGAACTTTTATGAAGCAATTCATATTGAGCACATTGGACTGGTTTCTCACTTGTGAGATGTGACCTCAGAGGCCACCTGGGCTGCTGCCAGAAATGTTTCAAGGCAAAATACTTTCAACTTAATTATGTTTTTTTCAGTCAGCTCAATATTGTAGGAGTAAAATCCAGGAGTGGTCAGGCAGGTTTGGGGCATATAGTACATAAAGAAGCAGATGGCCCCATTGAGAGGTCTATGATGTCAAACAGCACAACACACAATACTATACAGAAATTCTTATGGGATTTTGAAAAATCACACTGCGGTCTTGATTTTTCTGAATTATTTCACTCAGTGTTTCCACCATATTTTTATGTGGAACAAGAAACACAGGAAGTGAGACTAGTTTGTTGAGTCCACAGTAGGTTATTCCTACTGTATGCTGCTGGATTCCTTGAAACCCAATAAGAGGAATCCAACACAGAGAGGTCCAGAGAAATTACTGGTTTATTAGACCTAATAAAGGACGGTAAGGCCAACTAACCCACAGCAAGGCAGGGCCTTTTCACACGACCCCTAAGATCCGCTGGCCCCTTAAATTTGGACCAGAGATCTTGGGGGTTCGTTGCTGTTCCTCCGTTCCCACCCCTCCACACTTCCTTGCTCCTGTCTGCGTGAGGGGAGGGAGGGGAAAAAGGGACAAAAGAAAAGGCTTACCTCCCAGTGCCGGTGGAAGCTGCTGGGGAGCCCCGTCACTTCCTGATTCCTTCTCTTAAAGAGGCGGGAGGCAAAAAAAACAACAACAAAAAGAAGCGAGGAGAGCCCGGCACATCCACATCAAGGAATTTTCACCTCACAAGAGCAGGTACAAGAAAAGTGTGCTGGGTTGCACTTAGGTGGGCGGGGTCGCACTTAATTTCCTCTAAACTCCGGAGCTGGTGGGGAAACATTTTTAAGCTCCGGAGCTGGGAGCCATTTGCCCCGGAGTTTAGGGGTCGTGTATAAACGCCCGCAGTGCGAGATGGTCAGCCCCCAAAACAGAAAAAACATAACCTGGGCTGGGCAAGAGGTGGTCCTTTGGGGGCATCCAATGAAAACAGTCCAGAAGTCTCCTGAGGGATGTCCCGGGGCATTTCTGATGTCCTGGAACTGGACACCTACCCAGGTGTGCCTGGGCCATATCTGTCTTTTAATGGGCCATCAAGGGGGTGATAATAGAAAGGATGGGCATTGTTCAGAGGGTCTGGGTAATCAGCAGGTCAATGGGGAAGCTGAAAAGTCAATATATTTGGGTGATTCTGTATCCCTGAGGAGGGTTATGCTGCAAATCACAGCTTCACTTTTGGTAATTCTTTCTCTGTAATCAGAGGTTCCTGACCAAGCAGCAAAAGAGAATGATGCACTGCCAGAAAAAAGAGGATTTGTTACACACATCTGTGTAAACTATGGATATGCTCATTTTATATACTGATGCAATTTGAATTAATTACTATAAGAAGGAGAAATACCGTGTATCTCGCCATAGAACAGAAAACTGAACTGGGTGCTTCCTGAAACTGCTGCCCAGCTGCTAACATTTGATGAACAACTTCAAAGCCATGATACAAAATCAATAACAGCTGGGTTGGCTTTAATACATGCAGAAAGGGTCTGGGTCTTAGTAGACCAGAAGCTAAACATGAATCAACAGTGTAATAAAAATGAGAAAAGGTCTCCGAGGGCAGCAGAGGATGTGCTGATGGCAATCTGGTTATCTGTGTGCTGCCATTTGTTAACATAAATAAGGAGATCAAAAATCATCCTCATTAGTTTCCATCCTCATTATATTTTGGCTTATGCATTTTGGGGACTACCTTCTCCCTTCCTGGATTGTTCCACTGAAACCTTACAAAAAGTCTCCAGCTGCAAAGACAACACCCATTTAGAACATTCATGCAAAACTTTTACCCATGACTGTATGTGGGGTTGCTTATCCCAAAGTTTTGCTGAAAGTATGTGTCATATGTGGCTCTTGATATTTTTAGGCTAAAATGTTCCTTCCTCAAGCCAAATGGATTCCAATTCTGGCCATACAGATGAGTAGAGGAGTATGAGATGCTCTTTTCCTGAACTTTTTATCATCTCTGAACTTCCCAGAGTTTTTCACCATACATTTTAATGTTTTGGTACTCGGTCCTGTAAAATGTGTCCTCCACATTTCCCATATTTTTGTGGAGAAATTGTATGCTTTGGTGTATGTGTTTGTGTATGTGTATTCCAGTTGGCTAAGAATTAATTGCTAAGCCCTCTAGAGTGTGAATGTTTTCCTATCTTCTCTCTAAAGATGGAGGAGTCTCCTTCCTTCGGTTGGTTCCTAGTGTTCCTCTTTTTGCTTTGCAGCTTGGTCAGAAACCTCTGATTACAGAGAAATAATTACCAAAGGGAAGCTGTGATTTGCAGCATAACCCTCCTCAGGGATACAGAATCATCCAAATATATTGGCCAAATCCTTTTTCTACCTGACTTTCTCTTGTCTAAGGATTGTTCTCAGGACTTATGGAAAAAGGTACTTCTTAAACATGTGCCTGATATGAAACTTTCCTAGGGTTACACTGACTAATTTGGTAGAAAAATATCTTACTTGGTCAGCTACACTGGAGCACTCAATCCTCAGACCTCCAAATTAGCTAAGTTGTGGTTTCCCATGCAGTTTTTTTTTCTTGAGTATAGGTGGACGTACCACTCTCTGCCTCCGCCTGGTCAGCGGGGACCAGCAGGTCAAAACTGAGACCTGGCATGCCCTACTACCAACCCCCAGCCTTCAAGAGTGGAGGGGAATCAGTTCAGCCAGATATCCTCTGACTATGCCAATTGTAATAAAAATGAGAAACAGAAAAATAATTTTCTAATGGTTCTTTTGATCTTCTGGTAAGGACCTGTTTAAAAAGAAGAAAAAACACTAATAATTGATGTTAATGTAAAGGAGAGTTTATTTGAGGAAAAGAGAAAAGAGTAAAGCGAACCTAAGATGGAAGTAATAATAACAATAAATGATAACAACAACAACAACAACAACAAACAACAACAACAAACAACAACAAAAGAATAACGTATTTGCAAACTGGGACGTGATTCCCCAAGAAATGGTGAAATCACACTCAGTCTTTCATGTTCATATGGACAGATTTTGAAGTACTTAAACATAACATAGTTCAGGAGAAAATATCAATAATACATGAGCTTTGTTTTCCACTAATTCCAAAGTTGCTTTCAGTTATACTTGTGTTTGCAAGTTTTGTTACACTTTATTACTTGTGATGCCTAGAATACCCTGCTGGTGTCAAAACCGGCACTTTTCTGGCTGATATGTCAGTCCTCACTATCTAAGAAATAGTCAAATAGTCAAAATAGCTTTGGGGTCAAATTAGTCTTCATTCTTTGTTTGTGTCGCGGATTTCTGCTCTTCAGATACTCAGGGTCACAATCCACTGATTGCTACAATAAAGGGAAAAGGTAATGCTTACTCTTATAATGCATAGATTGACAGAACTCTTGAGCAGCAGCAGTTGTTCCAGGGGACATTGGAAATGGAAGAAAACCCAAATTAAACATTGGAAGAGAGTGCTGAGTTGAGTACAAACATAGTAAATGAACCACAATGCAATTCATAACTAGAAACAAAAGGAAACACTCTTCATCTGTGGAACTGCAAAAATGATTTCAGATTCTTGAAGAGGAATCTGCTGGACAGCTTGCAGAGGAGACCCCACTGGAGGACATGAGAAGGGCTTAAGCACAGCAAAAAATAGTAACTGAACACATCCCCTACAGAAAGAAGAAGAGGAGAATAGTTGTAATAGGAGATCCCCACTACTGTGTGGAATGGAGGCTGAAACATGCAGAGAACATCCATGAACTTGCCAGGTATACTTTCTCCCTAAAGGTTAGATATGGGATGTAACAAAAGGATTGCCATCACTCATAAAATCCACAGATTCACACCCCTGTCTTCTTGTCCAAGTGGGAACAAATGACATAGCCAAGGGAGCTATGAAGAAATCATGTCAGACTTTGACCCTCTGGAAAGGAAACACAATTATTTTGGGACTCAGATAATTTTCTCATCCATCCTACCAGTATTAGGTATAGAAAGAGAGAGGGAAATACTCTGTGTGAATGACTGGCTATGAAGGTGTTGTTGATGTGAAAGATTTGGTTATTGGTACCATGAGCTAAGCTTACTGGAGTAGGACTGCTAAGGGATGGTTTACATCTAAGAAGGACTGTGACCAACTTTCCTACGACTGATGAAACTCTTTGGATGAGTAGTGAAACATTTCAATCTTACAAGAAAAGAAGTCCAGTTGACATGACTCAACTTACAGATGTCTTAAAAAAGGGAATTTCTAAAAGCGCAACTACAATCAATTCCAATAAGAAAAAAGTGGGATAAGAAGCAGCAAAAAAAATTGCTAGTGTGGCTTCACAAAAGGGAGGACCTAAAACAATAAAAAAAGACTACAATTTGTAGGTTCACATAGACTTTGTGTTTATAACTACTTATAACCTTGTAGCTTTAATGTAATGTCTATTAATGCTGTAAGATATCTCTCAAGTCCTTGTTCTCAATACTAGAATATGTCTTAGTTGAATTGGACTGTATATTATCATGTCTTAACTGTATTGGACTGTATGGTGATTACATCACGTCCTTCCTCGAGCCGAGGTGAACTTGCCTCCGTGTTGAAATCGGTTTTCAACACGGATCGAGAAGTGGATTGAAAAGATTCCTGAGCTCCAGGACGGGAATCTCTCACCCCGCTTGGAGCACAGTTCAGGGGGCATGGTCGGGGTGAACACAGATTGACCCCACAAGGACGTGAGGTTACGTTCCTTCAAACTCGGATTGACCCCACAAGGAAGTGAGGTTACGTTCCTTCGAACCGGTCTCCAACATGGCCTCGAACTGCAGCAAGAGGGACATCAAGTATCAGCCTATATTATCTCTCATTACTGTAAGCCACCTTGGGCCCTTTTCCAAGAAAAAAGGTGGGGTAAGAATACTCTAAAATAAATAAAATAAATACATAAATTGGCTGTTCATTTTCTGCTTCATTGGGAGCTGATGAACCCTTGGAGAGGGGTGGTTTCCATCTACAGTTCTATAATTACATTCCCTTGCTTTCTAACTGTTCCTTGGAATGTCCAGCCTAAACCAATGGAGATAAAATTATCCTAGCGAGACTGTCAAGGAAACAACAGATCCAGGCTCTCCAGGTATAATTAAGGTGTAACAAAGTTAAGCTGCTTGCTTGACAGGGTTCATTCTGTTCTTTATCTAAAGGAAAGAAGAGGTGTATGGGAGAGGGGAGAGCAGAACTGCATAGGCAAACAATATGCTCTTTTTAAAAGAAAATGCAGAGAGACACTATGTGGAAGCAAATGGCCATGTCAATGAGAACTCTGCACCACTGACGCCATCGGTTGCTGCTTAACAAAAGAGGTATTGTTCACATCCCTTTGTATGGCACTGATTAGAAAGAAATGGACTCGTACATAGGATGGCTCAAGAGCATCCTGGGGGCAATGTCCATAGTGTCCTGCAGCAGTCTGCAGTATGCGTTTAAGTACCCTTTATATAGCCAGGTAAATTAAAAGTGGAATACTTTTCTCAGAGTCATTTCTTCAGATGGCTTTTGGCCCAAGTATGGTAATTATATTTCATTTTGGCAGCTGAGCAGGAAAGAAAGAGTTCTCCGGAAGGCCGTAACTCAAGTGAAGCCCCTGCCGTCCTGCTGCCTATGATAGGTAATGACAGGAAATGTTTTTTTGCAAGCAAGGTCAGGGATTTTCATAGCCTGTTTCACCAGGTCATAGACGCAGCCTGGGGATATTTGCAACTTAAAGCTTGAGGCTGATGGGTTTAATTTACATGAGCTGGTGTTTGTAACAGATAATTTTTTCCCCCGTTTTGGTATATTAATGGTGTAGTTGATAGAAATGCAAAGGCATGTGTACCTATCTAAAATATGATGCTGTCCATGATCTGCTATTTCACCACATAATTTTTTGCCCCACTCCCCTGTAAATCCATGCTTTGTGCATAGTTAAAATGTTTTTGCAATAAATTGACATAAAAGTAATTTTAGATGTTTGTATGAATATTAATGAAAATAAAATCATGTCAGATTTGGCATTTTGAGTTATGACATGTGCACGTGTATGAGCACTCACCCATCTAGAGTGTTGTGTTCTGGATGCTTATAATTTTCAACTCAAACATTGTACCACTTTATATTTAATAAAACCCGGTGATGGAGATTTGTTATTTTATGCCTCATTACTTGTTCATTTCTTTTAAAAATGGTTTTGGAGCCTTAGTGACAAACATCCTCTAATTTCAGTAACTGTGGAGGAGACCTAAAAGATTCATTGTAGTGTCATTTAGGGCCAAAACAATTTTCAAGCCTGAGTAACAAAAACGTAAAAATAAAAAATGAATTTGTTATGCATGTAAGTGTTTATATAAGGCAAGCCATGAGTAAAACCCTCTGTAAGTGAGTTTGACTGTCCACTGTGGATTAATGGCATGAACTTTACGGAAATGGAATCTGTCACATAAATCATAGGTCATTAGCTGGACTGCAGGTTTTGCTTTCTTATCTCTATCCCCTGGGAGGCTTGCGATGGAAGGGAAATAAATAAATGGGATGTAAATTTTAACATGGCTAGAGATTTAGAACTGAAATATGAGGCATCCCCTTTATCTAGCTGTATTTATCACAGGAAACCTCCTCCATCATAGCATCCTCATTTCAATTTTATTTACTGTTCAATAATATTGTGGTTTAAATTGGATTTTGGTTAAAAAAGATATTGCCATCCAACTGAAATGCCTGCCACCTAACTGTAATCCCACTTTGCAAAAGACAGCTGTCCAGTGAAGTTATGTATTCAGTCCAACATAGAGCAAACTACATGGGAAAAAACCTAGAAACAAAGGTAAACAGAGGTGGACTGTCCAATGAGTTTTATTGTTCCAGGACAGATTTGATATTAGGAATGGTGGCACTCACCCCACAAAGGACCCATGCATGTGGGGTGTGCATATGAAAAATCTGGCAGGGTTGGGGGAGGGGCCATGGTACGCATAGGAGCTGAGGATGTTCATCCTTTTTGGAGGGGAGGGCAGAGCAAATTGCTACATTTGCCTCTCTCTTTTGGCAATCCTTAAACATGGAAGCAAGATACTGTATAGTTATTTGAGTTGCATGTACTGTATTTAGGTTTAGCAAAAGCTTAAGTTACAGCAGGACACAGGAGCTAAGGGGGTTATACAAATGCTGTTTCTTCCCTCTCTGTTCTCTAGAAGCAACGTTGGCAATCAAAATATTTCTTCTTTTCTAGGCATATAGAATCATTAAATCTTCCAACTGTTGAGCTAAAAAGGATCCTAGAGGTCTGTGTTTGATATGACAACCTGGGGAAAAATCTAGCTGAAGCCGATCAATGGATTTTCAGCTGTTTACTGGTCAGTAATCCAATGTATGTGAATGGGATTTCAGCTGAGTTGTTTTTCTTAATTCAGTATCATGCATTTATCTCAGCTTAGGAGAATCAAAAAGCTTGCAATAAAGTCTCAATATATGGACCCCATGTGTGAAAGCTTTAAAAGGAAATTATTGGAGTCTGTGAAGTGGATGACACTAGAATGCCTTTCTTTAGCCCTAAGAACTCTGCCAAATGGTATGGGAACTGTAGTCCAACAACTTCTTGAATCTGCATGTTTCTCACCCTTGGTTTAAGCCCAATTAGAATTTGCTACCTCAGCAAATGTGTCTTGTGCAGGAAACCCTGGCAAGCAATGTGCAAACCAAATATTACTCAGATGAACTGATTTCATCTGCACAAGTTTTCACTGTTCATGCTCTTATATGTAAATAATTTCCAGAGTGTTGTGAAGATGCTATAATGTTTTGGGGTTCAAAAGCAGGACATTCCTATTGCTACATAAGGTTTGCCTTGTCCTGATGTAGAAGCCAGGTGTGGTGGTAAATACTTAAAGCCATGGAGTGGTGTCGGTGTGTTGGAGGACACAGGTGTGGATGTCACAGGCACAGTTGCTATCAAGCTTGATGAAGGAAACTACTAGGGCAGTGGTGGTGAACCTTCAGCACTCCAGATGTTTTAGACCACAACTCCCACAGTCCTTTGACATCAGCAGTCTAAGCTCAGGAATCTGGGAGGTGTGGTCCAAAACATTTGGAGTGCCAAAGGTTCGTCACCACTGTACTAGGGTGTTAAGAGCCCCGTGGCACAGTGGTTAAATGCCTGTACTGGAGGTAAAACTGTGCTCAAGACCTGGGGTTCAATCCCAGGTAGCAGGCTCATGGTTGACTCAGCCTTCCATCTTTTCAAGGTTGGTAAAATGAGTACCCAGCTTGCCGGGGGGGGGGGATGATTAGCCTACATACTGTAATTAAAAACTGTAAAACGCCCAGAGACTACTTGAAGTGGTATGGGGCAGTATAAGCATATGCTTTGCATGGGAAAATATTATTCTGAGTTTATCCATGTTCTCAAGTTTGAATAAATTCTACAATTTTGTAATGCCCTTCACAAGAGGGATGCTCAAAGAATCTCTGAGGGCTTTGTGGTTTCATAGGTCAAATGGTTGGATTTATTCACAACTGGAGGAGAACACTCCATCCATTGTGTTTACTTGGTTCAATTTCGGAGATTCTAAATACTAGGACTCCAAATTATGTCCTATTTAGTTATTCTGGTATGGCTAACTCTTTTGTTAGCCGGCAGTTGTTTTAAATTTCATCTATGATTAAGTCAGAAGGCTATCCTTGAATTATACCTTGTTTCAAAGTAATACTTTAGCAAACGTTTTGGAGGGATTGTGCAAATATAGCAAGCAACCTTCATCACATAATTTCTCTCTATATATGAATATAGCAGCTATCAATAATGCATATTCCTCAATAATGTATGAGTAGTTCCATGTCTAAAATGCACAGTCTCACATAACATTGAGGCCATATCAACATGATAATATTTTTATGAATTGAGTGAAGTATTTTTGTGGTAGAGTTTTAAACAAAAGGTTCACTTTGTGTTCAGGTCTATACTGTACTTAATATTCTCACCTACATTGTGGCATGCATTTTCCCCAGGTTATTTCTGTTTCTAATAGCAACAAGAAAATACTGTAGTGAGATACATATGCTAGGACTTCTTTTCTCTATGCACTTCCGAGTGCTTTTTGTTGTTGTTGTTCGTAGAAAGAGTCTGGAGTACACTACTACCCCTAAATTCAATTGCTCATAAAATTTCCATGTTTCTGGATGCCACAGGGTATGTAATGATTCTCAATAAGTCACACCTTGTGTAGCCTAGGGGAAAGTATTAAGTCATGAGGTACGTTTTGGTCCACAAAGTTTTAAAAGATATAGCACAAAAATAATCTGTGAATAAGTTTGGATCAATAGTTTAACATCTACCTGTGTATATTGCCAAAATAAAAGACTGGTTTTGCTTAGAACTGTTTTGGATTCATATTTTCCCCCTGATCAGACTGTTAGCCATTTCCTCTTTATCTGAATGTTATGTGTAATGTGATGCCTGCAGCACCATGCGAGTGACTCACGGTCAGATCACATGTTAAGCTAAATACATGTCAATATTCTGTTTATTTAATAGATTTATATGCCACTCCATTGGAGCAAAGCAGTGTTCTTGGTGGTTAATGATAAATAGACCAATAGTAAAAGAGCAGCACAAGACAAGGGTGCCATAAACATTACCTCATAGGTTTGCGGGCATGGCAAGTGCTGAATTCATGTGAGGTTGCCCTCAAAGAACTCTGCAAAAACCCATGTCTTCAGCCACCTCCTGAATGTGAGCAGGGAAGGGGCCAGGCACAACTTGACAGAATATTCCAAAGGGTTGAGGCCACTACTGAAAAGGCCCATTTTGTAGGTGAATCCATGTTTAGTAGACTTGTGTACCAAATGGGAATTGAGGCAAGCTAAATAGTTTCTTATCTATTAAAGATGGCTCGGCAATTGTGTAGCTAACAGACTGGCCCCTAGAGCCCAAATCTTGAAACAGTTTTTTTATACCAAAGGTCACAATTTCATACCAGCAGCACTGGAAGTGTACAGAGCCAAGCCGCTAGCACAGATGCTGTATGGGATTTCAATATGGGCCAATAGAAATCTAAAATCATTAGAAATTGTACAGTCTAAATTTCTTAGACAAATATTTGCTGTTCCAGGCTGTGTCCCAAATGCCTCATTAAGGTTGGAAAGTGGCCTCCCCTCTGTGCATACACAGGCTTGGCTCAGGACACTAAATTACTGGTTAAAACTGAACTTAGCTACCTCTGGTTTGCTTCCTTTTGTCATGAAGGATTCTCATGAGAGTAGATGGATGAAAGATATCAAATCCAAAGTACACTCTTTGGGACTGTCTCCCGATCTTCTATTGACCACTGGGTATAGTAAGGCGAGATGTTTATTAGAGCAGCGCGTACACGATATTTAATATCAAAACAATTTGTCCATCACCAATAAACTATGTCCCTGGTATGACAATTCAGTGATAAGTCATCCAAAAACAATGGCACAATATCTAAGCGTGCTAACAGTTCCAAAGTACAGAGGGCCTTTTCATGTGCACGATTTAATGTCATGCCTTCAGCTATGCTTGAGGGTCGCTTCAAAGGAACACCTCTACAAAATCGCACATGTCCATGTGGTGAAGGTGTTGAAACACTTGCCCATGTGCTACTGTTATGCTTCTTTGATAGAGAGGTGCGGCAAGAATTACTTTTCCCCATGTTAGAAAAGAAGCCAGGTCGTTCATCTGATTTCTATATATCTTTACTCTTTGGAGACCGAGACAAACAGGTGACACTACAGACAGCTAAATTTTTAGCAGACGCAATTAAAATGAGGCCAACTATGATTTTAAAATAATAATCATTTATAGATTACTTGTCCAGATCTTGTATAGGAATGTTGCATGTATATGTATTTACTATTATGGTTTTGGTATGCCAATTTTATATCTATTTAAATGTTGTCCTTTTTTTGCTAAGGCCATGGCTAATGCAAATAAATAAATGATTGATGGCTCGGCAATTTGTGTAGCTAACAGACTGGCCCCTAGAGCCCAAATGCAGTACTCCAGCTATTCTCCTCCCCTATTTTAAAAAATGCAAATGTCATTGCTAGATCAAACATTCCATATAGGCAGGTTGCTCATTCCTGCTCTTAAAGGAGTACTTCTTTCAAGTCTGTAGGTATAGTGCATAAACTACACTACTATGATCGTGACTCTGATCCTGACCTGAGTATGATCTCAACTGGCTCAGTTAGGCTACTCAAAGTTGACTTAGCCTTCCATCTTTCCACAGTCAGTAAACTGAATACCCAGATCACTGAGGGGGGCAATGTGTATCCTGCACATTGTAAATTGCCAAGAAAGTGTTTTAAGCAGCACAGGTTTCAATAAACTGGTAAATGCATCATCTACTTGGGCCCTCATTCATTCTAACCTCCATCTTGAGTCTGATTTACATGCAGTTTGGTTGGCAAGAACCTCCTCACCTAACTTTGTGAGCTTTGTCTTTACTCTTTTTTGCCACTTAACTTGGTGAAAAGACACACAAGTTTGCACAATCTCTTGTGAAAGTTTGGCAATAACAGAAATGCTGTTTAGCAACAAGAAATGTTGGTTCTTTCTGTTTATGCTACCTTTCCTCTACTCTTACTCATCTCTAGCTTGATGAAGTATTTTGTAATGACGGTGGGCCATAATGGCCCATTAGAGGTCAGGTGAGGCCGAAATATTTGCCATGGCCTATATTCCATTCAAGAAGCATTCTGGAGAACTCAAAAGCCTATCATGTTTTCTGACCTTTTAATGATTCAGTGGCAGATATCAATCCCCCTGAAATTTTATTACAAAAGTCTTCTCTTGGTTGGGACATCATTTCCTTTCTCCTCTTCTGTGAAGATTGCGGTGAAGATCTAAGGAACAGAAAGTCATGGAAAGGGAAAGGTGTTAGATGGTATTGTTTGCTCAAATGGTTCCACATAACAGTGACTGCACAGAAGGTGCCACAGGTTGGAGCCCCAGATGGTAGCATGTCAAGCTATTCCATTGTCCTGTTTTCATTTCCATTTAATGACTGAGCATAACAGCAAAACTTTGTGCATTTCAGTGCTTTCTTATTGGAAATGTGTATACCCCGACAAGGTTGGTCCTAGAAACACCAGCCATCATGGCTTGTGCTCAGGGATTCTGGGATCTGTTGACCAGAAGCATCCAGAGATTGAAGTTTGGCAGCTCCTGCTTGTTGATGTTTGCTTTGTTTAGTCTTTGTGTTTGCACTTGCATTGGTCCATAGGCCTACTGATTATTCAGCACATGGAGTACAGGTTGTCCATATTTACACCAAAGAAGGCATTTTTAGTGTTTTGTCTTCTGCCCCCCCCCCAACAACAAAAAGGCAAAGAAATAAATGGAGAGGAAAATGCTTTGGAACAAATGCGGGAGCTGCAACTGGAAATCAGAACAAATATTGACTTGCTTGCTTGTTATTGATGCATATGCCCACACATTTATCTTCTCTGTAATATCACATGTGCATTGACATGCAGAATTATTGTTTTCCCTTCCTCTCTCTGAACCATTTCTGAAGTGTATGTAGAAGAGAGATGCACAGTTAATACGCAGAGACAGCCCAGAGCATGCAAGTTAATGGCTATGTAGCAAAAGTGATATGAATTGCCTAAATTATGCTTTTCAAATAATCTTGGGTTTCATTAGTTAGGATATGCCTTACTGTAAGTAGATGTTTTTTAATGAGCACGTTTACGGTTCATTAATATTATGGAGATAGTAATATTGAGGGAGTTTTATTTTTCATTTTAGTTTTTTAAGCCTTCTGACTTAGATATGTTGTTTAAGATGCATGAACTTAATCAGAAAATACTGGAGGGGAAGTTGCCGTTCCAGAAATGGATGAAGTCAAAGCCCCAAGTCAGCTGAACCAAAGCAAGATGCACATATTTTATTGATAGATGACTTGTTATATAATAAGATCTAAGTGTCATGGAACAAATATAGTGCCCAAAGACATCAAGATGTTAAAACAGCATGTATAGTATGACACTTGTTGAAGGTGTGTGGAGCTTAAGCCATTAAGCATTTCTTCAGCTGGTATTTGAAAAACATAAGTGATGTTTGTTAGGGATGGTACCAGTTGACTGCACTGGGAGGTATGGCCTCTGAATTGTGACCCTTGGGGAAGCAAGGGCCAGTATCACCACAATGAACCCACAACATAAGAGGGGATCTGTTCCTTCGCCCACTAATCCTTTTGACTCCCACTGCAATTCCTCCTGTTGATGACAAAGTGGCATTCTGAGTTCCACAGCTGCATCAGAATGAGTTCTCCTCCTTGGGGCTCCTCAGGCATTTGGATTCTTACCTGTGTATGCCTTTTCCCCCAGCCCATCACATTTCAGTACTCCCCTATCCAAGTATCTTCATTGATTGCACAGTCCCATTCCTGAGGAGGTACTGGGGTTTCAGCATCTGTCTTCCTAGTCTGACACACCTCCCCCAGTTCCTTTGCAGTGTTCTTCTTCCTCCTCCTCCTCCTGCTCTATTATTATTATATTTGGAAACTCAACCCTAGCTTTTTTTGGGGTCATTTAGCCCTTCCTCCTCTACAGCATAGCTTTTATAGGTCCCAGTCCCCAGCTTAGTCTGGAGCTTGGCTCCTCCTCTAGAGGGCATTCTTCTGCTAACTGACATGATGTACCTCCTGTCTGTCTACCTCCTGCTTTGGTGGGAATGGCATCCATGTGTGTTGTGCATTCTGGGGTTCTTTGAAAAATGGCAGCGATCTCCTCTAGTGGTTCTGACCTTGTCACAGTTTTCATTGCACACAGTCCTTGCTGCAATTCTGCTAAGCACCGTCTCCCCCAGCAAGGCAAACACATTGTTCTACTAGGACCTTAGATGGCCTGCTGGAGGCATTTCTGCCAACCCCTCCATCACAAGAGGTTACAGTTGCAACAGTTCTTAGCTATTTCAACTTGACTAGCCATTGCTACTGCTCAAACTAGGGAAGTCAAATAGCATATTACTGGACCTATTCCCACTCAAAGCTGTTCTGCCAGGAAATACTGGCTTAAGAAAGGGTCCGTGCAAATCATCCCAGTTTCCAATTGTTTAAAATGCTGAATTTCTGGAACTAGATCATCCATGTGGTGTGTAAACCAATACAAGAAAGAATCCTGTTGCACCTTTCAGAGTAGCACATTGTATTTGGCCTGAGTTTTTATGGGCACAGCCCACTTTCTCTAATGCATGGAACACAACATTCAAGTTACAGGCATTACATTTATACTTATGGAATGGAATATAAGCCTGCGGCTTGAATATAATGCTCCAAGGATCTAAAACAGCAATGGGAACTTTAAGACAACTTCTATATATGCACAATATTCAAGCCACATGCTTATATTCCACCCTGTAAAGATAAATGCAGTTGGTGTAACTTGAATAGTGTTCTCTGTGCATTAGAGTAAGTGGACTGTGTCCATAAAACCTCAGGGCAAATAACAGAGAACCCAAGACTTGCTGATGGTTTTGCTAAAACAAACTATGGCTACCCTGCACCCAGAAAGCAATCATTTTCGCTTGTGTGACATTCACATGTAGGGATATACATGTTAGAAAATCGATTGCTATGATTTGAATAGCTGCACAGGACAGGGTGTAGGAAAATAAACTGAGATGTTTGTGAGTGTTCACTCATTCTACTTGCAGTAGTGGTTTTTGTGCTAGTGTTCTATAGAGGTCTACGTGAAAATGAGAGATGAGTTGTTAGTCCTTCATCTCGGTGTAAACCTGGCATTGGGGTGAACAGGTGTGGGTTCTTTTTTTTATAAGGTTGGGTATCAAATGTGTTAAAACTCAACTTGCTCCTCTTGACAGATGGATTGTGGGATTTGGAATCTGTTTAGGAAAAAGAGTGCCAGGTGACAGCAATTTTAAAACAACAACAACACAAAATGGAGGAGCCAGTGGCAAATGTCATCACTGTATCAATAATGAAGAAATCCTGTCAATCTGACAGTTTATTTCATAACTAATGTTTTGAATAATGAGTTAGTGCTGCTAATACAATGAATTAAACATTTTGGTCAACATTCTTCTGGGGAAATGATGTACAAAAGGGGCAATTCCAGGGAAGATCTTCTCTTGTCACTGGCTGTCCATCAAACAACCAAGCACATGAGTGACTGTGCTTCTTCCTTGACTCTAACACAGTCATCAGCCAGCTGGGCAGGTAGGCTTGCTTGGTAAAGGACTACTTGATCTGCAATGGACAAAAATAAATAAATCAAGATTTCGGCTTTCTCAACAGCTACAAATTAGTAACCCAATCTCTAATGTTTACTGCAAACAAATTAATCCCTATCCCAAAACCCAATTATCCTTCCAGCCACTATAATTATTTCTTGGCAGTTCTCTCCGCTCCAAACCCTAATATCACACACAGGTCTGGATATACATACATGGTTGAGATTTTAATGAGTATTTTTTGCAGCAATTCTCAGAGACTGTCCTGCCCCACCCACACATAGAATAGAATAGAATAGAGAATAGAGTGTTTATTGTCATTATGCATATGCAAGATATGCACAATGAAATTAGAGTGCTGTTCCACAACCCACTCTAAACAAGTTATCATACAAAACACATAAAACACCATACAAGTGTCATTAGAGTTTTCTTAGCTTACAACAAGCTGAGTTGCTCATTTACTGCATGATTCATCTTATGTCTCTTAAAAGATAAAGTGGGAAATGTGTGGCCCCTCTAGAGAGTGAGCTAGCATGGCACATAACTGGGGATGATGGGCAAAATAGTCTAGAGATATGGGGGGCAGGCATAGTATTATAATGTTAAATTAGGGATAGGGGATCTCCGACCTTTTCAATGTCAACAGACTGTAACTCTCTCCAGCAAATTAGATCTGTCAGGTAATCTGCATCCACTGAGATTTCAGAGTAAAAACCAGACAGGCCACAAGCAAGGCATGGGATGGATGAAAACTAGATTGTGGACATGGGTACAAGAGGAATTCAAATAAATGCACTTAGAATCGATGTAAAACCTGGATAACCAGATAATATGCAGCTCAAACCTCTTTCTGGTGGCCAGACAAGCAGCAAAGATGTGTCCTACAGTTGCAAAGGTTTCCATTGTTTATGTTAGAACTCACAACCTTCATAGCCTTACCTGCTGAACAGATTAGGTACATGGGGAGTGTTTCCAGACTATACACTCTGAGGTTTAGGTACCTGGTTGTGGAGCCAGAGACTAAGAGTTCGATTCCCCAGTGTGTCCTCTACGAGTAGAAGGGCAAGCTGCACAGTCCCAGGATGCCCTCAGAAGAAAGGGATGGTTAACCATTTCTGAGAATTCTCTATCTGGAAAACCCTGAAAAGGGTCACTGGAAGTGAAACTTGACTTGATGGTACAAGGCAGGTCATTGGTGTTGAAGCCAGGGAGTTGTGCAGCAAGATGGCTAACTAGTGGCGGTGCTAACACACCATTTCACACTTTGCTCGAGGTAAGTTCAAGTGCAGGCCAACTCGCTGCTGAGTCTCTTTCTGTTCAGCCCTGACTTTCTGCATCATGTGGAACAGATATATAAAATTCTTCTGCACTGATCCAGTTGTACCTTCATGCCAGCTGGGAATGGGTAGAACTAAGTACGCAGTCTGTAAAGCCATCTTACAAACAGAAGAATCCAGGGTTGCATGCCCCGAGCTTTGTGTCCTAGTCTACTGCTTTGATGAAGCATTGACAGTTCTTTAGGTCTTAGCTAGTGTCTTGAGATCTAACAACGGTATACCTAGCGTTAATTATGAACTTGGTAAAGGACACTGACCAGGATGGTTGAGGGATTCTTGGAGTTATAATAAAGGAGAACATCTTTCCCAGAGTATTATTTGCTCATGCCAGTGAGTACCCAGAGTTGTAGAGTTATAACCTCTGGAGGGCCACACGTTCCTCATTCTGCATTCAAAGAATACAGTTACACAGTATAAGGCAGTGGTACCCTAATGAAACCCAGAGTGGATAGAGTGCTGAACTGGAATGACTCAGGAGACTTGTGTTCAAATCCCAACTCGGCTATGAAAACTCAGTGGAGAGCAGCAGTAGTGGTGAAACCACTCCTTAAATACCTCACTTATCTGGCAATTCCTATTAGGGCTGCTATAAATAAGTTTCATCTTAACAGTATTGAAAGACTTGAGACACATGAAAGCAGCCTAGAAACACCCCCCAGTCCGCCCCCCCATACCCAGTGAGCGGTTCCATGACCTCTTTCCTGCTTTCCCTTTTTCCAGGACTGTTCTGTTTACTCTTACCTCGGTGGTTGTTCTTGTCATCACAACTGACTGGATCAGCTGGGACAAGCTGAATCGTGGATTTCTGCCAAGCGACGAGGTTTCAAGAGCTTTTCTGGCTTCCTTCATCTTAGTGTTTGACCTTCTTATTGTCATGCAGGTACATTGTCCCAATATTTCTTCCAGAGTGCTGAAGTGGCCTTTTCTCTCTCTTGCTAGATTTCCACTCCAGCATGTGTTGTTGAGCCAAGACTTTCAAAAGTCAAATTAAATATTTGTTTTGCAGTCTCTATTAATAGGCTTACATGACATCAGTGTTCTCAGGGAACTGTTTCAAAAGCCAGTTGGCCTTTTGAAAACTTTTTTTTAAAAAGAGCCATTTGCGATTTTCTCCGTTTTATTTTGCCAGGTAACTGCCTGGGGACTTGTCAGATGGAAGTTGTTGTTTGCTCACATGGCATGGAGAGACAGAAAAGAAGAAATAATTTAACTTAAGGGGAAGTCATTTTGTAATGAAGAGCCTCCATTGTGAAGCTGAGGCAACATAATAAAGCAAGCTTCACAGAATTTAAAATGTAGAATATACTGTTACAATACACCACAGAGTGACGGCCATTCTTTATAGGCTGTCACTCTTTCTCTATATAATAACACATTATCACCCTAATTGGTCTGTCACATTTCTCCCTACCAAGTACTGTCTCTAAGAAGATAATTCCTTGTTCACCATCTAGCCCAGTGGTGGCGAACCTTCAGCACTCCAGATGTTTTGGACCACAACTCCAAGAATTCCGAGCCTAAATTGCCAATGACAAAGGACTGTGGGAGTTGTGGTCTAAAACATCTGGAGTGCCGAAGGTTTGCCCCCACTGATCTAGCCTTTGCTCTTTTGGTTGTTGTGTGTGTTGTGTCGCTACAGTCGTGACCGACTCTTCGTGACCCCATGTCCATGGAGTTTTCTTGGCAGGAATACTTGAGTGGTTTGCCAGTTCCTACTCCAGGTGCCTATAGTACCTGGTATTCCCTGGTCGCCCATCCTAGTACTAATCAGGGCCGACCCTGGTTAGCTTCCAAAATCGGGCGAGATCAGATGTGCTTAGGGCATTTAGGCAGCTATTTTGGTACCTCATTACTAAAATGGATGCCACAGACTCAAATTGTGATAAGCCAAAGAGTTCTTTATGCTGCAGCTCAGCTTTCTGCTACAGCTTGAATATCTCTGTTAAAAAAAGAAAGTGCAGTTCTCTGTCAGGCAAAATAATTATGTCAATTAAGGGTTTTGTTCTCTCTCTTTTTCTTTTTTTTATATCTCTGACTGCCTTTAGAGATTGGAATTTCTCCCCCACCCCACCCCACCCCTTTCATAGTTCCAAGGTACCCTTTCTGTTGTTGTTGGCTTCACTTGTAAAGGTGGGTGAAATCTGTACTGAAAATTTCTCCCGTATACATCTCAACCCTTTCTAGATCAATTCAGTGGCAAAGAAATTTCCTTCATGGGCAATTTTAAGGGGGGAGAAACTTCACAGAAATTCTCATAAGTTTGGTTTGGTTTGGGATTGGTGAAAATTAAACTCAGGGAAGAGCAAGGATGCCTTTGTTTTTCATTGTACAGTCCCCCGTGTGGCAATTGGCAGCCCCCACAGCTTTCCAGGGACAGATGTCATGAGGTTAGTTTTTCCACAGTGCTTTTTCATGTCAGGAAGCATGGTCTCCTAGCAAACTTCTAAGATTATAAGGAGATGAGTAAGAGAAACAACAGCAGCAGCAGCAGAACATCCATGGCCACTTTGCTCTGTTAACAATAAGCTTAAAAAGAAGAGAAAATCAAAAGAAATTCTAAAGGGCTCTGAAAAATAAGGCTGAAAAAATGGGCATGTTATTCATGGGTAAAGAATATTTTGGCGTAAATTAGCCTCATCTTTCTCCTGCAATTGGTCATATCCCCACTTTCCCTCATATCTAGCGTAGGGTTTACATATAGACTTTTTAAATAAAATGTACTGAATAGCCATAACCCAAAAGCAATGATAAGTGATACCTTTGTGGGATCACTAAAATGCCATGAACCAGGAAGCTTTCACGGCTAGCGGTTTTCTTCATTAGGACATTTGCAGCAGAAGCCTAACAGAGCTGAAGGTCATCATGGCTGGATGTTTGGGTCAGGGTCTCTTGTTTCAAAGAAGTTCCTAAATGGATTCTGCAACTTTGTGAAACCAGTCTGAGGTAGCTAGATTCTGCTTTCATGAGGAAATAATATGCTCTGGTGATGAGTATGTCTTTATCTCCCCAATTTAGATGAAAGACAAAGGACTAGCACAACAGTTCCCAAGTATTCACTGAGTGCCTTCACTGTGGCTCTTCACTAGTATAGTAACAATACATAATTTCATGACTGTTTTTTACTAGCCAAAGCCACAGTTACGTATAGCAGAGTTAAACATTTTAAAGTCTCACTTATTTTAATAAGCAAGTCATACAAATGCTTATCTTTCTCCCAATGAAAAAAGCAAGACTGAATAGCGCTTAACTTTTTTAAAATTGCATCATATATTCCACAGTTTCCCCCCACTGATAGTAATCTAAATATAGCAGTCCAGGAGACTGAGGTGAGACTGAGGTTCTGTCTGTGTGGCATTTCTCCTTATTTGGATAGGCAGTAGGTAAGGTGAGGACTCAGCTGATGCTTACGTGAGAGCCTGGAGAGATGCTAGCAGCTGGAATCAGAGTCAGCAGTTCTGAACCAGCTGGACAAATACGTGGCTGGGAATAGTCCTTTCTAGCATCCTATTACAGAAGAGATGGGTCAAGGATGTTATTCTCTGGCAAATATCTTGCATTTGCTCACAGAACAAAATAAAGAAAGGCTGGCCAACTTGCAACTCTGCAGTCACTATTGGACTACAGCTACCAGCATCCCTAGACTGCATACATGTTTTGAGGGGCCATGGGAGTTTTAGTGTAGCAACATCTGTATTACTGAAACATGGAATAAAAAGTCAAGTCACTCTTTGAGGATTTTCCAAGACTGCTTTAAGATTAAGCAACAGCTTTGCCATTATCAGTGTGCATGTATATAAATCATTGTCCCTGCAACTCCTCTTATTAAACTGATTTCTTGTAGCCAGAAACATTAAGGAAACTGTTCTACTGTTCTTGTCCTTTCCTTCTGTTATGTCATGGCAGAGCACTCACAATCCCTCCTTCTCCAAATATAGACACTTACAAATTGTGGCAGAGTGTGGCCCATATTGAGCAGATTAACTTTTTGGTGGAAGAGCTGTATGGATGGTTTAAAGAGGAAAGGGCAACCATTTCCCTTCAGGTTCAGCTTCCATACTCCCTCAACATTCGGAGGTGCCAGTAGACCCAATGAGAAAATTTAGGTCAAAAATTATGCAATGGCCACTGTTGGCCTTCCCTGGTTTAAGAGATTAAATTTCATGGCCCTTGGGTCAGTTTCAACTGTTCTCCTCCACCAGCCCAAGGACAACACCAAAACTGGTGTAAGGTTATTTTGTTGTGCCAACAAGTAGAAATCTGGCAGTAAAACATTTACTACCCAAAATTTAGCTGGATGAGGAAAATTGTAAAGACATAAGCCTCGTTTCTGAAAATTCATGCTGCAATCTCCATCTCTTTATTATTATTATTATTATTATTATTATTATTATTATTATTATTATTATTATTATTATTATTATTATTATTATTATTATTAACCACACAGCTATCTATGCTGGATTTTATATTACCAATCACTAGTCGAACGCTTCCCAAGCGTTTAGGACTCAGTGATGTATCGGCGAATTATGCGAGCAGATCCCAGTAAGGTGGCTTTCTGAATCTGACTGATGGTGACTTTGTCAACTCCAATTTCTTCTAAATATTTGCTTAGCTCTTTTGGCACTGCACCCAGCGTGCCGATTACCACTGGGACCACCTGTACCGGTTTATGCCAGAGTCTCTGAAGTTCAATTTTCAGATCCTGATATCGGGTAATTTTTTCAAGTTGTTTCTCAGTGACTCTACTATCTCCTGGTATAGTAACATCAATGATCCACACTTTTTTCTTCTCCACAATCACAATATCTGGGGTATTATGCTCCCAAACCCTGTCTGTCTGTATTCGGAAGTCCTAAAGTAATTTTGCAAGCTCATTTTCAGTCACTTTTTCAGGCTTATGGTCCCACCAGTTCTTTGCTAGGGGCAGATGATAGTTCTGACACAAATTCCAGTGGACCATTTGAGCAACTACATTATTATTATTATTATTATTATTATTATTATTATTATTATTATTAT
>JAHTLZ010003526.1:47686773-47706757 GCA_023846285.1 Phrynocephalus versicolor | reverse complement strand
TTATTATTATTATTATTATTATTATTATTATTATTATTATTATTATTTCACAATGAATTTAATGATATGCAAGGAAATTCCTGATAAATGTATCCACCACCATGAGGCTGCAATGAGAAGCATGAATAAGAATAGCCCATGCATTATCCTTTGTAGCACTGAATATAATTATACTCAAAGCACAGGATGCTATTGTCCGCTGCCTCCATTATCACTAAATTGTTCTTTTGACTAAGAAAGATGAAGTTACCACAAAATGACCTTGAGTATTTTGAGCCAAGAAGGAAACTTGGCTGTTATATTTTTCAGGTATATATATATTTTCCTTTATTTTGAATAGTTTATTCTTATATTTAATTGCATTTTTGAATGATGTTTGTGCAGCAGAGTGCTTATTTACTTAGAGATATTTATCAGGGTGCACAACTAAGATGACTCAACTTATTTACAAGGTGGCTTTGGCACCTGTGAATTGTCATTGCAGTAATATCAGTTTGATTTGGGCAGATATTAAGTTTACAGGTAACAAATTATTGCAGAAGGGATCTTCTTAAGAACATAAGAACAGCCTTGCTAGAACAGGGATTAACTAACCTTGGGAAGTACATGAAGAAAGTTTTTAGTTCTAGTTCCAAGGTCTTCCCAAACAATTATAATCTTATAAATAATTATTTCCTTAAAAGTATTTCAAAATACTACCTAAAGTAATTATTTGTTTTTTACATGAATCGTATGATAGTCTTCCTACACTTTTGTGAACGGTCATAACAAGCATAGGTAAAAAAAAACTTAGAATTAGAAATTGTTAGGAGTACTTGTTTTTTTCCATCCCAGTATTCAATATGTCATTTTTCCAACTCCAAATGAGACTGACAGGTCAACATAGACCTGAGGATTTCCCAATGAGAAGAGGAAGATATGTTTTTGGCTAAGGCTCATGGGTTTCCAACAAGTATTCCTAGTAGCCTCTCCAAAAGGCTTTTTTTTCCAGGCTCCCCCAGCACCACTGAGCACCTCCACTCACCTGCAGAGGGTAGGAGACAACTTTCTCATGTTTTGAGGGCTCCCAGAACCTGTGGTGCCCCATAACTCCCATTATAACTGATTTTGATCCCTAGAGGGTATTTATTATTCAGTATTGAGGGGCTTTCATGCCGAATGGTTATTATTTTTCTTTTGCTAAAATTCAGTGCAAGGGACAGACTAAAACTCAATATGCAGGAAATCGTATGAAAAGTATTATTATATTCCCTTCTATGGGCTAGAACTTAACAAGATGTTCCATAATCAAAGCAAGTAAAGCTTGGAAATAAATAATAAATTGACTTGTGATTAATTGATTTTCACAATAACAAAAGTAAAACTACATCACATACTGTAACTCTTTTGCACTATAATTCTAACTTTTTTTTACCTCTACTTGATTTAAAAAAATCTTTAAAATGAAGGGATTATATCTAAGTTTGCCTCTTTGGCCATGTCCACTCCGTTTTCCATTTGCTTAGGTTTGGAGTGTGGAGTGTGGCCTTTGAGTTGCCAGCAAATCTGAAAGAAATAGCCCTCATCCCTTGATGACAGTCTTTAAGCCACTCTTGCCCGGACCAGGCATTTGTACAAAGGCCTCGGATATTAATTTCAATATACAAGAAGGTTCTAATTATGATGGCTGTATATGAACAGTAGTATCAGAATCAAGATGCCCTTGGAGCACCTGTTTGCTAGAGGAAATGAATGGAAGGATGTCCTTCCTCTCATGATAGACTTGGCCACTGGTTGGCCAGTGTGGTAGCAAAATGGTAGACTAGATAAGGCTGTGGAATAGATCCATCCAACAGAGTTCTTGATTTGTGTATGCATGCATGTATGCATAACACATATATAGATCACAATCTCATGCAATATGTTGCAATTAAAAATTTAAGACCATTCTATGTGTGGCCCATAAGCTAGGAAGAACACCTAAATCACTGTCAAATTTATTTTGTAGACCTTCTGGACACATCCTGGTGGTGACCCAGGAAAGGCTCCACATATTGCACTCTGGATCTCCATCCTGGGTGTGGCAAGATATGTTTTGAGACTGTTTCTAGTCCACATGTTCCATCTCCTTGTTCAAAGAACTGAGATTACTGAGTAATTTTGTTTCTAGTTCTGTTGTCTTACTTTTCAACTGTAATTTTAGGTAACTAAATTGGTTATGACTCATTTTCAAGGCTTGGGAAGGGGAATGTTTGGTAGTGCCAGAGACATTTCGATTTGGTGATGTACAGAAGGTTTTTTTTTTTTTAAGGGAGCTGAGCTCTGCTTTTGCAGACTTGTCGTTGGGAGCTCTGAACCACTTCTTCAGCCAGCAATTCGATCAGCTTGTCCTCTTCTTACCGAAAGGCTAAGGTCATGACAGGCACCCCAAGTGTAGTCCAGGGCCTCTATTTACATAACCCAAAATGTATATATAATTTAAGCCATAACTGTTGATGTGAAAGCTGTGCCAGAGTGGTTGCCAATCAGAGCAGGCAATACTAGGAGGAAGATTAGGCTGACCTATTGTCAGGACCTATGATGATATCCATTCCTTGTTTGCTTGAAGGTGTAATTAGGAATTTGGAGTAATGCATCCTAGCATCAAGCTTGGACCTGATACATTCCTGGCTCTCTCCAGCTTGGGAGATATCTACCACAAAATACGGCATTCTTTTGTGTGAACCTGCTCCATGTCTTTTGATTTTTGTCCTGATGTATGGGAGAAGTTGATAACAAAAGCTTAAAGAGAAATTGTATCATTGCTGTACACTTGGGACTTCAGTACCATTTACTTATAAACAGTGCCCATGTGACTTAGAAGTAAGCCTCATTTATATTCATCATAGAATGGGAGAGCTGGAATGGGAGAGACTATGGATAATCCAGTTCCTCTTAAGGAAGCACAGAATTGAACTCCTAACTTCTGCCTCTGCAGTCAGGTCCTTAAGCCACAGAGCAACCTAGGAATTCATTTATGAAACCTATTTCCAGGGAATCTTATAATTATGGCTGGTGAACATGAGGTCTGAGGAGATGAAAAGAACACTTGCAGAATGCTTCATGTTCACCGATTAAGGCCACAAGACATGTAAAGAAAAAAAATCTAACATCTCTCTCCAGACAGCTCCCCTGTCTTAAGGTCTTTGTAATTTTATAAACATGTTTAGTGTCTTTTTCCTCTGAGAAGTGAAGCACACGTGTACAGAGCAAGTACAGGTGGACATAGCTTGCTACCTAATGCCTTAAGAAAACAGGCACAAGGATAAGTGTCTATAAATAGCCATATCAAGAAAAAACAAAGGAAAAACAAAATAATCAAATACTTTTGTCACATCTTTGATCAGCCAGGTTTTTGAGATGTGTTACTCTATCTGATAAATGTTTGGCTCCTCCATCCATTCATTGCTTTAGATTTTACCCTTTTGGCTACTACCATCTGGGTTGTTTACTACTTGACATGCATTAGTTTATTTGACCCACCTTATCAAACATGTCTGGCTGTTTACATCTGGATTTAATTAACTGCTCCAGGGAAACAAGGTTAATTGTTGACCTCATATCAATCAGATTTGTATCTTCCAGGTCCAACTTCTCCATTTGCTTTCATATGGACCTTGACCTTCTTTTGAAGGCTTCCTATGATTAGTGGCATCTGTCAAATCTGTGTGCACCTTACTCTTCTTCATTCATCATTCAGAGAGCAATTATAAACAGTGCCTTTGCAATAACATTGCATGGATATGTAACATACGCAGCCTTGAGGATATTAAATAAGAGGAAATGTAGCTTGAGAAAAGATGTTTCTTCCGATCAGGAAGTGATCACTATGATGCAATTAACCGATACCTTTCTGCAAGTTTTGTGTACTCTGCTCATTGGCAGGGATCATATCAATGATCATAAAAGTAATATAGTGGAAAATGAAAAGTAGTATCCTGTTTCTACCGTCTGGACAGACGTTTATGTGGAAGAATGAGCAATATAACATTAGAGGGTTCTGAGCACAAATTAATACTATATGCAATTCTGTCTTCAGAGAAATACAGGGATTTACGACCTATATTGTAATTGGATCTTAACTCTGAACAGTTTCTGTAAGTCATTTCCATTAATCAGCCACTGCGACATGCCTGACCTTACTGTAATAGCAGATCAGTTGGAGGCATAACTGAAGTTATCAACTGGAGAAATGATTCATTATTCCTCAAGACCTCGGAACAATTGTACTTGAAAGGCACCCCACAGTCAACTGCATTTGGACTGAGAGGTTTCACAATCCAAAATAAACAATAACAACAAAAAGCAAATGATGCCCTTTCTGAATGGAGCTCATTTTATAAAATGACACGTGGGTGGGTGTTGCAGACCGGACAACAATGCCCAGATGCATAAGCCAAAATGTCTGTTCCATGCTGCTTTATTATCCGGGCTACCCTTGCTTGTAGCCAAGATGGAACCAGACTTCTTTGAAGCATCTGAAAACAGGAGGAACTGAACCACTAGCTCCTGGAATATATTTGAAAGTCTCCCATCTTTTCCCAGTGCCTCTTCTATCTTCCTGTGAATAACCAGAAGAGTTCTAGCCTTCTGCACAAAGGACAAGGCAATCTGACAGTTTCGGTTTCTCCCATCTTCAGTTTGTTTGTTTGTTTGTTTGTTTGTTTGTTTGTTTGTTTGTTTGTTTGTTTGTTTGTTTGTTTGTTGAAAGAATCTGGGCTTCTTTGCACCCTGCATGCAAAGTGTTTTGCAAGTGTTGATCAAGTCTTCAAAAATAAACTGAAGCAAAATTCCTCCAAATTCACACTGGCCAAATTCAGTTGGCATAGCTTCTCCCAGCCTAAAGAATACCATGTCATATTTACCTGCTATAAAGATGGGAAGCTGGAGGGGGGAGAGATGGCAAATTTGCAGCTCTGATATTCCTGAATGAGATTTAAGCACAGCTTCCAAACATTAAAGCACTCAAACACTCTGCTGAAAGATGTGAAAATTGTGATTTCTCCCACAATCTTCCGCTCCTCTTTCTCCTTCTCTTTCTCCTTCCTAAATATCAAGTTCTTCCCTATCTGAATATGAACAAATTATACATTAAGTCCATTTAAAAAACAAACTGAAATGAAAATGGTCACTTAGCCTATGATTTAGAGGAATAGGCGAGTTACTGAAATAGCAGCTACTTATATTTCCATAGAGATCCTTTTAAAGAAGGGATGTAGGTCTACTGCCTCCACAGTCATGTTGTTTAAAGAAAACACCTGTAGCTGGACCACTAGATGATTGCAACATATAATCATGAAATTTTAGAGTTGAAATTGAAGAATACCCCAGCAGTGATTTAGTCCGAATCCTTGCTAATGCAGAAAATCCCCAGCTAAATCATCCCTGACAAATAGCCATTCAATCTGTCTCTAGAAAGATGCAAAGTAGGCAAATATATGCTCTTCTGAGGTAATTCCTTTCACTTTCAAACATCTCTCATGGAGAGGAATTTTCTTTGTAATCTTTACTCATAATCTTACTTATTGGAGTTGACATCCAATTTTATGCTCTCAAGCATCAGAAATGAAGACTGTTACTTCTGTCACCAGACATACCTTTAAATGTATGGAGATAGCTATCATATAGTACCTTCTAGAGATGGGCATGAAATGAAAACATAGTGTTTCATTTTGATTTTTTTCATTTTTGTATTTTTGTATTTTGTTTCATTGGTAATGAATTTTTAAAGAATTTCTGAAATAAAATGAACCAAAATGAAATTATACCTTATGCTATAAAATGGCTCCCCTAGGTCGTAGAGGACTCTTCCCTTTAAGCTCCCCAAATTTGGGGGCTGAGTTATTCAATTCCAAAGAGGGGTCCCCAGGAAAAAATCATTTGTAATTGGAAAGTTATGTACTCGGAAATAGTGATCCCAGGCATCTAGCAGCATGGAAATTACAGTGCAGCTTCCTCAAGCTCCTCCCTGTAAGCCCCTCATATTTGGAGAGCTTTGGGGCTCAGCCCCCACCAAATGTTTCATATTTAGAGCAAAAAATGGTGGTTCATTTTATTTCATCATGAAACATGTTTTACCATTTCATTTCTTAACGAATCAATTTGTTCCCTAATGAAATGACAAAACTGCATTTTGTTTTTCATTTGGTACCCATCTTTAGTACCTTCTCTACTACAAGCTAACACCTCTTTCAGCTGTTCCTCATAAAAGTTGGTTTCCCTCTTGGTTTCCCTTCTCTAAATAAGGTCCAGCTTCTCAATAACTTTCTAAAACTACACTACCCAGAGCCAGACATGAGGCTCCCGATGGTATCACTGAAGGAGAAAACATACCATTCGTTTTTTTAAATTTGGGCACTGCACTTCTATTGATGCTGCCTCGAGTTACCTTACTGTTTTTAGTCCCCAGAATACAACTTCAGAGTAAATAATCCAAGTATGATTTGGGTATGCTGCATTTCCACACTCAGAAAATTTACAGTGCAGCAAATTTCCTAGGTTTCCAATGAATAGACAATGGAACTTTCAGGCAAAAGATATTGACTTAGAAGCTTTGAAGAGTAACATAATACATATCCAAAGGTCATGTGAATTGACATTCAATGATTATCAATAGAGAAATGAAACATTCAGAGTACAATTGTATATATGCTTCCTGCTATCAATAGGTTCAAGTGCAAGAAACCGTTTGGGAAAGGTTAGCCCGTTGTTCAACAACATACCCTTTTGGTTACAGCTTTTTACAGTGGTCAGATAAAATAAAAGGACAGTTGTGTTTCTACATGCCTTGGGTGAATTACAAACGTTGGGGAGTGGGCATCTTTGAGGCAAGAATAAGAGAGCCACGGCTGTCCCATGCCTGAAAGTGGATGGCCAGCAAGCTGTGTTGACAGAATTCTCATTAATTTCTTCTCACACCTCTCTTGAGGCCAGCGCAAGCCATTTTAATTCCAGAGTGAAGAACACGATTATGTGTGTTCCGTTCCAAGGGCAAAAGCTGATTGGAGTAGTAACTGAAAGTTTTTTAATACTGGTAGTGGGACACAGCCCTCCACCACCCTAGAGGCACTTAACTATCTTATGGGGAGATGAGCTGGAATTATAACTGGAAATGTACCATCATCTCCTCCAACAACTTACTGCCTGGCTACCAGCATCTGCCACCTGAAGCAGTTGCTTCACTCTGCCTACTAGAGAAGGTCACCTCCACCTCTCCAACCCTTCAGCTTGGCAGCTAGTCAGGAGCCTAGTTTAATCTGAAACTTAACAGTTGCTGATCCTTCCTTGAGAGAAGAAAACCTGAAGGGTTAATGCTTGTGGGCTAGAGCAACAAGCAGATCATTTTCAACTAGTTGCAGCCTCTTCCCCAAAAGTCCCAGTAATCACTGCATAATCAGCACAAGGAGGCACAGGCAGGAAAGGAAATGGGAATCCAGACTGCAGAGGAAGAATGAATTAGCTTTTTTGAACCCTTTACAAATTATCATACCCTATGCAGGTGGGATGGATAGATAAATATCCAAACCTTAGCCAAGAGCACTTCATTAGGGGCTGAAGATTGATGGTAAAACTACCCCCCCAAGCCTCACTTTTGGTTATTTAGTAAGCTAAAGGTAAATGTTCCTCCCGCACATGCCTGCTAGCAGGGCCAGTGCGTCCATTAAGGCAAACTAGGCAGTTGCCTAAGGCGCCAAAATGGAGAGGGGGCGCCGCCCACCCCCCCCTGGGGCCCCCCCCCCCCCCTGCCACCTGCCCAATGCCGCCGCCAGCGCCGCCGCCCCCACTCTAGGGGTGGTGCTCATCTCCATATTCAAGCCGAAGAGCCAGTGTTTTACAAGTCCATGGCCATGTGGCTGGCATGGCTGCAAGGAAACACTGTTTTACCTTCCCGCTTTTTACAGTGGTACCTATTTATCTACTTGCATTTACTGCTTTTGAACTGCTAGGTTAGCAGTTCAAAGGCCCCACTTATGTCTCTGAATTGATATGGTCTGCTAAATGGAATGAGGGAACCCCATCAAAGCATAGGATTGGGTGTTCTGATGTAGAACTGGATTCCTCCTGTTCATCCATCAAAATAAAAAGAAACAGCAACTTAATGGGAAAAAGAATGGTTTTATTTACAAGGCTGGGACGCAACAACAAAGCATCGAAAGGTGATTGACTTGACACCATTCATTTCTTTTCTTAACTTATATCTTCTTTATTCCTTCCCTAAACTCTATGTGAACAAGTTTGCTATACAGGACAGTTAATTACACCACACTACATTCACACTCTCTAAAAAATGAATATCCTTTCAGTTGCTCCTTTTTATCTCTCCCTCACACACAATTTACTCTCCGATACTGTACATTTTCAGACTCAGACTATGTCTTCTTTCATTCTTGAACCCCATTCACAGTTTCCTGAAGCCTGTGATAGGCTGAGCCAAAGAGAACAACAGCACTGCTCATTTCATAGGGACACAATGATTTAACCTTGGCTGCAAGTGACAAGATGTCTCAGGCCAGCCTTTCCAAGGAGTGTCCTACTCTGTTGGACTAAACCAGAGTAGGACACAACCATCCTGGGTCTGGCTTAGGTGAATGACATCATCAGGATATTATAAGCGTTGCAATAATATTTACATGCAAGATGCCTTGACTACCATCATTAGATGCCTACTGGTAAGGAGAGGAGCTTCCCGTTTTATTAACACTATTGGCAAAGCACTGTGATGATTCACTGCCTTTGTGCCCTGTCTCAAGGCTGCCCTGCTACAATATTACTTTATTTATAGTCTGGTCAAGGCAAATATTCTGAAGGCTAAAATGCCCTTGTCAAAAAGCTTTTTTAAAAAAAAAAACTACATCTATTGAACCTGGAAATAGCAAAAGTCTCTTGCTGTCCCTCATTTTCTCAAAGCAGTAACAGTTATGCCAGTAAATGTGATTAGTCTCTGCAAGGAATATCCATCTGCTTTAATCTTTCTCTGATTGACTTCATTGTTCTAGGAGATTTATGTGGCACTGCTTTTCTTATTTCCCGTTTCCCTATTGTTGCATGTGTTACAATGACTGGGTCTCAGAACTGTCATCCTCAGTGCCAGAAATGTCTTAATTCATCCAAGAATGTCCTTGAATTTCTTAACCTAAGCGTCTTTGCCTAAGCATCCAGACTTAATATTACCTTTTAAAGGATGGATAGGAATTACTAGGCATTGTTCCATAGCTTTTTTTCTTTATGTCTGTGATTGTTCAGAAACCTTAGTAAACTCTGCTCTTGTTCTAACCCTGAGGTTGGAAATCATGAGGCCAAAATAACTACCTACCATAGATACTCAAGTATAAGTTGACCCAAGTATAAGTCGAGGCCCCTTATTTAACAAAAAAAAACAAAACAAAACAAAAAAAACTGGGGAAACTTATTGACGCGAGTATAAGTCTAGGGTGGGAAATGCAGCAGGGCCTGCCTGGCAGCTCCTCCTTTGTGAGCTGGAGTAGTGGTGTGTGATGTTTAAAATGACTTTTAGCCACCGACCCAAGTGCTTGGGTTGGTGGCTAAAAGTAATTTTAAACATAATGCACCGCTCCCCTGTGATGCAGAGGGGGGTCAGAAGAAGTGGTGTGCGATGTTTAAAATGACTTTTAGCCACCGACCCAAGCACTTGCCTCGGTGGCTAAAAGTCGTTTTAAACATTGCACACCACTCCCCCGCAACACCGGGGGGAGGGGGATCAGGAGAAGTAGTGCAGATGTTTAAAATGACTTTTAGCCACCAACCCAAGCACTTGCCTCAGTGGCTAAAGGTATTGACCCGAATATAAGTCGAGGGCCCCTTTTTTCAGCCCATAATTAGGGCTAAAATCTAGACTTATATTTGAGTATATACAGTACTTATGATTTTAAAAAATCATTAGTAACAAAGACATAACTATTCTATTGTATAATTGTAATTCGATCTGTTATGAGGAAAAACATCACTTCTTTGACGCTGTTCATATAATGTACTGTATCAAGGCATGCATTCCGGTTCATTTGATGTCTTCCCTTACCATCAAAAACAACTTTTATAAATCTAGCAAGCTGCAGTAAACATCAGGCCTGCATTACCTCTTGCTATATTTTTTCTGCCACAAGGATATCTGTGCTGAGGGCGACATTCAAATCAGCAATTATTTGCCAGCAGTGTGGAACATAGTTCTATGGAAAGACACAATAACAAATGTTTGCCTAAAAAGTGTAGCTTGGGTCTTAAGTAGAGATGAGGATAAACTGAAAAATGAATAATGCTTCTGATGAATTACCTGATTCATCAAAATTAATCCATTCATATTCGTCATAAATGGAGTCTCCCTCCCATGAATAGAAATTGATGGGTTTTCGGTGATTTTTGATTCATTAATTATTTGGGCTATAAAATGCTCTCAAAGTTTTGATGTCTGAGTAATGGACCCCCAAAGAGCCCCCTCCCCCCAGGAAAGTTCATCCCAGGCTTCCCATGAACCTTCTCTAAAATCCCTTCAAGTTTGGTGGAAATTGGTTTCCCAACCCAGGGCCTTTTCACACGACCCCTAAGATCCGCTGGCCACTTAAATTCGGACCAGAGATCTAGGGGGTTCGTTGCTCTTCCTGCATCCCCACCCCTCCGCACTTCCCTGTCTGCGTGAGGGGAGGGAGAAAAAAAGGGAGAAAAGAATGCTGGCTCACCTCCGTTTGCCGGTCCAAGCCACCCCAAGCCCCGTCGTCATCCTGATTCCTTCTCTTAAAGGGGCGGGAGGCAAAAACAACAACAACAAACAGAAGCAAGGAGAGCCTTGCTTAAATTCGCATCAGGGATTTTCATCCTCTGAGAGCAGGCACCTGAAAAGTGCGCTGGGACGCGCTTAGGTGGGCGTGGTCGCACTTAATTTTCTGTAAACTCCAGAGCTGGTGGGGAAACAATTTTAAGCTCCGGAGCTGGGAGCCACTTGCGGCAGAGTTTAGGGGTCGTGTACAAATGATCCCAGTTGCTGACGAGCACTTTGCTCAGGGGGCCATCTTGTGGGTGTATAACTCAGATGTCTGAAACTCAGTTTTCAACGAACTTGGAGGGATTGTAGAGGTGAGATGGGAGAAGCCTCTCAACAAGTTTGGTATCTCTAGTGGCAGAGGAAAGATGCCTGCATATTTGGGGCCTCTAGATGCCAGAAGGGGCTTCGATTCATTGGTTCATTGCTGGAAATTCATCAGTTTGTTTATTCATCTGTTTGTCAGCCCTGATGAATCACAAATCACGACGAATCACAATTTTTGATTCATCCCCATCTCTACTCATGAGACACCTAAAACACATTTCTAAAAGTGGAGGGGGGATTGTGAGCATTAAGCTTCTTTTTGTTGTGCTAAATCTTCTCTTTATCTTTCATGTTCTCTTCATCTTTGGCACTGCCTTGTCAGGTAATTTTATTTATCCCATTTTCTGAACATTATCTTAAAACTAATTGTATGTAAAGTCTTACTCTTTACAGATACATACTGTATTACCCCTAACTTAAACTACAGTGCAAGAGAATAAGCTACTAGTAAGCTGCTGTTCACTTTACTATATACTGCAGCATTGTTTGTTTGATAATTGCTTTCCCACATAGCCGATTAAATGGCAGTTGTTTGTGCTTCCTTAGAAAGTCTGATGGCTACTGGAGAGTAGTTAGTTGAAAGGCATATTTATTTTTATTGCCTTTGAGGCCCTTGCAACCATACCTTAAAGCTGCTGCTGTGTTTGCATAACAAAAGGGGTATGCATGCTTAATCACTAGGTGTTTTTCAATAATGAGTATAGTAGGTATGTTAGCTCTGTTATAACAATATTTTATTGTGGCCATTAATGGTAATTTTGGCCCTCCTGTCCTCTGCCCAATGCACATACATTTTATTTACCTATTCTGCTTTCTTTCTTTTCCAAGAATGCTCAATTATTTTGCATTGCTCCATTAATGATACAGTATACCTTGGAATGTAAGAACTGAGTGCAGTATTTTTTTTTAAAGCAAACATACCAACCTGCATTTGTAAGGCTTTTGTAATTTTTAAAATCACATTTGAAATGGTTTTAAAATAGTGAAATGTGAACAAGGATGGAGTCTTTGAACAGCAGGGTTCCTGGCATCCCACAAATCAAAATCAAAACATGTTTGAGAGTCTCCATATAGCCTGTTAATGTGTACTCACAGCTTTGTTTTGTATACTTACATTAGAGAATGAGGTTTGTGTGGCAGTGAATTAATGCTTGCTAAACTAGCATGTCTGAAAGGCTTGATCTTATAGAGAGCCACAGTAGCTGGGACAGCATTTTAGCTCCTGTAAAGAGACAGAAAGAAACAAAGCTTGTCATATCACTATAATAGCTCCTTAGCCCTTCACTTATGCAGAATTTCTTAAGCCAACACAGTTTCTGAGGGCATATAAAAAGTTCAGAATCAAACAAAGAGTTCAGAATTCTTGAAACAAAGATATCCTCAAAGGATAACAGTGCCACCCAGCCTCAGTCCCTTATGTACAGTTGGACTACAATTATTATTGTCCCCTAACCAGTGTTGTTAGTGGTCAAGAATATTGAGGGTGGTAGTTCGAGACCCCAAGGCTGGGAATCACATATCTGTATCTGTAATAACAGTGGAGGGATAGAAGAGAGGTGAGATCTTGCTTTCCTGGCTTTGTCTCTAAATTTAAGGTCTGAAGTGAATTAATCTCAAACGTTTTAACTTGCTGTCATTGTCTAGATAAAGTTAACGTTGAGAAAATGACATTCCAATGTTTTGATTAAAGGGATAAAATCCAATTCATTTCGGACTCCCCCCTCTCCAGATCACATTGATCTGAACTCTTTGGCCTCAGGTGCTGTAAAAAACAAGGCATGAAATAGTTATCATTTGTCGGGGGGGGGATCAAAGTGCTTTGTATCAAGAACAGTATTATGAAAACAATCTATAATTATAGTTGGAGACTGTGTTGTTCCTCTCTATTCTGGCATAATTAAATAAAAGGGGGATGTGCAAGGAATAGCTAATGTATCTCTACCACCAAATTAGACTAAATTCTGGTGGCTTATTAAGGAGGCATTTGGACATTACATTCAATGGGAGCAGCAGCAAAGTCCTTGTTGCTTATTTCAGAAAATGTAACCCTGAGTGCCTTTATTGGAGGAGAAAAGTGTTGAAAGATTCCTACATGAATTTGGCATCTTATTCAAGGGACAATGCGCTTCCTGCTTCTTTTCTGCCTTGCGGTGATACAATGCTCATATAATTTTGCTTTCTTGCTAATATACAGAAACGCACACACCCCAGATGTGTGCACCAGTTGGGGGTTGCAAAGGCAGTAAAGTGCAACTGTGAAAGCAGCAGTCTAGCAAAAGCACCGGCCAAGACACTGGCTCCCCCCCCCCCCCATCAACATCTCCCTTGTCTCTCTGGAGTCTCTGGACCATTCCTGATTGTGGTCCAGCTCAACCACCCATGTAGCACAGGGATCTGGTGCTTGTCTTCTAAGAGTGAAACTAGACACAGCCAGTTGCTCATAGTTAAAACAGATAATTCTTTCAACTGCTGAGAATATTTTATAGACACTACTGAAGCTTCACACACATCCTGAAATGAAATGAAATGTGGGGGGGATGAAACGGAATGGAATGAAACACCATTTTTTTTCAGTTCATGCCCATCCCTAGTACTTACTTCTTGGGGAAGCTATATGCATATTTGTAGTCTAGATCTTTTGAAATCTTGATGCTGAAGGAACATGCTGGTCTTGGATGGAAAAGACTATGTTGTCTTCAGAATCCCAGAACCATAAACCATCTACTCTTTAGCTTCTTTCAGATAAAGGCATTTCCATTCCCTTATCTAAATAGAAGTATCAATTGCCTACTGTGCCTCCTTGACAGGGTCTGGACTCGATGTTTCATAGGGCCACTTCCAGTTCTGCAGGTCTAAGATTACGAGCATTTTGTCCCTAAAATATGTTCCCAAAATGGGAATCCTTCCCAGACTCTCCAACTATTTTGACCAGAGGACCCATAAATATATCTCTTTCCCCTCCATAATTCTAACTCTTTTCAAGATTGACAAGAGAGAGGAGAGATTTACGGCCTTCTAAATTTGGATAAAACCAAGGGTTCTGGCAAGCCAAGATTGCTACTGGGGGTTAAGAAAAATCGCATCAAAGAATCATAGAATTGTAGAATTAGAAGGCAACCAAATGGTTGTTGAGTCCAACTCCTTTCCAAAGCAGGAAACCCAGCTAAATTTCTGTCTGCTACATAATAAATGAGAGTGATGGTGGTGTAGTATAAAATATGCCAGACTGGATTCATATCCTGCTCAGTCCTTTCTTAAACAGCCCACATGCCTTAGAACACACTATTGGCCTCACTGTAATCATGATGCATAATGTTACAAAAAGAAGTCTAGATCATAACTGGATAAAATGGAATAAAATGTTTGGCCTTACAATTATCCCAGTTTCAAAAAGGTATGGGAAAGTTCCAGAAGAGGCATAAGCTCAGTGGTGAGGAAAGGGTCCCTGGTCTCCAAAATCCATCAGGTTAGAAGCAGCTGGTGAGAAGTGCAGCACAGGCCCCACAACTCTTTTCAGTTGTCCAATTGAAATAGTCATTAAAATAAGATCTACACTTGTTGGTACAGTAGAACAAACCCACAGAAAACAGTGGGATTTAAGTTACTTGCCTCTAACATGCCATTTATTTCAGTGAGTCATTGCTGATTAAGTCCCAGCCTAGCTCCCCAGCACTCACAGAATTGTACAAGTTTGGAAAACATACACAAACACCTGTTAAAAAGAAGTTGCATTTTATTGTCACTTCTGAAAGTCACAATGTCTTGGCGCTGGTAGCATAAATAGCACAGAGCAACAAATGACAACCTCAATAACCAATATTTTCACTTCAGCCATGATAGAAAGGTTATACTTCAGGCCGTTGTGTCAACATATAAAAAATAGGCACATGTCAACATAAGCCGTATAAAATCTATGAGCCACATAGTGACTGACTTTTTATAAATTGTTCACATTGAGTAATCATAGCATTTGGCATCACGTCTCTACTAGGGAGCCAACAGATGGAAAGACCCATTCATTATTTCAACTTCATGAATTTCTCCTCCAATGAGACTGCTGATTTATTGTTTGCTTAGATATTTTTAAAGGGTTATCCCTCCTTTTCTAATTAGAATAAATTTTAAATCTGGGGTGGGTGGTGGTTTGTAAATTAGTTGAGGCATATCTGTGTACCCTCTCACACACATCTTGGAATGGAGAATCAAATGAATGGATAGCTAGGATTAAACAGGCTGTAACTTTGTTGAAGGATATGTTAACACATGGATGTTATTGGTTGCCAGTTGTATAATGGTTTCTGCCTCATGATAACTTAAGACGAGCAGGCATTGTGTGTCTATTCCATGAATAGACAAGTTGGAGATTTAGATCCACCCAACTGCCACTAATGGCTATCCAGCCACACATTGGTGAAGATGCCCCTCCCCCAAAAAAATTACTTTTAATACTGCGAAATTGAGTAGCTCTGTTATTTGTTAATTATTTTAGTTACTTAAAATACCATCTGAAAAAAGTAAGAAAATGGCATTTAAACTTGACTTCAACATGTAAACTTGACTTCTCCAAATGCTCTGAAAGAAGTTTTCACCCCCAAAGTAGCATGAAAAATAAATGTATAAATATTACTCGTACAGCGGATCACCCTTATGCCTTTGTTACTCTAAAAAGCAATGCTGCAAATAATACCATTACTTATGACACAATATTTCCATGTTCTGACAAACACCAACCAGCAAATAGAATGTTAGACTGTATCCACAGTTCGTAGGCAGCTTCAGTTTCCCAGCATGTTTGTGCTTGCCTGAATATGGAATGCCTTTAATTTGATGCAGTACTAAACCAAAAGGTTTTGTCTTAATTGAATTCTCAGAAAGCTATGTGGGTTGAAACAGATACAGACGCTTATGGAACTTGACACAATGGTGTAGAAGACAGGGTGGCAACTGGCTGAACCTGGAAGTGGCCCAGGGCATATTTTTGAGGATGAACTTTCTCAGGAAATGGCATATTTATGAAATGTCATAAAATGTGGCGTAGAGGTTAGAATGGTGGACTAAGACACAGGGGATCTGTGTTCAAAACCCCACTGAGCCATCCTATCTCAGCTGAACTTACTTCACAGGGTTGCTGTGAGATAAAGTAGGGCAGGGCTGCCCAACACATTGACCGCGGGTGACTGGTAGCCTGCGAGGTGCTAAGAAGTCGCCCGCCAGGTCCCCGCCCACCTCCCAACCTGGGGGCGCTTCTGGTGGGGGAGAGGGCGAGCACCTCACGGGCTACAAGTCGCTCCTCCTCCACCACCGCTGCCAGCACCATGGAGCTTGTGGGAGTGAGTGGGTGCTCCTCCTCCTCCTCCACCACCAACACTAGAGCCAGAGCTTGGGGGGGTGCGAGTGGCCATTCCTCCTCCTCCATGGCTGGGTGTGTGGGGAGTGAGCAGGCGCGCCGTCGCTGCTGAGCTTGGGGGGGGCGAGTGGCCGTTCCTCCTCCTCCATGGCTGGGTGGGTGGGGAGCAAGCGGGCGCACCGCCACCGCAGAGCTTGGGGGGGCGAGTGGCCGTTCCTCCTCCGCTGCTACCACCAGTGCTGGGGAGCTTGGAGGGTGGGTGGGTGGGGAGCAAGCGGGTGCGCCGCCGCCACGGAGCCTGGTGGGGGGCGAGCGGGTGCACCTCCTCCGCTGCAGGGAGCTTGGTGGGGGGGTGAGTGGCTAGGCCACCGCCACAGAACTTGGGGGGGGAGTGGCACTCCTCCTCCTCCGCTGCCGCCACCAGCACTGCAGAGCTTGGTGGGGTGGTGGAGCAAGCGAAGCAGTCCTGAGGACTGTGTGTGTGCGCGCGCTTGCGCGCACACGCTTGGAAAAGGAGCCCGTGTGGACGTTCCATGAGCAAAAGGAGCCCGCGGGCTGTTCAAAGTTGGACAGCCCTGAAGTAGGGTGTGATGGGGAGAGCCCTATTGCCATGCTGAAATCATTGGAATAAAAATGGGATAGGGATGAGTCAGACAGACAAATACATTTATTCTGATAAATAGAAGAATACATTCTGTGGTGTCTAGCTGGTAATATGAAACAGTGATTAGTATTTTAGGAAGCTTGGCACCACTCTGTAAATATCTGTACTTCTGATTCTGAACAGAAAGACCTACTACTAGCATAAATCTCTGATAGGCTTACAAACTTGTAAATTAGGAAAGGTTTATTTATTCACATGTCTTTAGGGCCTTGTAAGCTTAGCAGGAGAAATGCTCTTGGGGCCTGAAAATTTAGTGTCAGAATTTGTTGCAGTCATAGATCAAAGGGGTAATGGTGGTGGTGCTGCATTTCAGAATTTTAAGATGAAGGAATGTTTCCCTTCCATTCATATTAGAAGCTCTCTCTCTCTCTCTGCTTGTGCTGGCCCCTTTCCACTCTGGCAACTATTTGGCTGACTCTCTGACTTCAGATGTAGAGAAAAATACCTTGACCAACTGAGGAACTCCAGGACCTGTAATTTGGGGCTTAATTCCCAGCAGAAATATAAGTGTCTCAAACTGAAACTGAATCTAAATGTTACAGAGATTTATTTATTTATTTATTTATTTATTTATTTATTTATTTATTTATTTATTATATTTCTATACTGCACTGATGTTGTCGAAGGAACTCTAGGCGGTTTACATAGAAGATCAAATCAACAAATTAAAAACATACTAATTGACTAGGTCAGTCAAGTCAATCAACAATCAAAGAAATGAGTTGACAATAAACAATAAACAGAAAGCAATCAGTCATTAGGAAAATTAAAAACAAAAACAAAGAAAAAGAAAAAGAAAATACTCAGCAAGAGGAAAGAAAAAAACAGGGGTAAGCAGATACTGAGATCCTACTGTTGAGAGGGTGATAAGCCTAGATAGAGGAGTATTTACCAGACCTCAGTGGGAAAGAATCAGGTTTGTAGCATGGATATACTCTTGGACCCAGCTCTCTTTATGGAGGAGCAAGTATCTGTTGTGGCCAAAAGTGGTTTTTATCAACTTTGTTTGCTTGCTGACCTGGAGAAGAAATGCCTAGCAACAGTGGATTATTAATTGGTAAATTGTCAAAACAGACTACTGTGACACTCTCTGTAGAGTTGCCCTTGAAAGTTTGAATGGACACTTCAGTAAAACTGATTGTGGGGAGCAGCAGGTATGAACACATATCTCTAGTTCCTGCCATGCCTTCATTGGCTCCCTGTTAGTTTCCACAGAGCACAAGACAGCAGGGGGAGGGCATGAGCTAGCCCTGCCACCCAGTGATATTCCTCCTCTACCAGTTAGGGAAGGTCCATCCCCAAACAGTTTAAACATGATAGCTATACTGCCATGGAGTGAAGTTATCTCTCATTTATCACAAAGGAAAAGGAACTGAATGTTTGTAATGAGTTAATTCTACATTGGAAGGGAAGGGAGGACATGAATTTATCTCTCAAACTCTTGCCCTTGCTCCTGGAATACATTTATATAATGCATCCTTATCTAAACCAAATTGCACAGCTCTCTGAAGGTTTGCCCATCATCTGGCTGGCGTCATTTTCTAAAATTATACCACAGCTCTGGCTTTTGAGAACAAGGGAGTGCTATAAATAGGTTGGTTCTCATATGACTGACAGAGGCCTTCATTCATTCAAAAGCCCTAAACGCCGATTGCCACATCGCCCCCCCCCCAACCACCTGGCATTCATTTTGTGCTTTTCTTTTCAATGGAAGAAATTTGACAAGAAAAGCTTTCGATAGACACATCAAATCGTTGGGCTTGTCAAAACCAAGGTTGAGTTAATGCAATTAGAACTGGATCGGAATAGGTTTGATTTGTTTTTTCTTCCCCTCCACCACCTCCCCTACCCCATGCCAGCAAGTCATCGTATGTGATTTCTAAAGACTGAAAAACTGGTTAGGATGAAATTTCCCTTGATTTCCTACATAGATTTGGCAAAGAAGGATATATTGCTGTGGTAGGAAAACAGCTGAAATTGCATTTCTTTCCTTGTGCACTCAGGAAGGAAGCTTTTGCATGGGTCAGAGGGGATAATGTAGAACAGATTTATTCGCCCTTCTCTCTCCTTTTTTGGTTTTTAAACTCCCATTTGAATTTCTGTATTTTGGTTTTATGGTTCTATTCACTGGTTAAGGGGTTGATTTATGTGCGCAGTATATATCCTGGCTCGGCCTGAGACATTTTGTTTGGAAATAAAAGGGGGGGAAGAATGGCCTGTTTGTTTTTATTTGGGAAATAAGCTTTCCATGCTTTCAGTAATAGGAGCTTATTTCATTTCCCTGAATTGCTTTGAATGAGCAATGCAATGCCCGTGCAAGAGGTGCAGTATTAAACCAAGGCACCGTGCTAGTTTTATGAGGTTTCCTGTTATTGCTCAAAACAATAAAACTGGTAGGCCCTACATTAAGGAGTAGGACTGCTGTGCCCTTATTGTTCTCGTGACAAAGTGTTGAATAAATGATGCACAATAAATTGGAGAGTGTCTCTTATGGCAGATATTTCAGGGGCTCCTGTGATGGACGTACAGAAGCCTGCTTGTGGCAATCTATTTTGTCCGAATCAGCCAAGCAGTGCTTATCCTGGTCATATATTTCCTTACTGCCAACTCTGCTTGCATTAGGTCCAGAGGTTATGGGGTACCAGGCTAGTGATCTGAGATATAACCATTAATATCACTTCCCTTTAATCAAAGTGTTGCATCCCATTTGACAGCTTGGCATAATTTCCTTGGGTGGGCTGACTGAGCCTACTTTATCTTTCCTGAGCAGTCTGTGGATTGGTGCAATTAAAGGCTAATTAGGGCAGTGAAGGAGGAGGAGGAGGAGGAGGAGGAGGAGGAGGAGGAGGAGGAGGAG
>JAHTLZ010003526.1:47675718-47686733 GCA_023846285.1 Phrynocephalus versicolor | reverse complement strand
GTAAAGTTACTGAGTTACATTAAGCAGATCTATTGAACTCAGAAGAATCTGGACATGGAGGTATGGGTGAGAGAAAGGAAATGTGTTCTTGACCTTTTACACTCTGACCCAACATCTGCCCAACATGTCATCTAATTTTCTCAAGTTGGGCCTCTTTTCAGTGGTGCAAAACTAAATTTGAAAGACCAGGTACTCTCATGATAGTCTTCCGTAATTAGGTCTCCAGTGACAAACAATGCAAAAAGCAAACAAACAAAACAGGAAGCTCTGTTGCTTTATATAAACAAGCACTGCATTCTATGAACATTACAGCTGAGTTCACAGGGAAGCCTTAGCTGGTAGTGGATCATATACTTGTCTATGATGATCAGAAATACGTTGTGCTATGACTTTATTAACTCTGACTGCTCTACAATACTTTATGTTTTTCTCCAACAGAAGGGAAATCAATTTTGAATCCACAGCAATTCATATGAATTTTCAGACTAGTTTATCTGACAGGTCACATTGGAAGAGTCAGGAAAAGCAGTTGCCAATTACTGACAATAATGGAACAGAGGAAGCTGTGTTAAATTGTGCCACACCACTAGTCTGCTTTGACCGTCTAATTAATACATTGTTCTCATTGATTGTGGATGTAGTTCTCCCATATTTGAGGCAGGGGCTTTTCTCAACTCTGTCTGAAGATGCCAGAGACAGAACTAATACTTTCTGAATTCAAAGAATGCACTGTACTTCTGGTTCCCAGTCTGTTTAGAGAATAATTTGGACTCCTAATAACATATTCTATAAATTCTAACCTAAAAGTAAAAATTTGTCATTGGTATCTTTACTCAAGTTCTCTGGATTGCTCAGTGAGTCGAGTCCCTGGCTGCAAATCCAGAGATCAAGAGTTTGATCTCCCACTGTGCTTTGCAGGAATACATTAGGACACCTGTATAGGAATAGGAATAGGATCTGTGGGGGATTGGTTCTGAGATGGCTCACAGATGCTGAAATCTGTGAATAAGAGGAAGTTTCAGAGAGGGTAGCCGTGTTAGTCTTTTCAAGAATTTCAGGCAAAAATAAAATAAAAACAAAACAAAACAAAAGACACAAACATGTGGCATGTTAAAGACGTAACTTTCATATTTTAATGTGATGTTTCGTGCAAATGTGCACTTCTTCAAGACATAGCAGCAGAATGAGGTGTGAGATACTTATAGTATGAGATATACATATCATACCAAATATTGATTGGCTGTAGTGTATAGAGATGGGGGGTGGAGAGGGGAGGGGAGGGAGGGAGGAGGAAACACTCTTATCCAAGGGTGCAAGGGGTGAAAGCTTTCTCCCCGGACACCCCACCACCCCCTGCCACTGGGCAGCACAGTGGACTGGGTGGCGCAAAGGTGTGTTCCTGCACTGCCCTGTCTGCTGCCCAATCAGCTTGAATAGCATCCCTAGAGTAATTTTGGGTGGTGGTGATTCTGGTGTGTGATGAGGCAAGAGGGAGGGAGCAGATCTCGGCGCCAGAGCACCCCAGCTTGCTTTACCACAGAGGAGGGCTGACAAAAGTCATCTCCGTTAGGGCCCCCGTTAGCAAACTCCAGCACCAGGCCCAGATCCCACCAGGATCCCAGCGGCCCAAGCTCTTTCCCTATTCTCCTCACACTCGTAGACTCTCCCCAGGGCCTCCTTGCTGACAGAAGTTGTTCCTGGGCCTTCGGTAGCGAGCCCCATCATCAGGCTCTCTCCACTTCTCTCTCCAACAGTATGCATAAGGAAAGTGGTGAAGAAGAAATGGGGGGGGACCCTCTCCAATGCCTCCAAAGGCTGTGATTGGAGACCTGATCTCCAATGGCTCAAGCAATGAGGCTTCTTCACCTCTTCCTGTTCCCTTTTTGCTCGACCACATGAAGGCCGGTGGCTTCATGATACTGGCAGCCCTGGCTCTTTTCCTGCACCTAGCACACCCATGAACTCTCCCTTGGAGGTGTTGGAGAGGCCTAGAGAAGCACTGCGCTGGCAAGTCGTGCATGACCACCACCCCGACTTACCCCTAGGGCCACCATTTGAGGTGACCAGGTAGAGGAACAGGCGGTGCAGGAGTGCACCTTCACAACACCCAATCCATCATGCTGCCCATCGATGGGGTGTGTGGCTTGCCAGGGGAAAGGACTGGGCCCCACAGTGCTGCTTTTGCCCCCCGGCACCACCCGCTGATCACCAACCATGGATAACTGAATCCATGAATGGTGAATCAGCGGATACGGGGGTCCTGCAGTACACCAAGCATTTATAGTCCTGGGTCAAGCTTCACAGTCTCAGAGAGATCCCAACAGAAGGGAACAGTAAATCTTTTCTGAGTACACTAAAGGTAGAAAACTCAGAGAGGGTCATCAGAAGTCAGAACAGACTTGATGGCACTGGATTGTTATATCTTTATGAGGGGAGTCTTGTTGGCAGTGGCTGCTCTCTCTCTCTCTCTCTCTCTTTCTATCTCTCACCCTCACCCTCAGCTTTCTGCAACCCCTGCTTCCCTACCCTCACTCTCCCTCCTATCTACTGGCTAAACAATGAACATGCCAAAGAGAGTGCATGCCCTACTGCTGTTCCAAAAAGGTGTGTGACAGCTCTTAAAGATTGGAGTGTAGAAACACAGATACCACCACCACCACCACCCCAAAAATCCAACCATCAGTAAACTGTAAATCATATTTTTATGTCAGAGTGGGCAGGCCCATAGTTAGAGTGGAGAAGAAGAAAAAAGCATGTTATAAGTTTTCATTTATGAAATCTTTTCTGAGCAACAAGAAGCCAAACGAAGCCTTTGTTTACCCAACGTTGACAAATCACAAAGTGAAGAGAGATAGAGCTCATGTGACAGCAACTACATAATTCTTATATTTAAGTTTTTTTCCTGCTTTGAATAATAAAGCTAAGTGTTCTGCTTATATACTGCCCTATGCCACTTCAAGTAGTCTCTGGGTGGTTTTACAGTTTAATACCAGTATTCAGGCTACACATTTCTCTCCCCCCCCCAGCAAGCTGGGTACTCATTTTGCCGACCTTGGAAGGATGGAAGGCTTCTGCCATAGATAGCTTATCCCAATGGTAGTATAATGAAATGAATTTCAGTACCTAAATCTAGGAAAGAGAAGGAGTTGCAAATATTCTCAGCATTTGATTTTCTTCATGTTGCCTCTTTTCTTTGAGGCTTTACTATCTTTTGTGTGTTTTGAAGCATCCTTCTGAATATAGTTCTCATTTTCAAAGCTTTTAGCTAGGGATGTAAATACATGCTTCTCTCACCTTCATCTGAGAAAACGAGAAATTGCAACAAATTTTTCCCTCTGTACACCCAGAACAAGCCTTGCGGCATTCAACAAAAGAGCCAGGAGAGACAGGCAAGTGGCAACAAATGGCAGAAGAGAAGACAGTGACGGTGAGGAAGGGTTTTTCAAGAGGGTGGTGGGTGGAGGGGTGAAGGAAGACAAGGAAGGCAGAGGATAAGGAACCCAAAGTGGGTGGTTCAGAAACTTTAGACCTCCCCCCACACATAAGACACAAAGCAAAAGGAAAGCATGCTGCTTATATACCTCCCCATAGTGCTTAAAGCATTCTCTGGACCGTTTACAAATAATTATACAGGCTAGACATTGCCCCCCCCCCCCCCGCCAAATGAGCTGGGTACTTATTTTAGCAACCTTGGAAGTATGGAAGGCTGTGTGAACCTTGAGATGGCTATCTAGCATTGAACACCAGCTTGTGAGCACAGTACAACAGTTTAACCACTACACCACCAGGTAGAATCCACTCCTCTTTTTGTTCTGGGTTGAGAAAAACTTGGTTTTAACAGGAACCGAGACTTGGGGCTTGGAACTCAGGACTTGGTAACAAAGACCTGGACTTAGATTTGGTACTAAAGACTTAGACTTGGTCCCAGAGACTTGCATCCCTGAGGAAGTCTAACCAAAATGGAGAGAGGGCGCTGGCCAGCGTGTCGCCGCCACCCCCGCTACTGGCCACTGCCATCCGTCCCCCCACCGCCCGCCAGCTGCCCGTCGCCGTCCGGCCATCGTCCGGCCATGTGTATGACGATTCTCAGTCATCTAGGTGAGTTTATCTGGAGGCTGAGTCATGGCAATTGGACTTCTTTTCTTGAGTGATTGAAACATTTTGCTACTTTCAATCTCTCAGGAAAAGAAGTCCAGTTGCCATGACTCAACCTCCAGGCTAGCCCCTGGAAAGACCTAGATGGGATATGAGAGATGTGTTACCTGGGGCATAATCTCATCCTAATTAGGATCCAAAACACACTTAGCTCAGATCAGGATAATCAGATTTAGATGTGGTTATATCTTCTGATCAAAACTATATAAGAAAACTTACCCAATCATTTTATATTGAAACAAAAAACGGCAAAGGTTAATGCACCTATATTCATTACTTATTGTCACTCACTGAAGTCTGTGAGACAAAATCACACTGCATTTCAAAGTACTGTCAGAAAAGCTTGAATGGGGAAGGAAACCTGCTATAAGCCATAATAAGAGATGGAGAGATGGGTACAATGTTGTTGGACTGCAAAACCCTTCAGGCCCTGGTAGAGAAGGATGGGATTTATGTTCAGTCATCTTTAGATGGGTGCACACTCTGATCACTGATATAAAGAAAGGTATTTGGCAGTATCATCATATTAGTGATCATGAGTAGACAAGGATGGCATAGCTGATCAAACAATGTTGAAATGCTCTTATAATTAATTAGAAACAGGAAGAGATAAAGAGATAAATAAAAAGAGAAAGGGAGAAACACATAACTTTTCAAGTATCTTTTTGACATCCAAATAGATAGTGATTTTCAACTGGATTTTTCAGAGGTTCCTGCTCCAAGGTACATGTTGTATAGCTCATGAAAAGAATTATATTCTTACCAAGTTTCAGTGAGAACATTACTTTTATAACATTTTTTCCAACAAGACATTTAAAAACAAAACAAAACTCTTCTTTCCTGTTTGAATCAAAGCTTTAATACCTTGGCAGGCAGATGATTAATGAAGTTGAGGGCAAAGACTTTTTGTTTAATCACTGGACAAAAATTAGCTTAAACCCCAGATTTTACACTTAACGAAAGGTTATATTTTCCATAGGTGTTCTGAATAAGTGAACAGATATGATGGTCTACAGTGGGAGAGGGAGGCAGAATACTTGATACTGTGCCTGTGTTCCCTTTGTTGCTAAGGTCTAATCCAGTTGTATTCATATTTTTTTTATTTATAACTAATAATGAATGAATGAATTAAATATGCTACATTTCTTCTAGAATTGGGACCCAAGGTGGTTTACAGGATCAATATGAACCCATGTTTTGGATTATTGTCTTATTTTTATATTGTTGTCTTATATCCGACTTATATCATTTAACTCAGAAGAAAGGAGAAGTGGTATTATAAATGCCCTTTAAAAGCACAGTCCAGTGCATATTTTCTGAAAGGTAAGTCCCATGCAGGAATTTCTCAGAGTTCTCTGTGCATAGAATTCTACTAGAGGTTTCATTGTTCTGTCACAATTTTATGTAATGAAAATTTAAGCATGGATATCCCAGAGAAGACTTGCATCTGTTGCAATGCTTCTATTCGTTGCTAGATCACATGGAGGGAAGAGGGATGCCATACTTGTGAGCACACACATTTCCACTCCTTAAAGACAAACTTTTAAAGTTAAGCAGGAAGTTCTGAAGGGGAACTTCTCATGGATCTACTTTAACATTCCAGAAACCTGCCCAGCCTTGTTCATACATTACAACTGTCAAAACATGCAAGGGGAGAAGGGAACAGATACATTTCCATAACCCCAAGCCCCCAACACCTTCAATAAAAAGTCTGAAGTGAAATGTTAAGGGCATTTAGCAGGACACAAAATCCCCTCTGCTGTCGGGAATTCCTCACAGTTAGGTCTTCAGATTATTAAAGAGATTCCAGGTATCACAGTGTTCCCCCACCCCTTTGCGGGTCATATACTGCAGTCCTGAAATATCGCGGGATCACAGTATATGAAAGGCAAAGCCCCCTGGGGTAAGCTGATGGGCCTGTTTGAGGCCCCCTGCACTTATCCCAGGCCTGGCACTGCCCCGATTGAGCCTCCGATGGCCTTCCCAGGCCTGTCAGAGGCCCCAAAACTGCTTTCCGGCGAACCAGAAGTTACTTCTGGATCACCGGAAAGCTCTTCTGGGCCCCCCAACCCAGTATTTGCATATCTCGGATTTTCAATTATCACGGATCAGGTTGGGTCCCTAATCCCCGCAATAGGTGGCAGTGGGGGGGGGGTACCGTATAGGTATAACTACTATGTTTATAGTTGTGGTTGTAATTGAGTATAATATTATATATAGTATATAGTTTAACAACATCTGCATAGAGGCTCTTCTGTGTTCCAAGACCGTGCACATCTGTATTAGTATGCTCTGCTGTAGAACCGTGGTGTATTCCCCTGAGGTACAAATGACTCATTAAACTGCAATAAAACAGGATTCTGTAGGATGGGGACCCTAATAGCTCAATTACTATAGAACTACTATGACTATGTAGTACAAATACTTTCTGTATGTCTCCAGATTAATTCAGTAAGGATATCACATCAGGTGTTCTCAGTAGCGAAAGGTATGTGCAGGCAGAAACAATGAAGTTATTAGGTGCATAGCCAATACATGTGGTCTCCCACCTTATATTTTGAAGCACATCTGGAGACATGCCTGGGATGTGAAAGGCAACTCTCCACACACAGTGAAGTGGTATTAAACCATGTTCATCACTGACTCAACTGTTACTGTTGCAAACTGTCTTCTCTCTCAGTTGTGTTTGCCCACTTTATCAGATGCATGAAGCATTATGCAGAATTTTGGGGGTATGTTAACTACAAAGATAAAGAGATATACAGTGGTACCTTGTATAAAGGAATTAATTTGTTCCAAATGAAATTATGTTAAGCAAATTTTCCTTTATACAAATTTGCCATAGGAATGCATTGAAAACAGTAATCCCTAATTGCGACTATTTTTATGTTGTACGGATTCACCCCATAGACAATTCTGTTAAGCAAATTTCCCCTATCTCTGGAATTTTTTATGTTGTACAGATTTTATGTTATACAAATTGTTTGTTATACAAGGGTCCACTGTATACAGAAACTGCCTTATGAAAATGTTATGAAATTGAAATATGGAGAGAGAGAGAGAAACAGAGAGAGAAGAGTGGAAAAAATGGAGCTCTAATGCATCTTGCTGGCTCTCTTTACATTCATAATTCACAATTCTTGAATAAAGCTGTTCAGTGTACTTAAAGCCTACATGGGCATGGTGAAGCTGAGTACACAACATGCGTCTGGAGGAGGAGAGTATAACACTCCCCCCCCCCATTGTTGTTGCCTCCTTTACACCTACAGAGAGGGTAACTTTCTCAACAGGTCTTCTCTCTGTGAAGATTCCTCATAAAAATGACTGAATTTCCCAGGATTCCTCCTTAGAGAGAGGAGCCCCTCACCTTCAAAAGGCTACTCTCTGCCTCCAGAGTGTGAAAGAAACAGCAAGTACCAGGTTCAAGCTAGTGAATTTCCTCTCTTCTTTCGCTTTTGATACTTGGCTTTGTTGTTCTGTGTGCCCTCGAGTTGTCCTCAGCTTTTGGCAACCCCCACAAATGAATCATTAGCTTTTGTTTGCTCAAATAAGGCTGTGGCCAAGGGAGAGATTGCAAACCATGCATTCCAAGAAAAATTAAATGTGAAAAGTACCGAATAGGACTATTAGAATGCTTGAATAACATCATCTTTCACAAATTTATTTCTCTCACAAAAGCCTTTGTTTTAAGAGAAGTCGTAACTAGACATAATTGCATGAGGTCCACAAAAATCCCCAACCTCCATAATAATGTGGCCTGCTAAAGTAATTGAGTTTTTTACTCCCAGAAAATACTCAATGAAAAACAAAGCATATGTTGCCATTGCTGGTGACTTATGGGAAAATGTAATGGACACGACAGGCCCCAGTTATTTCCCAGGTGTGATATAATATAGCATTACATCTCATTGGCTTCTCAAGCTTCAGAATTAACTGCAAGCATTTGGGCCACAAACTGAAGGAATTGCCTGGCAAATGCTCACTGATTTAGTCTCAGGGAACACATGCCTTGTTCCGCTGGGTTTTTCATTGTGCGAAATGTACATAAAACAACAAAATAGCCAAGGGTTTTTCTTGAGGGAATGTTCTGAATAGCTGAGCAGACTTGGAAGAAACTGTTAATGGAGCCCTAGCTACAAAGGGGTAGGAGCCAAATGGATTGTTTTGGGGTATTCTATTTTCTCTGGGAACTGCAAATCACGTGGCAGACATGCACAGGCCTGGGTAGAGATGTGAAGGCCCAGAAAAAAATCAGAAAAATTTGGGGGGGAAAATGTTTTTCTCCATTTTTTTCCTGAAGCCTTTTTTGTGTTTTTTCCCCGAAAAATTGGAAAAATTAAAAAAAGAAAAAGAAAAAACGATTATGGAAGGTTTTATTTTAACATGATGAGTAAAAATATTTCAAGACAGGGTATTCAAATATTTTCCAAATCATTTCTAAAAAATATGCATAGTATCAGTTTATTCTAATTTCTCTGCCTTGAGGGTAAGCAAATCCTAGGTTACAAACTGGACTCTCCCATGCAAGAACAAAATGCATTTCTTCCTTTAGGGGGTGTTGCTATTGTCACAAGAAAAAAAGTTTCACTTTTGTTTTTGCATATGGGTGGGTATGTTTGGTTCTGTCTGTCCTCTTCACTAGGGCTCAAAGCAGTGGAAGAAAATACAGAGCAACAAAAGTGATTCTGAATAAATTTCATGCCTATTCATTGAAACTTAGTCCCACACCCTTCTATACATGCCCCCCTTCAATTCTTATGAGGATGAGGGTTTTTTATTTTTATTTAATACTGTGGAGAGGAAATATGAATAATAGTTAATTCTGTATTTTTAAACATTGTTTTCTAGAGGGTATTTTTGTTCCACATAAACTAGTAAACAGTTCAGGAGATTGCTACTCCCTTTGTTACTTATAATTACAAATAAATATGATTTAAAAAGTAAATTTTGTTTGTAATAATTGTTTGGATAAACTATATTTTAATATGCTAGTTGAGATAATGTTATGCCAGGTTGTCCATAGTCATATTTTATGTTCCTATAGTAACAGAATGACTTTCAAGCTGCAAAGTGAGATGGGGTGGGGTGCTAATGTAGCATTTTTTTCAATTTTCCAAAGATTTCCGTTTTTGTTTTGTTTTTCCCAGGAGAAAAATGCAAAAAACTGGGTTTGTTCCCCCAAGCTTCAAAATTTCCAGATATTTTACATCTGTAGCCCATACAGTAAGAGGAGGAACTGTGCATTTCATCTCAGCTGCCCATTCCTCACAAAAGGAAAGAGACGTTTTGTGCACAGAGCTGAACACTACAGTGACCCCCCACCTATTGTGGGGGTTAGGGACCCAACCCACCCGCGATAAATGAAAATCCGCGATATGCGGATGCAGGTCAGGTTGGCCCTGGGGCACCTAGCTGGGGGATCTTGTACTTACTGGAGGCCTAAGAAATGATTTTTGGCAATCCAGAAGTCACTTCTGGTTCACAGGGAGGCCCTTTTGGGGCCTCCAGAAGGCCTGGGAAGGCCCTCACAGGCCCATTTGGGACAGCACCAGGTTGGGGGTAAGTATGGGAGGCTTGAACAGGCCTTCTCCCCCTTAACCCAGGGGGCCTTTTTTCATATACTGTGGTCCCGCAATATAGCGGGACCGCAGTATATGAACCACGAAAGGGTGGGGGACCACTGTACCACATCCTTTTATTTTAAATAGGTTCACAGAACAACAGTATATGGATTAAGCTCCTGTCTTGCTAGGCACAGCTAGGGCTACATCCTTGGAAAGCACCAGCCCTCAGGTTAGACCAGTTGGCAGGAGCTGGAGGCGGAAAGTGGACTAAGTCTTGGAGAGCACAGCTGCATGTGCTATGTTTGTGGTCTCTCCCAATTAGAGATGGGCATGACCAGGAAATTTTTTTTTTGAGTTGTCGTTTTTCGGGACGGGTCCGTTTTGGCTCGTTTCCGTTTTTTGCGAAATTGTTCAAAAATTTGTCGTTTCGTCGTGTCATTTGTCGTTTGTCGTTACCGCTGCAATTTAACGCGACTTGACTTCCAGTTACCAGAGCATGGGGTTAGGGGGTAAGGGCTAGGCTTAGGGTAACGGATAAGGTTAGGGTGGGTTAGTGGGCTGTACCTCTGGGTGCCTCTGGCCCACTAAGAACACAGTGTACTGGCGTATGGGTTAGGATTAGGGTTAGGATTAGGATTAGGATTAGGGTTGGTGGGCTTTTAATGCCCTCTCTGGCACATCCAGAAGTCTCAGCAAAACCTGGCCATGCGATTGGTGGAATGGCTCCAAAAATTTGCATGGTCCCGTCCCATGGCCAGCCCATCATTGCGCGTGCGCAGGTGTAAAAAAATAAAAATAAAATAAAATAAAATCAATGGATACGTTTTGTTGCAAGAAAAACCCACTGCTGCTACTATAAAAATCAGGCAGTTAAAATAGCTAATTTTCGCATGTTTCTGTGGTGCTTTGGTGGGTTTTTGGACCACGATTTCAAAAAAAAATTGTGGTTGCCATTTTGGATCCCCCCGCACCGCATGGCAAATGGAGATGCTGAGGATGCCCCCTCCCAGCCTGGTACCAGCAGCCCAGGACAGGAGGGGGGGAAGGCTGGAGTGGGGACCCCCCCCCAGAAACCACCCCTCTGGTAGGTGCCCTCAGGCAGGCATATTTTTGCCTGCTTTTTTGGCTGGGAATCGGGTTTTTTTATTTTTTAAAACTTTTTCTCTGTGCCGCTTGGCATCGCGCGATCGCTGCGATGCCAGGAATGACAACGACAAATCAGACCCTGTTTGTTTATTTGTGTTTTGTTTACATACATACATACATACATACATACATACATACATACATACATAC
>JAHTLZ010003526.1:47620046-47668029 GCA_023846285.1 Phrynocephalus versicolor | reverse complement strand
TATTATTATTATTATTATTATTATTATTATTATTATTATTATTATTAACCGCACAGCTAACTATACTGGATTTTGTATTACAAATCACTAGTCAAACGCTTCCCAAGCGTTTAGGACTATGTGATGTATTGGCGAATTATGCAAGCAGATCCCAGTAAGGCGGCTTTCTGCAGCTGACTGATGGTGACTTTGTCAACTCTAATTTCTTCTAAATACTTGCTTAGCTATTTATTTATTTATTTATTTATTTTTAACATTCTCCGGTGACCCTGTGTGTGTGTGTTGCATTGTTACAGTCGTGACCGACTCTTCATGATAAACTGAAATAGAATAATAAAATAAAATAAATAAAATAAAAGTGATTCCGAACTGCTACAATCTAGAAATCAACCAGTACATTCTGTAATTCTTCGGAGGTATTTGTGTTTTCTCTTTTTCATGTCAGACGTTGGATATTTCTTTTCAGTTGGGATAGCGCACCCATAAAGAAAGATGCAGTGGCTGAAAACCTGTTGCTTAGCATAGTAAGTTAAAAGAGACTAGGTCCATAGAATCAGAGGAGATTTAATGAGTTAATTCCTCCACAAGCTACACTGATTCATATGAGCCTACTGTAGCCAACATTGACTTTAGCATCTTGAGTCTTTTTCCAAGAAGAAAGGTGGGGTAAAAATACTCTTAAAAATAGAGTAGATATATTCAAGTCAATGGCATTTACAGAGGAGTTGATTCACCCAATGACCATTGATTCAATGGGCCTACTCTTGTGCAACTGACTGTGCTAAGAAGCAGGATTTTAGCTAGTATGTCTTACATTTAAACCTGTCTCCCATCTCATGCGAAACCTCCCATTTTTGTCATCAAAGGCTGCCTGAAATTTACAGTGCTTCAAGAAGCAGAATTTTAAAAAATGCATTTTTCCTGAAACTCAGGAAGCGAGAGAAAAATTTCCTGCTAATAATAGGGCTGAAAAACAGTTCTGATAGTTAAGCACTGCTTGGAGTCTGAAGGGCTTTTGAGTTTGGAAAAAAAAAGCCTGGACATTAATTGTGTCCGTGCAATCAATTTGCACATTTTTCATCTGTAGTAGCCAAAAGGAAGCCTGTGCTACCATCCCTGCTACCGTAGGAGAGAACAAATTCAGCTCCCAGTAGTAATACTTGGAAGCTTACTTTGGAATTCAAATAGCTACTCAATTCTCAATAGGTCCCAATTCTATAAGAGACAAATGAGTTTATCAAAAAGGACTGGGGGAATTGAATAACTGGCCTTTCAGTTCAGTGTTCAGTTTTCTCTCTTATCCAACTACTGCAACTGGTTGTTGCTTAGCAAATTTATAATCTTGCTATATCTATTGTGTACAAGTAGGAGGACCTTGGAAAGCCCTGAAAGTAGAAAGACTTGAAAACAAACCCTGGATCTTAACGCAACCTTGATAATATAAGTGCTACCAACCTGCTGTCTCTTTTGCACCAACTAAGAACCTTGTGAGCTTGTGCTGGATAGCTCTCGGTTTTCTATAGGATTTTATATTTCCTAAGATGGAAGACCACATATTACTACCTTTCCAGCTCCTAGATGAATTTGAACACCATCACCTGATGAACTTCATTTGAATGTCCCCAGAACCTCCCTCCTCATACATCTCAGGACATTATACAGTCTCTCACCTTCCTTCATAAACTTGAATCATAGAATCATACAGTTGGAAGAGACCTCAAGGGCCATCCAGTCCAGCCCTCTGCCAAAAGTGCCCCCGACAGATGGCCATCCAGCCTCTGCTTAAAAACCTCCAAAGGAGACTCCACCACCCTCCGTGCCAGCATATTCCACTGCCAATCTTTAAAACCCATCCAGCAGTTCCATATAATATAGTCCTCTTTGTGCTGTATGCTTACATTCTACCGGTAATTGTATTTAATTATGTGTATTACGCCCAGACAGACAGTCAGTCAGACAGACAGACAGACAGACAGACAGACAGATAGATAGATAGATAGATAGATAGATAGATAGATAGATAGATAGATAGATAGATAGATAGAAATCTGAAAAATATCATTGTTTAGAACCACATGGTTCCTTTTCAAGCAGAGGAGCTGTATTTGCACTCATTGCTGTGCAACATGACCTCTTCTTGAACTGGTGGGACAGGAAGTCTCTGGAAGTGGATTAAGTTTAGGTGAGGATGCGGCCACCGTGGCAGCATAGAAGGGTCAAGCTGTCCAGCATGAAGAGACGTGGGCAGTCTGCATGAAACTGGTTCTCCCTTAGGTACAGCTGAATGATTGTCTCTGTGTGGGAAATTCATATATTCTTTTAACACGTAACAAGAAAGAAACGTATGGCAATGTAAGCCAGGAAATCAACACTGCACTGTTTGAAACAGTGTCACTAATTAAAACAGCAGAGATATCACAACATTTTATGGCTAATGTAGTGTCCTGGAAGAAGGTGGAAAGTGCCAGGGCAGTACTGAAAATCTGGCATGAAGGAAACACGGTGGACAATGAGATAAATCACTAAGGCATTTTGAATGTGTTGTTCTATATTTTCATTACAGAGGCCTCTACAAAGCAGGCTGTCTATGGCTGTTGTTCCTAACCTGTATTTTCTTCCTCCAGAACAAATGGATGTTTTTAAAATATAGATACACATTTCTTTTTGTAAAGGATATTAAATTTATAGAGCAAACACATGAATCAAGAATGTAGATCCCCCTCCTGCTCAGAATTAATAAGTTCTATTTATTGTATTTGCTACATAAATCAGCTTATTTGAATGCATGTCACATCACTGGAGTTGCAAAAGCCTGCTGTATCTCAGCTCTGCAACATTTTTAGGAGAATCATAAAGGGCATCAAGTCAGCATGAAAAACTCCCTTTGGGTGGGTTTTGCTAGGTCCATCTGTTCTTAAATCAATGCTGGGTTTTGAAGTCTGTTCATAAATTTTGGAAATTTATACACCATTAATTGCAGCCACACTGATTTCTAGAATTTATATGGGGAAGGCAGATCCTTTTAAAAAATGGAAGAAACCCTGCTGAATAAATGAAAACAACACAACCTAGCACAGTCACAGATCTTTGTCACTGGTTTTTGTTTTGCCCAGATGTTGGAAAAGTTACTTTTTAAAGTGTTATTCCCCCCAATTGCCCAAACTGGCATGACCATTGCTTTTCCAGTATCCATTCATGAAATGGGCAGTGCAGCCTAATGCGTTTATTTCCGAAGAATTTCAGATGAGTCTGTGCAGAAAAGCCATTGACTGTGTGGGTCGTGAGAAACTCTAGGTTGTGATTCTCTGGGAAAAGACTGCTGGGGGAGGTTGAAGGCAGCGGGGGGGGGGGGGGGAGGAAGACCAAAATACAAGGCGGACAGATTACATAAAGCAGGCTTGCCCAAAGTCTGGCCCGGGGGCCAAATCTGGCCCGCCAGGCCATTCTGAGTGACCCATGGCTAGCTGGCCCACCCCTCCCTCCCCCTCCTTCACCCCATGTTTTTTTTTTTAAAAATCTTCTGCCAACACTGACACCGCTGGGAAGCTTGAGGGGCTGGGCCGGCTGGCCAGCCGGTGAGCAGAAGCTTGTGAGGTGGGCGGACAAGGGGGTGGGCCACCACCACCAGCACTGCCGGGAAGCTTGTGGGGCTGGGCGCTCGGACTGTGGTGGTGTGCGGGCGGGCCGCCACCACCGGCATCACCAGGAACCTTGTGAAGCTAGGCACGCACACGCAGGGCGGTGGGCGGGCCGGCCGGTGGGTGGGGCTTATGGGTCAGTGAGTGGGGTTTGCAGTGAGGTGGCAGGGTCAGGGAGCAACCGGCCCCTGACACATTCTCAGCTACCAAATCTGGCCCTCCTTACAAAAAGTTTGGGAACCCCTGACCTAAAGGAAGCTGTGGGCTTGAGTTTGCAAGATCTGACATTTTCTGTTGAGGACAAAACATTTTGAAGATCTCTTATTCATAGGGTTGCCACATGTCAGAGGAAATTTGATGGCACACAACAGCAGCAGCAGTGGCAGCAATAGGCAGGTTTGCACTCCGTGCCTTCTATGCTAGAATAACAGTCATTCAAAAGCCAAGACAGTTTAAAAGACATTCCAAGATGAGAATGGCAGCTGTGACTCATTAATTTTAATAATTATATTCATTTTATTCATTTGTTTGGGTGTATACCCCACCCCTTTAGTGGACAAGCCACTACTCATGATTGGTTTTCTATCCATCTGGAAGAAATTAATATGAATTGTTTCTTGATCCTGATCGAGGGTAATTGGTTCATTTGACTTTAAGAGTTTTGCCAAGTGTACTTTAAAAAAAAGTCATCTGAGCTGCAGAGCTGATTAACAGACCTGGACACAAACCAGAGTGTGTCTTCTTATGTATCCTGTATGTCTTCATAGGGATAGGTCCTTTTCAAGGAGAAAGGAGGGGTAAAATACCTTTAAATAAATAAATAAATAAATAAATAAATAAATAAATAAATAAATAAATAAAAGTGTGGATCTGTCTTTTGGCAAGCCTTTGGTTTGGAAACAAGTCATTCAAAAGTTCTCATGAACATTCCAGAAGTTCATTTGGTTCCCCCAAAACATCAACCCTTTCAGGAAAAAAATGTGGAAAAGGGTATACAGTATATCTTTGGGAGTTTTTTTCTGACTCATGGTCCACCTGTTAGTTTTATTTTCCTGAAATTGTGGGGTGTAGTTGTTGAGGAATCAGAAGCTTTTAATTTGCATAGATTGTTTCTGGAGCCTAATCCAGGTTACATCAGCTTCAAAGTTAAAAGTTATGATTTTGCCCATTGTTCAGTCAGTCTCTATTATAACAGTACTGATGCCAATGCCTTCATTTGATGTCTTTATGCTTTGGGACCATCTCCCAGACATGAAATACATTGCTGACTTCTTCTGTTTAAATTCCTTGGTACTGCAGAGTTTCTAATGTGTGTTTTTAGTCCATGTTAAGTATTTTTTGTCTCATTTCCATTCTTGCTTTTATCTGTGTACATAGAAGGAACTGGCAGGGTTTTTTTTTTTCATCTGCCTAACTCATCCGGATTTCCCTTGACAGATGGCTCATTGCAGAATGTGTGCTTTCTTTCCTAGGCAGCAGTTTATGTAAATACACAGTGTAGCCTAGTTTCCATGGTACCCAGGGAGATTTGTAGGACTTAAAAGTAAGTTTAGTTATCCCCTCTCCAACTGTTTCCTTGTTAAAATACATTTAGGAGCTAGCCTAGATTCTTTAAAATCTATTTATTACCAACAGCACCAGACCTTTTTGAGACCAGTGGTTTAAATGCAAATATCTATGCATTCTGTGTTTCTGTCTCTTATTATTTCCGTCTCTTTAGCATTCACTTATTTTAAAAACATTGAATTATCTGTTGTCAAGAATCAGAAAATCATTTACTGCTTGATCCTATCATTGTTTATTCAGAACCCTTACTGCATATAACAGATTTTCTTGCATGTACAGTACAGGTATATTACACAAGGTTATATTGAGCTAGGCTGAATGTTTTTAATCAGGTATTTATGGACTAAATAGGGAATTATAGAAGATGCAATGCCCCTCCCCCAAATATTTCCTGTCTTTGCACTACTTTTTTCATGAGGACTCTGTCAGTTTATTTGTGTGTGCAGATTTCTGAGAGGTAGCCCTGTTGGTTAGTTTTAGAAAAAACTGAAGCAAAGCTGACACATGCCTTGTGACACCTTTAAAACTAACCCACCATGTGATCTTTTGCACATTTAAGTCAATTTTATCAGACACAACGTATCTGACTCTAGAGACATTACATAGGTGCTTTTTGTGACTTTCCACCCCAGGAGGCACTGACCTTTCTCCTAATTTTCACAGTAACTGGGTCACATACTCCTCAGGTGGGCACAGGTACCACTCCACCTATCTTTTAGCCTTAAAAAACAACTACTCCAAAGCCCACATCCAAGTGTTTTGCGTTTGTTCTTTCTGTCCTGAGCTGGTTGAGTCTCCTTTGTCTGGAGTTGGTGTCTTAGATAATTATTCGCAAAAAAATGAGGAGGGGGGGAGTCCCACAAAAAAATGGGAGGGCAAGTCAATGATCCAAAGTGGAGGTGCTTCCAGGCAGCAAAAGCAAGATGGAGGGCACCATAAGCTCAGCAGCAAACAATAAGCCCACCCTCAAAGAACTAACTATAAATTAAAAAGAACATTCCTACCTTTAGTGAACACTTCAATATCACCTTTCGCCCTGCCAATGTTCTGATTGGGTAATGACTCTTTGTTAATCACATCAGCATGTCTTTACAATAGCCCTTGTGACACTATGGGGTGAATAAATTATCAGATGATTTGACATACAAAGGAAGAAATAAAGATTGCATGAAAGGGAAACTCAAAAGTACACAAAACTTTAGTGTATCCCTTTTTTCTTAATGTAAATCATTTCTGCTTTGGGGGCTCCGTTTTATGAAACAAAGAACACAAAATGAAAGAAAGATCCTGTTTCATGTGTTTTTATTTTCTTTTGTATAAATATGAAGGTCCTTCTCTAATAAGATTACTATATCACTTTCAGAAATAAAAAAGACTTGCAATGGCTATTGATGAAGGTTAAAGGAGAAAGTACAAAAGTAGAATTACTGTTGTATATTTTGAAGATGAAAATAATGTTTATAGAAAAATATGCTACTTTAATGTTGGCAAAGAAGAAATCAGAATTGTTAAGGGCTTTCTACGTACTGGTTTGATTTCAATTAAGAAATCAAAAGACTGAGACTTGAAAAGGGGGCAATGGAGGTATTAGAAAATTCCCGCTTTGCCTCCTGCACAGGAACCCCTTGTAGCAATCCAGCAGCCCTTGCTGCAACAGCCTACAAAGCCAATTGCTCAGAAGGCAAAAAAGAGGCAGGTGGAATGGGATCATAATCACAAACGTCCCCGAATTGAATGTCGGTGGTGTCAAAACCATCAAAGGTCGAACGTACTCCACAACCTCCATCTCAGGCAATTTTGGATTTGATTGCCATCTTGCCATCAAAGTTGACCCTGTCCACTACTCTTCCTTTGAGTTCGATGGCAGATAATACCACTAAGAAGCCAACACCTACAGCTTCAACATCGGCTGAATCACCAATGCCTTTGGTCCCGATGCCGCCTTTACAGGTCTTCTCTCTCCATTTCGACAGTAAACAGTGGCAGTTTCAACCACCAGCAGAACAGACCTGTTGGGATCAAGACCAACCATGCAATTCTCCTCACAATCGCCAGCCATCAACCTCTCCTACTTCTGATTCCAAATCCCATCATTCAGATTCTGAAGAGGATAATGGTCCCCAATTTGTCGCTCCCCCCGATTCCGACATCGAAGAGGTGTCCCCTACTTCCTCTTCGGAATCGATGAATAATTACACCAGCTTTGTATTGAGAATGGCTCAAACCATCAATCTTCCAGTGCACCACTCAAAACCGAGGTTTACTGACTATCTCCATGGGAAGATCTCATCAGATGAGACTGCCCCAATTCATTTGGGGATCATTCCCTCATTTATCCAGATGACCAAAGAGGCTTTCAAATGACTCACTCCCCAAAGGGTATCCCAACCAATGGAATCTTTGTATAAGGTTTTTGATCCAAAAGCTTCCTTTCTCCAGAAGCATCCAACCCCTACTTCCATTGTAGTGACTGAATCCCAAGTTCAATCTTGAACCCAGCAAATCCCAGTTCCCCCTTCTAAGGAGGGTAGGAAAGTCGACGCCGCTGCAAGGAACATTTACTCCTTCACTTCTTTGCTCTACAAAATTTCTAATTATCAAGGAGCATTGGGCACTTGCCAACGGGAATTGCTGACCTATCTCCAGCCTCTCTTGGAGTTTTTACCAGAGGACAAAAATGGAGATGCTTCTTCCATCTTCAATGAATGGCCTTAGAAGCACAGCAGATGTGCTCTGCCCACCACGTTCTTGACTTACCACCAACATTCTAGGCTCTTTGGTGGCCCTCCGACGACACGTCTGGCTTAGGTCCATGGGACTTTCTGATGACACTAAGGCCAGAACTGAACAATTTCCATTTGATGGTGAAGGCCTGTTTCATACCTCCACTGACGATATTATGGGGGATCATCAGAAGAAGACAACGACAGCTAAGTGCCTCAATGTCACTCCACAGGCCACTCAACACTCCTTTCATTTCCCTTGGAGAAACCTACTTACTAACAGCCCTACCAATCCGGTTTCTCCAAACCTCAGTTCAGGGATCAAAATTCCCTTCCCTCGACCTACGCCACTTACCCAACATCAAGAACAAAGATGTCTTGATCCACCTCTTTCCAATCATCTAGAGGCTGAGATAAGAAGTCCTGAGACTTCTGACTTTCCAAACGACACTCATTTTGTTTCATTCCTCCCTGCATGGAAGAACCTACCTCCAACCAGCGGTTCTTTCCATCATAGCCCATTGTTACCATCTGGAGCTTTGCTCCAATCCCCCTCTCAGAAGCTTCATCCTGACAGACCCATCTCCTTGCCTGTACAAGGAAGTATCCTCCCTGCTAAGGAAAGGAGCCATCCAATCCATTTCCCTGAATATGAAACATCATGTCCACTGTTCAAGATACTTCATTGTTCCAAAAAAGGTCAGAGGTCTTCATCCTATCCTGGACTTACGACTCTTAAACAAATGCATACTTCCGACAAAGTTCAGAATGGTGGCTCTCGAAAAGATCCCCCCCTTCTTCAAAAGGGTGACTCTTTGGGAGTCATGGACCTCAAGGATGCTTACTTCCACATTTCCATCCATCCTTCCTATAGGAAGCATCTCTGTTTTGCCATAGGCAACCAACTTTATCAGTACCTAGCCCTTCCCTTCGGGTTATCAACAGTGCCCAGGGTTTTCACAAAGTGCATGGCACCTGTGGAAGCTTATTTAAGAACTTGCGGCATATGCATTTTCCCATATCTCGATGACTGGCTCATGCCTCCATCAAGGGACAAAGCCCAAAAGGACATTCATTTTGTCCTGTACACCCTGGACACTTTGGGCTTGCAAATCAACGTGGAAAAGTCGCACCTTTCCCCACTACAAAGACTCACCTACATCGGAGCTGTTCTCGACTCTTCCCTGGCTTGTGCCTTCCCACCAGCACACTGTCTAGAAGACATAGCTTCTCTTGTCCTTCTGTTTCAACCTTACCACTACCTATTGGCCCGGGTTGTGTCCAGTTCAGGACACCACACTTGAAGATGGATGTCAACAAAGTTGAGCAAGTTCAGAGGAGGACAAGAGGGAGGATCAGGGGAATGGAAGCCAAGCACTATGAAGAAAGACTGAAAGAACTGGGCATGTTTATCCTTGGGGGGTGGGGGAGACTGAGATAGGGTAGCACTTTTCAAATAATTGAAAGGTAGTCATACAGTGGAGGGGCAGGATCTGTTCCTGATTATTCCAGTGTACTGGACACTTAATGAGTTCACTCTAGAGAAACCCAGATTTAAGATGAGCATCAGGAAAAACTTCTTAACAGTTAAAGCAGTATGCCAGTGGAACCAGTTACCTTGGGAAGTGTTGAACACTCCAGTGCTGGAGGCATTCAGGGAAAATTAGACAATCGTCTGTCAGAACTGTTTTAATTTGGATTCCTGCATTGAGCAAGGGGTTGGACTTGATGGCTTTTTAGGCCCCTTCCAACTAAATTATTCTGTAATTCTGTGATAACAACAGAATAAACTGCATTGATGTGGGTATGCAGTGATGTAAGCAATCTCTTTCTCAGGCCCTGAAAAGTATCTCACTGGTACTTGTCATTTGAACTGAGAGGATGACAGCTCCAGCTAAGGCAGAAGATGCGTGTCTGGATTCAGCATGAGCACTCTAGACACAGAGATGCCCCCAGGACCCTGCAGGCAAAAATAGAAAGGTCAGAGGTAAAAACAAAGTAATCCAAGCAAAGCGATTGTTACAGAAATCTCAGAGGGCTTCCCATTTTGTTCATCTGTATACAGGGTTGTTTATCCACAAACATGTTGGAAAGTGCTTTCTGGTGATATAGGAACATTTGATGCTTTGCAGTATTTTGAACATGTACTGGTAGAAAGGTAGAGAAAACAAGAACAGCTGTTCTACTTGATCCCTTTGCTTCATTTTAGGGGGTAGGAAATGAGTGGCTTAGAGACTGCATACATTAGAGGGTTTTTGCATCAGAAAATATACACCCATGAAATATCCCCCCCCCCGAGATTGGATAACTAACTATATATGTTTCTGCACTAAATTGGGGAAAGGAAGACCTAATAGCCCAGATATTCTGATTCACTTTCATTACCTCCCATAGATACTGACTATTACATGGTGGGTCATAGAATCATAGAATCATTGAGTTGGAAGAGAACTCAAGGGCCATCTAGTCCAACCCCCTGTCATGCAGGAACCCCATCACAATATTTTCGACAGATGGCCATCCAGCCTCTGCAGTATAAAGATATAGCGTTTTGATCCACGTGCCGTGGATTTATGCTAGGGAATTCTGGAATTTTTAGTTCAGTATGGTAATTAAAATTCTCGGCAGGAGAGCACTGTGAACTTCCCTACTTCACAATGCTCAAAGTCCCCTGAGAAGAGTGACTGAGAGTTACTTTATATCATTTTAATTTTGTAATGTTGGCAACTATTCCTTCAGGATTTCTATGGATAAAATCATAAGAATTAAAGCGATATTGTGCTGGTTTAAGTCAGAGCTTGGAACACAAGTACAGAATCTTGAACAGCTGAGGTTTAGCCCAGTCAGAGGGCACTGATCCAGCCCAATGATGAAATATAGCATTAGGCGACTGATTGCCTAGTAAATAAAAGATGGAACATTCTTAAGGGGGGGGGGGGGCATTTCCAACACCTCTGAACATATGCTGAAGATTTTCATGCACAATCAAACAATTCATCTGATACATTCCCTATCAATCAACATTTCTGCTTCTCCTGGCTGTTGCTCAAAATGTTTCCTTCTCATCACCGCTGGCTACAGATTAACTAAAACTATTAAATTTGTGTGTAAGCATTAAACTAATCAATATCTTGTTAAGTCATCATGTTAATGGCATTTGGCACTTTGAGGGAGGGGTCAAATATGAGTAGATTGATCCAACTGTTTAAATATTCTCTCTGATCTAGACGGTCTGTGCCAGCCAAAATCACCTACTGTTTATTAGGCTAGAATCCTATTGAATACTTATCCACATGCAAGAGGAATCGCTATGACTAATGGTGGGTACTTGACAGAGCACACTAGCATGACAGTATTTGAGGAATTTACACACTTAGGTTCCTGCACCTTGACATCTGAAGACATAGAAAACCAAACTCTGAGTGCATCAATTAGGAACACATTTTTTAAAAAAAAGATGTGATTACGCTGTCCCTTGTATCCATGTGTTTATGAAAGGTAAACCTTGTTATATGCCATCAATTCACTTCTGACTCATAGTGAGCTTCGTACGGTTTTCAAAGTATATAAAATGATCAAGAAGCAGCTTACCTTTGCCCACAGAGAGTTCCATGATTGAGTGGGTGTTGAAATCCAGGTCTCTTGACTCCTGGTCCAGTATTCCATCTGCCACACTGGACCAATTGCTTATGGAACATGGATACTTTGGGCAAAATCCAATTATTGGCCCCATATTGAGTAGATCTTACATAAATGCTGGCAAAAAGCCATATATTTAACAGAATTTATACAAATGCTAACTCCAACCCATGTGTTCAAAAGTTCTTCTCATTTCATGTTTGGGTTAAGGCAGTGGTTCTCAACCTGTGGGTTCCCAAATGTTCCTGGACTGTAACTCCCAGAAGTCTTCATCACTAGCCAAGCTGGCCAGAATTTCTGGGAGTTGCAGTCCAAGAACATCTGGGGACACACAGGTTGAGAACCCACAGGTTAAGGGAACATGACACTTGAAAAGAAGATATGGGGAGAATAGGAATAATAAATGATAAATAGATGTCAAGACTTAAATGTCCAAAGCAGATCAAGCACAAGAATTGCAATTCATCAACAGCTGGGCACAAGTGTGACTGGGCCCTCAACTACAGTGATTGCACATCTGTTATCTGCTGTTTGATAGTTTGATGCCCCTGCTTCCTGCCTTTCTTGATCAAAGCTCCATAAACTCCCTCCTTCACTACAATACTAATTCTGCCTGAATGCATGATCGGTAGCTATTTACGATTAGTAACTTACAATATATTACTTTTGATGGGATCTTTCCTTTTGGGGAAATATTTTTGTGTAATTCTTTTTAAAGTCCTTAAAAGGTCTCTCTTTCAGAATATTGATCTACACTCCATCTCCTTGTACTTTAATCTACAGGACACCAATAAGTGGCTGCAGGAATTCATTGGTTATGCCAGTGGCTTGCATTCCCAAATGATCTATTACAAGGCTAGGCTTCACTTTGAAACAGCAAAAATTATTTGGTTACAGATCTGACTCTAAGAATTCAATTAAAACTTCATTGTGCATTAATTGAAAAGGCTCTTTTATTTTTCTGAGTGATTTTGCCTGTACCATTTCATTTCCTGCCCTTGTAAACAGGACTTGTCTAATAATGATGTTTCTTTATTGCTTTTCTTTCTGCTACAGGCAAATGGTTTAACTATGGCATCATATTTCTTGTGTTAATTTTGGATCTGAACATGTGGAAGAATCAAATATTTTATAAACCACATGAATATGGCCAGTATATTGGTCCTGGGCAGAAAATCTACACTGTGGAAGACTCAGAAAGTTTAAAAGATCTCAACAAAACCAAATTGTCTTGGGAGTGGCGGTCAAACAACACTAACCCTTTGACCAACAGGACCTATGCTGATGGAGATATGTTCCTGCACAGCCGATACATTGGTGCAAGCCTAGACGTCAAATGCTTGGCCTTCATTCCATGTCTACTGGCTTTTGCTTTGTGTGGTTTCTTCATCTGGTTCTTTGGACGATTTCAGAAAACTGATCAAGGCATGGAAAACCTTGACAGATCATACACACGAATGAAAAGGAAGTCACCCTCTGATATGGCAATGACACGAGAAAACACACAAGTTTTAACAGAAGAGCCTTTAAGCTATGATGATCCACATTTGATAGCCATCAAGTCAGACTTAAGTGAGATCGTGTTTAATTCTTCCCTCCTGACATCTGAAAATCTTCATGCTCATCTACATGAACAACCAAGTCCATTGCAACCAGTAAGAGAGCCAGCTGTACAGAAGGATACTCCATTAACTCAATAATGCCCCTCTTGACATGATTAAAAATGAAATTATTGTGAATTTCACTATTCATTTTTGTAAGGTAGTTTACATAGTCTTTAGAACAAGAGAGACAACCTCTACCCCAACGGTGCTCAACATGCTTCTCCCCCCCCATGAATTTGTTTTCTATTTATTATAAAGACTTGTGCCTATTGTTTTATATCAAACAGTCCTTTATAGTTTTGCTTCTAAAAATTTCAGTAGTGTATCAGAATACTTGCAGGTATACAAAAATCTACTTTGGTAGTGCCTTGAAACATTAGGTGGTCTCACTTGTAAAAGAAGCGGAATATCATTTTCAACTACTGTATTTTGAAAGGAGAAATGTCTTTTAAGCAGCATGATTTTGACATTATTGACTGGACAGATGTGGCATCAGCCCATGAATGTGTTGTCCACTGGCTGAGTATGGTAAATTTCATTTGAGATCCTCATTCCTCATCCCTTCTCGAACCTGGATGACGCTCTTCATACAGCAACAGACTCTCTTTTATGGGAAGGGGAAAACAAAGTTGCAATAGGGGCATCATACATTGTCTGCCCCTGGTTTAGAATTTCACTGGCTGGCTGGATGTGCCATCAACACACGACTAAAAAGAATGGTTATCGTTTTTGGTTAAGGTTTCTAATAAGCAATGGTAGTGATAGACTCTAATGTACTGATCTACAGTGTCAATGACTTTGACAGCTGGACTTCAAAGAAGCATGCTAATTACCTTTTAATATTGCTGGCCATCTTCAAGACACAAATTCAAATCCATAATATCAGAGTGATGATGTAGCACAGGTCACTGCTTAGGAACATGTGACTTTGCAAGTAATTACAATTAGGCGATAATTCCTAATTATGTTTTTTTTTTCATAATTAGAGAACTAAAGTGAGACCTGATTAAAAATCCTGCCCTTCATCTTCTTGAGAGCAAAGGTTAAAATGCAGTGTTGGTGGGACAGCCAGTCGTTGAAGCCTATGCAATGCCAAAGACCCAACATTATGAATGCACCCAAGAGTAATCAAGTCTGCCATCTGATTTTTTTTTTTTTTTTTGTAAATTCTGGTGTAAATATGGCTTAAGGTACATTAATATGAAACTTGCACAGTGCCACTGAGAGAATGAGCTCTGACAACCGGTTGTGGTGTTGGGGAAAATGCATGCAATAGAATAGCAGATACTGTGGTGTTTTGTTACTTGCAGAGATTAACACTGTGTCCACTAATTAGAAGTGACATCAAGAAATGAAATCAATAAGTGATTCCATATATTCATTTTACACCCCCCTAAAGGAATCTGGCCAAAGAGTGGCCAGAAGGCCAGATGAGTTTGGTATAAATACTGTATAATAAATACTAAATGCCTCCCAAACACTTTAGACACCTGAGCATATATGTGTGTATATTCCAGGAGCAGTGTTTATTTCTGAGATATCTTTTTGTGTTTTTTTTATTTTGGGGTTGTTATTCCTGCTTTTAAAAAATGACTGCAGTTCAAATTAAGCATGCGTGCTTGAACTAGGCATTTATTACTTCTCTTGAGAAAACAACATTTATTAAACATTCAGCTACTAGTAAGCATACGGGCAGAGATGATCTTTGTTAACATAGATTTGTACCATTTCCTATGTACATTAATATCCTAGTCACGTACATTTGCTGCAATGTACAAGCTTGAAATTCTGCCATAACATCTTTGCAACACTGGTGGAATGTCAAGACTTGTTGATGGTGCACCAGTGTTGTGACAGATATACGGAGTTCTAAGAACTTCTTTGCTGGTCCAGGTCTGGGCATTAGACTGTCAGAATCATAAATATTACTGGCACTGAGAAGACGAGAGGAAAACATGCACACAGAGAGACATCAGGATCACAGTAGTACCAATATCATCCTACTTTGCCTAGGGAATATTATTTAATATTTTATCAAGAGGAACTTTTGATCACAGTGAATTTTTATCCCTTCGAAATTGTAGCCCTCATTAGCGTTTGGAAAATGGAAACTTGTTCAAGCTGTAGAAATTGAATTTACTCTTGATAGTGGTTGCCCACTGTTTAACAGCTCATTAGAGCACAGAGATTTTTGCATTGGCTACATCATCGATGATAATACTTACTTTCCTTCTGAAATTATTCTGAAAGGGCCATGTGGCTACCTGATTTTTGCTACACCTTTCACTTCCCTGTTTAATTCAAACATATCAAAATCCTTTTTCAATCTACTCCCTTTTTTAATGTATGAGGATCATTAATTTGATTAAAGCATAAAGAGAAAATTAAAGGCTGCCTAGAGTCTTGCTGCCCACAAGATTACATGACCCCAAGGCAACAATTGTTAAACAACAAACATCACAATTGGAATAAATTCCATGACCTTACATCAAGCTAATACCTTCGGAGCCATCAGAAGATGAATACATAAAAGTCAAGTAGTAATCAGAACATCTAGTAATCCTGATTTTCCAGGAGTTTTCAAATTAACTGTCACAAAGAATCTTTAGTATGCAAAAGAGGACTTCTGGAACTTGCTGGCAGCTGTGATACCTGAGCCACTTCCAAGGCATTTTTTTGGTTTGCATTTTCGGTGAACGATTGCAACAAGCCTGCACTATTATTAAATGAATCTGAAAACTGATAAATTCTTCAGACGGAGTGTTGCCTGTTCAGCTATGCTTGTGGTTATTTGCCCATAAGAAAATATATAAAGTACATTGCAAGTTTTGGATCTGACCTGCAAGGCACATGACCTAGCAGACCCCAAATAGCTGCTGGATACATATGACAGTCTACAAATTTATTAATTGTACTGTGGTCCTTCTGACATGGACGAAGAGAGACCTTTCTTCCAAAGAACTCCACCAAGGAGAATAAATGGGATCTCTTTTTTTGTCGTTACAACAGCCCTGAGAGATCAAGGAAATTGCAAGAACTGGTCCACAGTCACTTGGTAGGACATGAGAATGGGTCCCTACGATCCCAGTGCCATAGTCTAATCATGCCCCCCACAATGGCTTTGTCCTTGTCTTATTCAGAGCCCTGTTTATGTCTATTTAGAACACGGGAGTCACACAGGTTTTAGTTCCAGTAGCTTTACGTGCCACCTGGATAGGCCAGACTCCCCCTCTTCAGATAAGAAAGAAAGCTGTACAGCCTTTGCACAATACAACAGCAAGGGCAAATAGTATTGTACTTTTCTGAGACCATTAATTTTTATACCAGTCTTCACCAGTCTTTGTACCAAGATATTGGGGGTAATGCAGAAGAAACAAACACATGATAATTCCAAATGCTGTTACAGATGTCTGTTTCTCAAAAGTGAGTTCAAAAATGCAGGCTGCAACATCAAGTCTGGAGTGCAGGTTTCAGATTTCATCAAACAAAGAGCTGCCAGGCATTCATCATCTTTCCTCTCCCATCACCTTCTTTCAAAACTCAAGGTTCCTATTTGGCTGCGGAATGAGGTTAAACAGAAATGGCAAATCCTTACATCATAGAATAGAATAAAATGCACTCTACTCACTAGATAAAGCCAATTTTAGCCAGGTTAGTAGTACTGTAATGCCTAATGGTTGGAAGTAGATGTTTTCTTTAGTCTGCATTCCTTCTTGGCTGATGTGAAAGCAAAGCAAAAAGCAAACTGTGCTGCTAATATACATACCACCCCATACTGCTTCAAGAACTCTCAGTATGTTGTTCAGTCATTCAGTCATGTCCGACTCTTCGTGACCCCATGGACCAGAGCTCGCCAGGCCTTCCTATCTTCCACTGCCTCCCGGAGTTTGATCAAATCCATATTGGTTGCATCGATGACACCATCCAACCATCTCATTCTCTGCTGTCCTCTTTTCCTTTTGCCTTCAATCTTTCCCAACATCAGGGACTTTTCCACGGACTCCTCTCTCCTCATGAGGTGACCAAAGTACTGGAGCCTCAGCTCCAGTACTTTGGTCCTTCCAGTGAACATTCGGGGTTGATTATACTCTCAGTATAGTTTACAATTTATTTATGCAGGCTACACATTGCCCCCCACCCCGTGAGTTGGGAACTCATTTTACCAAACACAGAAGGATAAAGCATATACAAACAGTTTGTATAACATAAAATATGTACAACATAAAAAATTCCAGAGATGGGGAAATTTGCTTAACAGAATCGCCTATGGGGAGAATCCGTACAACATAAAAATGGTTGTGATTAGGGATTACTCTGTTTTTAATGCCTTCCTATGGGAAATTTGTATAAAGGAAAATTTGCTTAACATAATTTCAAATTAATTCCTTTATACAAGGTACCACTCAATGGGGAAGGGGGTTATACAGGGTATCCCCCATTGTCCCCTCTTTTTAAAAAAAGCAAACTAAGCCATGTGGTCCTTACACAATGCAAAACCAAGGGGCAGTGGTACTTTTATTAGGCCATAAAAAATTAAAATGTGAACTTTTGAACCATCCAAGTCTTCTTCAGGCTATGCTTCAAGATCATGCTGATGGTGCCTGAAAGAAAAAACACACATGAAAGTTCCGTAAATATGAAGGTTAGTCTTTAAGATGCCACATTTTTTTGCATGCAAGTTCCAAAAGTCATAGCAGAGACCTGTGCCTGGTCTTTTTCTTAAAACTGAGTTCCAAAACACAGGCTGCTAAAGCAAATTAGAGCAGAGTGTATAGATATTATGTTTCTTTGACAAAGATGGCAACAGAGAGGGCAGGGCTCCTGTGCTCCCTCATTGCATGTTGCCTATCTGCATGTCTGACGCACACCTGAAGAGAGTTTCATTGTTTTTTCAGGGCAATCCACACCGACACCCAACTCATCATTTACTGTCTCCCTTTTGACTGATGGGCCCTTCAAATGACTTGGCAGATTATATGGTGCCCCGAATAGAATGTGTGTGTAGATACCATTTAGATAACACTTAGTTATTTTACATTACCTCTTTTTCATTTTTCATACCCTGTGACTAACAGAACCTCCTGTCCTGTTCAGAGTTTCTATCCTCGGGCTATACTCCTCAGAGTGTCACTGCGCCTGTACAGGAGAAGAAGATCCAAAAGAGGTTTCATTCCACAAAACTTTTTCAAAAGCACAGACTCTGAGGTCCACCGCTGTTCCTTTATTAATATGCTGTGATCGGGGCAGGGAATGAAAGGCCTCTGATCCGATTCCTGCAGGCTTCCTCCACAGTTGGCTCCACTTCATGAGGTTCGTTGGCATCACATTTGCTTCTCTGCAGATGACATTCAACCTCTGTTTCTTCATCCTCACCTTTTTATTCTGAGGTTCCTTTCCTCTTGAGAGAAACCCACTCTCTTATCCCTGTAATTGTTTTATTTTAGAGCCTTTGATCACACAACAGCTACGTCTTGAAAGACACCAGGAATTGCTCCCCCAAGTGAATCAGCACACTTCAAATGAACACATGGACTGATTGCAATGATGATGATTATTTTCCCCCAAGCTGTCACCCGTAGGCTAATATCATACAGAGGCTCTTCTAGAAGTGATGACCATCACTGGAAAAACTCGTAGCATAGTCCGCCCCACCGTTGAACAGAGTAAGGCATGTCGCTCAGGTGGCAAATGCTAGGAGGCAGCAGCAAGATGTGGAGAGGCCGCCAGGCTTCCTCGTGCCTCTCAAGACTATCTGCTGCCCTCCTGTGTGGTGGAGGAGAATGCTCCCCCATCATTAATGTGATAGGGATGGGCACAAAAAAAAATAGTGTTTTGTTTCATTTTGATTCATTTCCATCCCAATTTCATTTTGTTTTGTTACTAACAAAAATTTAAAGTAGTTTCGTTATTAACAAAACCAGCGGAGCAAGTGAATGTAGCTCATCCCTCCAAATTTCGAGAGATTTGGGGGTAAGGGGTCTTGGTTATTAAGCACCCTAGAAGCCTCTTTTTCTAATAGTAATAAGAAAGAAACCACTTGGCTTCTTTCCGATTCCAATTAGGGGGGAAAAGGCTCGTGTGGCACCCCCTTTGACGTTTAATAACTCATCCCCTCACCTCCAAATATCTCCAAATTTGGAGGGCTTAAAGGGCAGAGTTCAAGGAAGTTACCAAAGAAATTTGGTGCCCCTTGGACCCTATGTGGGGATACCAATGGAAAGTCTCAGGAAACTTCGACGAGTCCAGAACGCAGTGGTCAGATTCCTGACTGGGGAGGGTTACAGAGATCACATTACACTCCTACTAAAGCAGCTCCACTGTCTGTCATCCACCTACCGGGTACAATTCAAGGTGCTGACCTTAACCTACAAAGCACAAAACGCTCTGGGTCCAAGCTACCTCAAAGATTGAATCACGCAGTATGAACCAGCTGAGCGCTAAGGTCATCAGGAGAGGCCTTTCTCTCCATCCCGCCACCTTCACAGGTATGTCTCAGAAGAACACATGAAAGGGCCTTCTCGGCTGCTCCTCCGACTTTGGAACTCCCTCCTGCTATAGGCCAGGACAGCCCCATTTCTGCTGTCTTTCCAGAAGCAGGAAGATCTTCCTCTTCAGGCAAGCTTTCCCATAGTGAGGGACTACCTACTATGTGCATTTGTATGGATTACCATACATGATTGCATTGACTGTTTCATAAGAACACAAGTGTTTTCCATGTTGCTTTTCACCACTCATAATGAATTTTTCTTTTCTTCTTTCATGCTCTCTATAGCTCTAATATTACCTTTTAATGTTCTAAGATGCCTCTTCACACTCCCTGTTATTAACTTGAATATGTCTTAAATGTTCTGGACTATATATTGTCCCTCATTATTGTAAGCCACCTTGGGTCCTTTTCCAAGGAGAAATGTGGGGTAAAAATATTCAAAATAAAATAAATAAAAAATAAAATATATGACGGCTAGAATTTAGTTACTACGAATCTTCTCAGGGTGGCGATGAAATAACTTTGCTGTCCCTGCTGGCAAGAAAACACCCAGTTTTGTTCTAGGTAGTAATATTCTCTGTCCTAGTATGATTATGAAAGTGAAAGGGGGGGGGGAGAATGCTGAAATGCTGGGTTCTTCTCATTAATTGACCACAGCTTAATCACAGATGTATGTGCACCAGATGCTGGTTGCTAGCCTGAATTCAATTAGTGTCAAGCATAATCCCTGTCATAAATATGGACAAGACAAGGACCTTTTATGTGATGCCAAGTCCATGGGGACAATTTCCCTGTGCCTCATACAGGAACAGTCACACAGTAAAGAGAAGTGATCCCAAAAGATCTTGCATTCCATGCCATGGTCAATGCTGGGAATCTCTAGAGACCATGTCAGTCCCAAAAAGCACACCCAGCTATTGGCAGAGGATGCCATGAGAAGAACAGGGATAAAGCACATACGTACGTGCACACCACTGAAACCACCACCACCTTTTGATTGAAAATCTTGAAAAAAACTTCAGGAGGACTGCATGACTCACTTTGATGCTGCCTGCTGCAGTGAAGGGTTATGATGCTTTGGGCAAAGTTCAGCCTCACGGGTTGCCGTGGCATCAACAAAGGGACGAGACTGAGCTGTATGTGAATTAGAACAATCAGCTCATCACTGGTATGGTTGCTGAACACGGACAGGTGGTGTTGCTTCTTCCTGTCACCTCAAATGTGTAGCAAATGTACGAAACAGTTGCTTCCCTAGCATTTTGAAAAGGAGCTCTACCCCCACACTCCACCCCCAAAGTCATGTAGATGAAGGTTAGACAACAGATGGCCTGCGGGCAGCATCTCCACGCTGTAAACATTGTGATCTGAAAAGAGTAGGCCTCCATCTGCCCTTAGCTTCTGCCACTTTGCACAGAGAGAGAGAGATGAGTTTGGTTTTGTAGATTACATTTATTTATTTTTTAGCCCCTATTATTCTGGCTATGTAAAAAATCACAGTATGTTGCTATTTCCAAAGCCCTGTTCTCAGCAATTGAAGTACAGTGCTACCTTGTATAAAGGAATTAATTTGTTCCAAATGAAATTCTGTTAAGCAAATTTTCCTTTATACAAATTTCCCACAGGAATGCATTGAAAACAGAGTAATCCCTAATCACGACCATTTTTATGTTGTACAGATTCGCCCCATAGGCAATTGTGTTAAGCAAATTTCCCCTAGCTCTGGAAATTTTTATGTTGTACAGATTTTATGTTATACAAACCGTTTTTAATACGAGGGTCCCCTGTACTTTTTAAGCACATACACACACATTCCATGAATCGTTGTGAGTTTCATTCTCCAGGAAAGTGATGAGGTCATGATTTAGCAACATAATGTGTCAGATGCACCTTACTGCTTATATTTCCATGGCCCCTAGGAGTGCAGGAATTTACAACATTTGTATTAGGAGAGTGCAGCAAGCTAGTAAGATGGGCTTACCACTGTGAATTACTGTAAGAGTAACCATTTGGGATGGTTAAAGGAAAAGGGGAAACCTCATTCTTCTCATTCCCAGAAGTTAATTCATGTATAGAACCCCTGGAGGAGGTTTCTGTGAATGCAAGTGTGCTGAAGCCAATGGTGGAGGTATCCTCATACGGTCTGGTTTCCACTGCAGTCAAAGGGGGGGGGGGAATTAAGAGGAGACTATATCTTCAAAGAAGCTGCCTAGATGCCCTAAGCACATCCGATCTCGCTTGATTTCGGAAGCTAAGCAGGGTCGGCCCTGGTTAGTACTTGGATGGGAGACCACCAGGGAATACCAGGCACTGTAGGCGCCTGGAGTAGGAACTGGCAAGCCACTCCAGTACTCCTGCCAAGAAAACTCCATGGACATGGAGTCACGAAGAGTCGGTCACGACTGTAACGACACAACACACGCATATCTTCAAAGAAGGAAGAAGTGGCTTAAGGTGGTAATTACCTAAGCCCAACAATTTACAGGTGGGTCACTCATCAGAAACCAAGAGTGGTGAAAATGCCTGTTCTCTCTTTGATATCTAGGCCCCTGTGGTTTCTCGGACTGACTGGATAGTTTAGTGAGTTGGTTGGAACTTCAAGTCCCCAATATGCCTTCCTTTGAGAAACACCAGCCTGTGAGCCTTGGATAAACTGCGCATCACATGATGTCCCCAAAAGAATGATTAAACCATTTCTGAGTGCTTTTTACCTAGAAAACCCTGAAAGGGTCATTATAAGTCAGTTACAGTGGACCCTCGTGTAGCAAGCAGTTTGTTTAACAAAAATCTGCTTAAAGGAAAAAAATTCCGGAGATAGGGAAAAATCACTTAACAGAATCACCTATGGGGCAAATCCGTACAACAGAAAAACAGTTGAGATTAGGGATTAATCAGTTTTCAATGCATTCCTATGGGAAATTTGTACAAGGGAAAATTTGTTTAACAGAATTTCATTTGGAATGAACTAATTCCTTTATACAAGGTACCACTGTATTATAATTATGGTTACTTGGGCAACCTGTAATTCTTTTTAAAAAATATCTGGGGAGATGTGGAAGGAATTTGCAGACATAGTGGGCTCTTTTGAGGGAATCAAGGCTGCCAAGTTTCAGGTGAACAGGGGTAAGGATTTTTGTGCATTGCCAACCTATGCATTTGGAAAGTATTGGAAAAATACTAGACTTGCCACTGGCCATACTAGTTGTAGCATTATGAGAGTTGTTTCCCCCCAAAGAGTAATGTTTTCCCACTTCTGCTTTCCCCCCTATATTTCCCATGACATAATGTTTTGACAGTGATGCATAATATAAAGATGGCCTGCATAATATGTCTCTGAAGTTTCAGAAGTATAGATAGATCTATGTCTTTCATATGAATCTAAAGGATCACATAGACTTTGTGTTTATAACCACTTATAACCTTGTGTGATTACATTGGCACAATGTTTTCAATATCCATCACTCATAACTTTACATGGAATTTTACTCTCCTTTTAATTGCTCATGCTCTCTTGTAGCTTTAATGTAATGTTGTATTTTAATGTTGCACAATGTTCCTCAATTCCCTGTTCTCAATACTTGAATATGTCTTAACTGTACTGGACTGTATATTATCCCTCATTACTGTAAGCCGCATTGGGTCCTTTTCCAAGGAGAAAGGCGGGGTAAAAATACTCTAAAATCAATAAAATAAATTTTCTCTGATTTGGGTGAGTCACATTCTCTTCAGGGCTTATAGGAAAATTGTGTGAAATGGCACAGATCTCACAGATGTCCCCAGAGACAAAACTTAGATAATTTCTGGGAACTTGATGCAGAACCTTGCAGGTATGATGTTTGAGAACTGCTCCAAGGCTTTTCAAAATAGTTGACCATGATGGCATTGTCCAAAAGGCCATCTCATCCTCCCATTCTTGCACTGCCTCATCTGATATGTATTAGATGCCAAACTGTCGCCCTCTATCCATAGTCCCAATCTCATAAGGCAGGAAGAAATAACATGCTGCACTCTGTACACATCATATGAAACAACCAACGTTGCTGCAAAATGAGTTATGTCCTTCCTGAAATTAATAATTGTGGTCTCACTTTATTTGAGCCAGGACCCAGGAAAAGGAAACACAGAGTTCTGGGTGGCAGAAGTAGAGAAAATAATGTCAACCTATATGGCCAGAAGCAGGCTTTACTCTGAGGCAAGCAGGTGCCTAACAGGATTGATTGATTGATTGATTGATTGATATACCATGAAAATCATCTGGCCCAGGGGCCACTCTGGGTAGTGTACAACAGCGTAAAGTGCAAAAATATACCAACAAAAATATATAAATAACACAAGAATCAAAACTGGTCATAACACAATCTCTAACATATAAGCAAAACACAAGTCAAATAATAAAGCAAGGGACAGCCACTTTACATAAATAAAATCATAATAATTATAATAATATCTGAAACAAGTGAAAAAGCATCTGTACTTCAACAAGGCAAAATCAAACAAAAATATTGGACAATAGAACAAAAATACATAACAGTTCAAACCAAATCGACAGTGACAGTAGAAATGACATTTTCACGAGTCTAATTACTAATTGAATCAGGATAAGCCAGCCTAAATAACTTAAGTTTTTAATCAGTATTTAAGTGCCTCAAGTGAGGATGCCTGGCAGATCCCTGAGGAAAGGGTGTTCCACAGAAGTGTGGCGGCCACTGAGAAGGTCCAGCTCCTTGTCAATATGCTGGTTATTAATATACATAAATCCATTTCCAGGCTACCATGATCCCCCTACACAAGCAAGGCCAGGTGGGCAAAGGGTGGGTGACAGACGCAGGCCTTGGTTCTGGTACAGTTGATGGAATGTGGCAGTCTAGTAGATGAAGAAGATAGGCAACAGAGACAGCTGTGTATAAGGAAGATCAGTTTCCCATGAATGTGTACTGTAGCCATCAGCCTGAAGGGAGCTATTGGCTGTGATTAAAATGGTTGTGCCCAGCAAAGGCAAAAGGAGGACCAAAGAAAAGAGAGTTGGCAGTGCAACCCAAGGCAGTGCAAAGAGGCAGCTGGTGAGTAAAGCTTTCGTCTTCAGAGATTTGTCAATCACACAGTTTTTGCTGTGCCCCCATGCAGCTCAACCAGGGGTTTCTGTTTGCATTTTGCAGGTTCCTCTTGAAGACTGCCTAGTAGGGTTAAATTTCACAGTGCAGCCGGCAGCAGACTGACAATTCAGCTGAAATGTGTATCAGGTAAATTGCCAGTGACACTGAAGTTAATTGCAATTATTGTTCTGCACTGATATGCACCAGGGTGTGTTTATTGCCTTGTATTGTATTTGCATCCTGAAGAAGTCATTTATCTCATCAATTCATAACCCCTGTAATCAATCACCCTGAGTCAGTCAGTGGTTGGAATTATTCATGAAAGAATTGTCTTTGTTGTTGAACTAGAAGCAGCCATTAACTTGATGAGTCTGAAGCGCTTGAAGCAGATGAATCCATATGAAGGATGGGCCCCTACAGCAACATTTGAGAAATTGCTAATCCCTATACAGTCCATAATTAATTCCTGCTAATAAAAAGGAGGGTGTTTTGTTATTGTAATAGTTCACAATGTTTGTGACTGCACTTTGTGTAATGATATGTGTCAATGTAGCTATAATTCTACAGTTTAAGGGAGTGTCATTAAACCAGAAGACCACAATCCACCCTTAACTGTTGTTGTTGAAAACTAAATGAAACCTGATTGAGAGACCTTCCATATGACTGAAATTGGCCATCCCCTTTTCTCTTGCTTGGTAGCAAACTGTTGTGGGAACATAACAAAATTTAATATTTGAAACTGCTCTCTAATACTTCTTTTTTTAAAAAAGCTCGCTTCTTAACTTGGACAGCAAGGAAAGGCACAAGCACAAGATTAAACATCTAGGAAAGCTGAATATTTTAAAGTACTTATTGGTTTTAAAAACCAGCAGCATTAACCACAGCCTTAACGTCTTTAGTTGACCCCTGTGCCAACTAGGGAACTCTCTCTGCTGACCAGGCATTCTGACAGGGCAGCCAGCGATAAATGCTGAGAACTGGGTGAGTTGTCTGCTTGGGCTCTCAGGCAAAGAATAGATATTTGAGACCAAGTGAAAATATGTAATCCTGGTCCACAAGCAAGCAAAAAAATAGACCATACCTTCTCAAAGGGATACCAAAAAAAAAAGGCAGTGAAGTCCCATGACTTCAAGACAAGCATTGGGTTCTCTGGATGAGGTGAGGGGATGATAATTTTGGTGCCCATTCAGGTATATTTGGGATAACAAATGTTCTGTCTTGAAGAGCCCAAAGTGTTGACCCATGGCTGCTGGATAACAGTCAATAACAGAAGCACAAAGATCTAACAGAAAATGTCCACTGCTGTTTATAACACACTACACACATAGGTGTTAAAAATAATTTCAAATAATAGATAATAGACATGGGCCTTTCATTTTGGAATGGGACTGGTTCCGAAATGAATCACAGCAGCACAGGTACTATTTGGAACATGGACCGACCCTCAGAAATGAAATCACCCATTCACTTACCCTGGCTTACCTCCAAATACAAAAGTAGAACAGGTGAAACCTTTAGGCTACTAGAAAAATAACAAAAATGTTGCTAATATTTTGAGGCTAAAACCCTCTTCCTCAGAGCTGTACCAACAGGTTAAAACATGGCAAAAAGATGGAGTTGCCAGGAGTTATTTCTTAGATGTAAAGTCCTTGGCAAGATGGGCAAGGGGGGCCAGATCCTGGGGGAACAGTGGGGGAGGAGAAGAAGGCTCCCATATTGATAGTGCACCCCAAGTTTCTACTTAGGGAACCTTGAAGTGCAGTGGTTAAAATGCTCTTGCACAAAATATGTCCCCCTCCCCCCCCCAAAAAAAAGGTTCTTAGACCAGGACTTGTGGACTCGTGAGACTGAGCAGGAGTGATGCCAATCCAAATTTCAGGAGTACCTGGGTAGCATTACTGACTCTTACGTTGTATTTTTTAAGAACAAACAAACAACTCTGCCAGTTCTGCATATAGAAAATATGAGTTCCGCTAATATAATTTCGGCTAAAGAGCTGAAAATTCCTGCCACCATTTAAACTTTGTTTTCTAATATTAATAATAACAATTTGCTCGAGGGAGTGTGAGATGCCAGCACCCCCGTTTTATTTTTCAAGGTTTAAGAAGCCACGCAAGCCCTTGGGACCTGGACCTGTAGATCATGCCTTGCCACTGAAATGAAGTAGGTTTAAGGAAAAGAAAGTTCTTAATTTTCAACACTCAATATACTCAGACCTTGGGCAAGGTTGTCTTTTTTTAAAAAAAATCATGATTATTCTCCTCAGAATCAAATGTCCCATCACATTCTGTGATTGAATAATCCTGAAACCCAGATTACTTTTGAGAAATGATGGTGACATTCTAGCACTGTTATATATTATCCCTTCTGGGGGATGTTTATTATAGTATCAAGAAAACTTTATATCCTGGCAACATAAGAGTAGAAAATTAAAAAACCAAGAGGCAAATAACACTTCTAGTCATCTGTTGTTATTTCTTTGGGGGCTGGTTTTGAGCAGAAAAGGGAAAAGGAAAAAAACAAGAAAAAAAACAGCCCTGAACAGAACAACAACAGCAAAACCTAGTATCTACACAAATTAAACAATATGGTCATTCAACAACAAATGGTATCTGAACCACAAATGCCTGATATGATTTCCCTGAAATCTGTGAATATGCTCAGGAGTAATATCTTTTTCTTTCTTTCAGCAGTTTAGCCTACTTAATATGCTTATTATGGCTCCTCTTCTTGTTCTTTTATATATGTGCAACTACAGTTCCCAGCATGAAAGTAGTTCACTGCTTTCCTGTGACAAGTAACTCAAAATACTTTGTTACTTTGTTACTTGTGCTGGAAAAAGAGAACATCTGAAGATCTAGAATTACCTTCCCTGTGTCCTAGATCAGTGATGGCAAACCTTTTAGAGACCGAGTGCCCAAACTGTGATTCAAAACCCACACATTTTTCGCAAAGTGTCAATGCAGCAATTTAACCTGAATACAGGGGGCTGTGAAGGGGCGATGTCGGGTGTCCATAGAAATAGCTCCGAGTGCCACCTTTGGCATCCGTGCCATTGGTTCGTCAACACTCTCTTAGATGCTACAAATCCATTTGTAGCATCTAGGACATAGGGAAGATAAATCCAAATCTTCAGACGTTCTCTTCTACATTCAGCAGAGCAGAGATGACTTCAGAATGCTGGGAGATCCCAGTCCCAAACACTAATTTATCCAAGTCCTGAGATCCTTATCTACCTTCTGTAGAGGGTCCTGTACTTGATAGTGAGATCTTACACTGTAATTTTGAGGAATTTCCATCTTGGCCTTTCTAGCCATGGCCCATGACCTCTATGCATCAGCCCTTCTCCCTGCAAATCAGTCCTTAGACCAGTGGTGGCAAGCCTTTGGCACTCCAGATGTTTTGGACCACAACTCCCAGAATTCCAAACCTAGATTGCTAGTGACAAAGGAATGTGGGAGTTGTGGTCCAAAACATCTGGAGTACCAAAAGTTCACCACCACTGCCTTAGATTCTCCTGACTTCGCCTCTAATTTAGTTGTCTTTGCCTGCATCTTGATGCATTTTTAATGTTAGAATTCATCCCAACCAGGGCTGGCACTAGGTTTTTTTGTGCCCTAGGCGAGGGGTGGGCGGGGTGGGATGGGCGGCAGGGGGGGCGGATGGCGGGGGATGGCAATGGCGATGGGCACGGGGAGGCTGGGCGGCAATGGGTGCGGGGGCGGCGGGCAGATGGCGACGGGCGGCGGGGGGACGGGCGGCGGTGGCCAGCGACGGTGGGACCGGTGGGGGGGGCAGCAGGCTGGCCAGCACCCCCTCTCCATTTTGGCACCCTAGGCAACTGCCTAGTTCTCCTTAATGGATGTGCCGGCCCTGGCCACAACTTATGGCTCTATGATACAAGGTGTTTTCAAGAGGTGATGGTAACGTGAGTCAAACTCTGTCACATGTTCACTGCAGCATGTCCCTATCCTGTACACAGTATTTTTTGCTTGAGTGCCAAAACACAGAGAGGATGTCAACAATAAGCTTGTAAAAGGATTCCATGCATCAGCTCCAAGTACAGAGAATTTTCAAGAGTATGCAAAGCCCATCATAATGCCAGCAGAGTGATTTCTATTTTTAGTGACACCACGAGCCCATAGGGAACTGGAGTGAGCAGCAGAATTGTGGCAAGAGCTTCTGATTGCTCACAAGTGGGATGCTGAGCCATGCCAATCAAATGGTTTGCGCATAACAGATCAGGAGACACAGCCTGGGAAGTATGAAGAGCATTTTTAGCCAACAAGATGGTCTGCCAGTCCAAGGGCACATGGCAAATTGTGATTTACTGCCAGTGCCAGTGTTTCGCCCACCTCCCAAAAATAGTGTTATCTGCATTCAAGCTGGATGGCAATGTAATACATTGTTCTTTACACTTATACCCAACAGTCCTGTCCCCTCAAGGAGGGGATAGTTTTCTCCAGGGCAGGCTAGAGTCATGCTGAGGGAGGGGGTGGGATACGGTTACAACAGAGACTCCTCTATGGATATGTGTCTTCTCTTTTAGTTCTCATATAGTTCCCTAATCATTGTATCTCTCACATAAAGGCAGCTGGGCCTGAAAAGGATAATGGAAGATAACATAATAGCCCCCAGTCTTGGTCAACTTGTGCCTATCTTTAAACTCCCTATGCCAGGGAGGGATAAAATATGGCTCCACCAGCACACTTTTCTAGGCCACAGGATACCTCAGAATCTTTGTGCCTCCTTTTTCTTAAAATATAAAATAAAAATAAAAAGGAGCTTTTTGGTTTCCTGGAAGCCTCCATAAGCAGTGGCTTTTGCTTTGAGGTGTTTAAGGCCTCTTTGAGCCCTCAAAAGCTAGAAATTAGCACCTGGCTGGCCACTTGTGATTTGGGACCTTCCTCTCATTTCTTCCTTGTTTTCACCAATTTCTCTCTGAGATATGGCCTGAGTAGGTGCTATGAGTGTAAATTTGACCCTTAGGCTTATCAAAATGGCCCTCATTTAATCTAGTCTGCCATGTACTGCATTGTGAAGAAATCCCATTGGTTGACGACTTCTTGACCAAGCAAACTGTTTGATTGCACTGGGTTTCTTAATCTCCCTGAGATTTCTCACCTCATATGTGAGAATTAGACAACAAGTGCATTCCCCCCCCCACTGAGGTTTTTACAATTTGTGCCAAATGTCTTAATATAAACTCTGGGAAGAAAGCGCGGTATATAAATATAAAAATAAAGAAATAAATAGATTGTTTCTCTTTATTAAGCAAAGGATGCACACTCGGCAAGCACTCAAGTTGTAGCAGGCTTTGAGGGGGGGGAAATGTGAGCAACCTCTCCAAGGTTCCTAATTTCTTGGAAGTTTTGAAAAAAGGTCACTGTGTTGGTCTGTGCAAGTCCCTGAAACAAAGCAGTAGTTAATTGTAGTTTAGGGACATTATGCAGTTTATGTAGTTCCCACAATTTGCTGAGGAAAAAGGGTAATTACAAATGAGAAAACTCTTGCTAGAAGTAAGAGAAAAGGCTCATTCTTTTTCAGGCAAGGATTTGTTGTTGCTTTTTCCTCACATGAATTTTTCCTCAAATGAATAAGGATTTACGTTCTTATGATAGAATAGATTCAGGTCTCAGAGGTTCAAGGGGGGATTTTTTATTAGCAAGGATGACCAAGTAACTTGATATTCCATCATGCTATCCTTTACCCCTCCCCCCCCCCCAATCTTAGAGGCAATGGTCAGGAACTAGGAAAAATGTTCCCAGCAATGATTTATTGTTGTGAGTCATCAAAGCTGTAATGCTGAATTTTTTGGCTTGCTCTTCAGTGGTGCTTCTTGCCTTTGAACAGACAATTAAGGCCCATTCATTTCACAAAGAACTGCTCCCTCACTAAGTTGAAAACTGCAAAGTATTGATATGGATCAACACAGCTGTGCTTTGGATGATCTTTGAGGGTTTGGTTTTGCTGAGTGTCTGCACTTCGCAATTTACCACAACACCATTGTCTCCAGAACCTTGTTTCTACAAGAAGGTACTCATCAAGATGGAAGGGATCCCAGTAGCACTGAGAAGTAACCAGGAAACACTTTCTTTACTATTCCCACACAAATGAATCAAGACAAAAACTGGAGTAAAATTTGATTTCCATAACCTTTCTTGTTCCAGCTTTTTCCAAAGAGCAACAGCATTAATTTCATCAACAATGTCATTTCGTAATGATTTTCTTGGCCTCAGTAAAGACAACATCTGAGGAAGGGGATGCTGAGGGAGCTTGTGTTTGCATTTCTTTCTACATTTTAAAAGGGTTACTACTTGAATATAAGTACAGCATTTTTCTGTGTATAAGACTATATTTTTGTCTAAAATTGTTAGACTAAAAATTGAGGGTTCTCTTATACATGGAAGTAAGCCAAGGAGAGAACCATGCAGTTGCCAAACTAATACTGGGTTGGAAAAGTGGGGGTTGTCTTATACATGGGGGCATCTTATAAATGAAAAAAATACAGCATTTTATTGTTCTGTTGTTTTATTTACATGTATTTATAGTTAGAGATAAGGATCTTGTTTTCTTTTCAGTTTTCTGTTCTTTATAATGGGATGATTATTTGTATTCCTATGGCTTCTTTGCTGCCAATCTGTCTAATAATGCTCTGATAAGCCTTAGAAATCTGCTAACCTATAAGCAGAAGGTTTATCAAAGTTGAAGGCCAGGCGGAGAACTTCAGAGTTATGTCCTCCGTTTGATAGCTTGTTTGCTGCTCTAGGTGGGCTCCTGCTGCCAACATAATTCTTGCACTTCCAAGGACTCCATTAGGTCTTCTATTTCTCCGACTGGGCTCAAAGCCCATAATCAGCACACAAGCTCTTGACAAGAAATACAAAAAACTGCTGACAAAAATTAAGCTTGGTCAAAAAACAGACAGTCTGAGAGAATGCCATATTCTGACTGCTGACTGATGTTGTAGGTCTGTTATGCCTGTGACATTTGCTTCTAGCAACCTTTCCTGCCCCCGTGGAGTTCTTCATTTGGATAGAGTTTCAATGGTGCACTTTTGGGGGGAGGGGATCGGAGTTCTTGGTTGCCTGCTGTGAGCCTCCCACCGTTTTGGAACTAAGTACTGTAGCACTTTAAGAAAGCTGGACATTTTGAAAGGCGATGGAACATCTGTTGCATGGGAATGGTCAGGGAGTGAGACAGCAATAACTTGACTGTGAGGTGAAGGAACATGAAAGCAGTAGTAACCGCAAGGAACAGCAGCAGCTATTCCAACAAAAGTCCAGTTGCCACTCAAGGCACAGGAGGAGGTCTTTCCTTGGATACATTTTGCCCAGAGTCATGAGCTGGAGGGTGCTTCCCCCCAACACCTCTATGTGGGTTACAGCCAGGGCCGGCGCTAGGTTTTTTTGCGCCCTAGGCGAGGGGTGGTGGGTGGGGCAGAGGATGGGCGGTGGGCGGCGGTGGGGGTGGGGTGGTGGGCAGCGGTGGAGCGGGCGGCAGATGGCGGGGGACGCCGACGGGCATGGGTGGCGGACAGCGACAGGCACGGGGGTGGGTGGCGATGGGCGCAGGGGGCAGCGGGCGGAGGGCGACGGGCGGTGGAGAGACCAACGGTGGTGGCCAGCAGGGGGCGGCGGGGGGGGTCAGCAGGCTCGCCAGCGCCCTCTGTCCATTTTGGCACCATAGGGAACTGCCTAGTTCACCTTAATGGACGCGCCGGCCCTGGTTACAGCTTGCACTTGGTTTCTGAATGGATCATGCTCAAACTACATACCTTGTATAAAGGAATTAATTCATTCTAAGTGAAATTCTGTTAAGCAAATTTTCCTTTATACAAATTTCCCATAGGAATGCATTGAAAACAGAGTAATCCTAATCACAACCATTTTTATGTTGTACTGTTTCGCCCCATTGGCGATTCTGTTAAGCAAATTTCCCCTATCTCTGGAATTTGTACAGATTTTATGTTGTACAGATTTTATGTTGTACAAACTGTTATAAGAGAGTCCACTGTATTTTTTCTCAAGACAGTGCTCCAAAAGAATCAATCTGAATCATGTCCCCCATAGAATGCAATTGAAATTATTTTGAGGGTGCTAGTCAATGCACTTGAGGGCCATGGGTTGCCCACATTTTTATCTTAAAGGATGACCAATGGCTTTATCAAAGTGTCTAGACTTATTTGAATAGAAAACAGTGCACTTTTAAAGGCCTAGCATCTTTTCTCTGTTTTGCTTTTGGGATCTTCCCATGGAGCCCTCTCAATATTTGCAGACATATGAATGATTGATCTGTGCTATCCCAGCCAAGGCAAATTCACTTTTTGAATTTGTCTTTTCATTTTCTCTCCACATACACAGTAACACCCATGTTGTGAAAAGAGATGCTTGAGATTAAGATAAGATAAAGGAGCTGCAGAAACATAAAAGAATGTTGCATGGAAAGAAATGTGAATGCATCAAAGGCCAAAAAAAATGCTTTTGCAGAATCAGTCGCATAAAGTAAATTGTTCATCACATCAGAGCTTGGATGACAGAGTTTGTAAGCGTTTCCCTTCCTTCTTTAGTTGCCATGTTGATGTACAATTCTTACTGAACATGATGGCTCATTGAATTCTAATTTATAGTTAGGAAAGTTGTTTCCCCTAAAAAGCCCCTGGCATCTGGGCATCTTGCAGTTAAACACAATTCTTTGCATGTTTGTGCATGGTGTTCCAACTCCCCTCCAATGGGCCAACGTTATAGATATATTGTGGGAAAAGGCAAAAGGAGAGCTGGTGGATATCTCAGTGCTTTTGTTGTCTGGCTGTAAGTCAGAGGTTGGGGTTTGATTCCCCACTGTGGCTCCTTGACAGGGGCTTGACTCCATAATCCATAGGGTCACTAGTAGCAATAATTCAGAGAAGTGAGTGCATTCAAGCTCTGCTGTAGCCCATCCTTGAGTTCTCATTTGGAACTTATGGTAAGAGTTCTCTCTTACCCTGGTGTTTAAAGAAAGGGGGAAAATCAGTGAAGGACAATTACATCTGTCACCATTTCCCCCCACATTGTGTGATCTCAGAGTCACAGGCTAAGATTGGGGCCAGGCTTTTGTGACACTCCAGGGATTAGTTCTTTGCAAAGTAAGAGGGGAGACAGAACCTCCAACCACATGTGCCAAAATGGTGAAAGATATACAGAGATGCATCAACACTTTAAATGCCAGCATGTGGGTTCCAGCTGTAGAGCATGCAAGATGGAGAAAAAGACAAGGATACTGTACTTCTGAGTACATCTAAAGACATATCTGAAGCCTTGAGAACAGATTGCAAAATCTGGGTTTTCCAGGTTGGCAGCATCCAATCCCTGAATGTCCAGGTCCCAAACTTGAGTGCTGAGGAGTCGTCACTCTAGTCTAGCCTGTGACAGCAAATACATTGCTGGTGTTTTATTTAATATCACCCAGGCCTGACTGAAATATGATACAGCATGTCTTTTTACAACAAGATGCATACTTGTGCAAGTTTTTTTAAAAGTACATCAGGTGACTGTGGGACTGTAGTTTGGCTTAAAAACAAAGTGTGCCACCCCATTTCATTTGGGAGCTATAATTTTCCTTGCTGCTTCTGTGGTAGTGCAGCTTTGGAAATAAAGACATACCTTTGGAAAAATAGCAGCAGGGGATGGCCGTCCGGGGTTGTGGGATGGGGAAGAGGGGGACAGTGCAGACCTCCTTACCCTTGTAGCTAACCCAGCTATGAGTGCAGCCCTGACAGATGGATTCCACAGCAGAGAAGCACAATGATAGTCGTAAATGGGCCGTACAGGTTTCCGTACAGGGAAAAAAATGAATATATGTTGAAGGATGGCAGGGGGGAAAGTCCACACCTTGAATGGTTACCGCATTGTGACCCCTGTCTTCCCTGGCCTGGCCTTACCTTAGAGGATCTTACTGTCCCTAAAGGGAGAGGATAGCTCAGTGAGAGAGGCCCCGATCCCACGGCCAGAAGAAACAGCTTAAAATAAAAGGTGGTTTCACTGCGGCAATGGTCATGTTACCACATTAAAGGCGGTTTCTGTGTCCTCAAACTCTGTTTTCTTAACTGCTCCTGATGTGCCCTCACAACCCAGAATTCGCATCAAAGAGTCAGGGAAGTGGGTGTAGGAAGAGGGGAGGGGGAGAGATAAAAGGTATCAGAGCAGGTTATATTGAACAATGGTAGCTGGCGGGGTGTCAAGCTCTCCCCTCATGTCTCCTTCTCTCTCTCTCTCTCTCTCTCTCCCCCTCCCCTCTCTCCTTCTCTCTCTCTCTTCTGCCTATGCACCCGCGGGTATGTAAACACAGTCACACACAGCCTCCTTGTCCCTTTGCTGTTGTTGCTGCTGCTGCTGCTGAACCAGACTATTCAAAGCGTAAGCGGATTTTAGAGTCCCCACTGACTTCGCTTCGGCTAAAAAGCTGCATGCGAACTGAGGCAAATTATTCCCACCTCTGGGGTTGGTACTTGGAAAACTCGTAAAAGGGGGTATGGTTGCATCTTTTTTAAAAAAGCTTGGCTGCTCATGGGGGCACGGTTTTGGGAGGCAGTTTATCTTGAAGTAAGAAGCGAATTTTAGTGGTCATGGGATAAAGGTCTTAAGAGAGAACATTTGAGCATTCTCTTCTTCATTATGCTTCTTCCAGGGAGAAGAGCCAGCCTCGGGCAAGCTGTGCAGTCTCAGAAGGAAAGGCTAAACCACCTCTGGCTGCTTTCTATGTATTGTACACAATTATTTTTTATTATTGTCATTATTAGTCAAGGAAAGGGGAAAAAACTCTTCTGAGAAGTGTCACAGGTTGTGAAAACTTGGTGGCAATACCAGAGGTGAAGCACACGATGGCAGCAGGACAAGCAAGGAAGATTTCGTGACAAGCTGGGAAGATTTTTAAAAAAGGGATGTTAAGGGTAGACTAGAAAGAAATAAAGGACTTTGCCTCACTTTCAGCATCCTGGATTGGCAGCGATAGAGCCTTGTTTATCTCATAGGCTCTAACATAAGAGCACTGAAAGAAAAGCATGAGTATCTTACCTTTGTATTAGATAAAGGTTGCTCTTTTGATGCCATTAAAAACGAAATATTTCTGTTACCATGTCTCTGTTACTAAGCAATATTCCAAGAGGTTTTTTATTCTTTGAGAGAAAAGAGAGAGATGTAGGAAGCGTTATTCCCCTCCCCCCATGTACACAACATTGCCACAGTCGAATATTTATGCCACTAAATGCAGGTTTCTGGGAAAATTAGAACAAGTGGGATGACTGAACTCTACAAGAAAGCAATAGTTTGATTGAGGTGGTATTGAATGGGGAATGAGCTGTTGTTTGGCAATGCAACAGTAAGCCAAACCTTTCAGGCCTTGGAGGTGATTTGAGACATCCTTACATGTTAGTAATTTATTGAGTGCCTTCCAGGGTATGACCCACTCAAGTGAATTTATAATTGCATTTGGCAAGACAGGTTGAAGGAAACAAACATTTGCCGAGCACGCAAAAATGCTTCCAGCTCCACCACCACGGATTGTTTCTGAAAGAAGCACTTCAAAGCTGTCGATAGCTCCTTGTGAAGTGGAGATTTAGAAACAGGAAAAACATGTTCTTGTCCCTGTCAGAATACACAAGGCTTCATTGGAAAGCCTTGCCTGGTTTGTCCATATAGCGGGTATGAGAAATGAGATATTGATTTCTCAGAGACCACACAATCAGAAAGGCAAAGGAACCGCTATGCAGGGAAGGAGACACCAGCTGCTCCAGTTGCTTTGAAATCCAGAGAATTTGTTAAATAGCACACAGAACTATCACCAGGAAATGCATCTTCACCATTGAAATAAATATCTGTTCTCATATTGTCCAGTTGCAACTATGTGCCATATGCAGTATATATATTCTCACTCCATCCCCACCCACTCATTGTCCATCTAACAAGCCTATTCTGACAGGGTGGTGGGGTGTGAGCGAAACCAAGGTGACCTATAAATTGGAAGCTTCCCACCAACCTTTCTCAGACTGAAGAAGCTACTTGGATGAGTAGCATAATGTTTCGATCCCACAAGAAAAGAAGTCCAGTTGCCATGACTCAGCTCCCAGATGTATGAAATTGAATTTGGTTTGGGGGGTGAAAAAGACTCTGAGACATTGCTGTAAGCATAAGGTGTTTACAGGAGGAGCACTTGCACCAGCTTAGTCCATTAATAGAGAAACCAAACTGGTTCCAACAGAGGGGAGTGGCCAGCCAGCAGTTTGAGAATGAAGTGCTACTTTTGTGTAGACCATGAGCTGCTCCTGTGTGAATCCGTGCTTTTCTTTCTTCTGCTGATGTATTCATGATTGTTTCTTTACCATTGAAAAATGTGACTATTTCCCAGGAGTTAATTTCTTGCTGGCAACTTCCCACACACCTCACCAAAGGACTGTATGGTCTCGTCAATCAGAACTGCATGTTCAGATGACAATAGCATCAAATCCATGCTCTGCAAGGGTTGCTTTTACAATTAAACCAACTCCCACCCCCCAAATCCTCCTCAGTTGTCATGATACATTTTCCAGAGAATATTATCCCTCTGGAAATGAAATAGGAAAGCAAATAATAATACATCTCTGCTTCTGTACTCTGTTTGTATTAGGTCAATAGAGACAGCAGTAGCCACTCAGCACCTCATAGCATAAAATAACACATTCGTAGATTTTCGAACATTGTCTCCAGCTAATAATCTATAAATATAATAAAGTTGTGATAATCTGTCTGGTAGCTGATCACTGAAAACATTATGTTTGCTAATTAGAACTGCATCTGTGGAAGAAATGAGTGGCCCAATAAGCAGAGTGGGGATATAGAGCACTTTTGTGTGTTGATGGTCTCATGTTCAATCCTGGCTCTTTCCCTTCCAAAGGTGTTCAGCTGCGAGGGTAGCTGAACACCTTTGAAAGGGCTACCAGAAACTATGGAGCAGTCCAAGGGACAGTCTTGTGGAGATTGTTGGACTCCAGTTTAGGCTGATAAGAGCTGCAGTTCAACAACCTGGACTGGATGGCCCTTGAGGTCTCTTCTAACTTTATGATTCTATCAAGGTCCATTCCTACCATAGAGATTTCTGCTGCCAGTTGATGTTGATAATCCTGGACAAGATTGGCCTGAGACATTTTTCTGTATGAATGAAATGTTAAGATGGCACTTTCCTCACAAAGTATTTTGACAATGGTGATAACAGGGCATATTTCATTACAGCTCTCATAAGGTGTGGCAGGTGGCCTGTTTGGACTATGGTGCTACCTTTTCTAAAGAATGGTCAAGAAAAGGATGGCTGGTTGAGGGCCATCACTCTCCTTCCAAGGCACAGAGTATTTACAATCTGAGGTGACGACCTAATGGCTCTGCTAGCACAGGCCTATGCAGAATGCGAGTCTAGACCAATCTAAAGCAGCTTCATATGCTTAATGATAGGTATGTGTGTGCAGCATCTCAGCTAAATTTATTGCTATCAGCAGTCCAGGAAGAATATTCTAGAAAAGACCTTTCTCTGAGACACTGTGGAGCCTGTGTGTCTTAAATGAAACTGAGGATCTAATTTTTAATTCTGTTAAAGTCAGTATATTCAAATTTAAGGCCAAATCTTTGATGGAAAAGTGAGGTTTCTTTCATTCCTTGAAGTAACTGATACTCAGTATGCTGCAGTGGAGAGAGGGATGGAAGAGGCACCAGTTCAAATCACCATGGAAACTTACTGGGGGTGTGGAATTGTTAAAACAAACCAAAACCTTAAAATGTTCACTTACTTTGAAAACCCTATTATGTGTGCCATAAATCAGTTCCAACTTCTCAGAATAAAAAACAAACTAATTATTTTTTTGCTAAAGGTTTCCCCTGTACATGCGTGCTAGTCATGCCTGACTCTAGGGGTGGTGCTCATCTCTGTATTCAATCTGAAGAGCCAGTGTTGAGCAAGTCCGTGGCCACGTGGCCAGCATGGCTGCAAGGAAACACTGTTTTACCTTCCCGCTTTCTATGGCGGTACCTATTTATGTGTTTGTATTTACATGCTTTCAAATTGCTAGTTTGGCAGGAGTTCATGTTAGCAGCGGGAGCTCACTCCACTACGTGGCACCCAGGATTCGAACTGCTGAGTTGCCAACTTTGTAGCCAACAATTTTCAGTGCTCTAGCCCGCTGAGCCACCACGCCCTTTATATTTGTTAAAAGGAATAGATAAATATTGACTTATATTAAAGATTATTTGTTGGTTGATTTATTCACTAAAGGAATTAGGTAAGACTATGCCTGCAAAAATGGCCTTATTTTTCTTTTTGCCCATTGCTATGAGACAAAAAAAAAATGAAAATCCACAGTGTATGCTGTCCTGGTGATCCTGATCTGTGAATTCTGACTGATGATCATGTGCTCTTTTCTGTAAATTGTTTCTCATGGATGAATGGCTAGCTATATATAAATAAAATCTATTTTTACTACTGTGTTAGGACATAAGGCAGCTTTATTCTAATATTTGAGTGATTCTCTTTTCTCAGGGCTGATTGTCACCAGAGTAAAACCCCATGAATTTAAATGGAAGAGAAAAGAAAAACATATGGTGTGAATATCTTTCCCTCTCTTTCCCCCTAGTAAGTCCCTAGTGGGGACTTGATAACAACAACACCTTTATACATAAATTAGTGTGGGATATTCTCTTGCTGAAGAGTAGAATAAAAATTCTTTAAATGATAAAATGTGGAATAGAAATACATAAAACTCCTTATGAGATTGGTATGAACTGATAATTTCTCATTTCTGTATCCAAAATGGCTAATGGATATTGACCATAAAGCTACATTTGAGGGTGGTACATGTGGACAGAGTTCTTCTGAGCATTATCATATGTACAGGTATGTTAAGAATTGGGTAGTAATTTGGTTCTTTCTAGATCTGTTTCAACATTATCCTATAAAAAGCCCAAATATATCACACTTGCTTCATGCAAGTGTTTTCATCATTTTGTGACTGACACATTGAGGACAACTTTGTGAGTGAGCAGAAGTTTCTTTCCAGCAGAGGAAATGTGTCTGCTGGGAAGATTTTTGGAAGAAGGAAGAGAGCCCATTTAATGCATTTAAATATAAAGGAGTTGCTTAGTAAGTTAAACTGCTCTTCATCAATAGGGTGGCAATCAAATAATGCTTGGAAAAATAATTTTCTGGATTAAGCTGCCAGAACCCCACATAAAACATAGTTAGAGATGTGCTATTAATGTGTCGGTACTCAGGTGTGCATTGAAGACCACTTGCTTATAGGATCAATATGAAACTGGTCACTCTGGTCACCTGAAGGGATCCCTTCCTTAATTTGCATAATGTACAGTATTTTGTCCTTGCATACAGGTTTATATTCTCATAGTGTGTTTCTCCTGCTCTCAGTTTCCTTCTCTTTCCCAGGCATGCGGCCAGTCAAAGCATCCCATCAGTATTTCTCTGCTTCCATATATATTTACTGCAATAAACATTCTTTTCTTTTTATCCAAAACAGTCTGCTGTTTACACCTAACAACAGCTTCCATGCATATCAAACAAGCATAGGAAATGTATGTATTCTTATATTCTCGTGGGCATTCCAATCATTGATAGAGGATAGTATCTCAACTTCTGTGATGCTGGTGGGTTCATTTTGGCCTTGGCGTCCCGTTTTAGGTATGACTCAGAACATCTTTATAAGTGAAAGGATTCATGTAATTTTTATGATATTCATGATTACATGCAGTACCTCCGATACATGGAAATGTATCAGAAAAGAATTATGGTTTCAAATGGAATGTAAATGGTAAAATGCTATTGCAAAGGAAAAACTGCTTCAGAACATGGTGATCATAAATGGCTACAATTAATGGACAGAGTGTAATACGATGGATTATTCTGAGATGTAATAATTAAAATTTTATATTGCTGAGATAAATCATTAAAATGGTCTACAAGAATACAGTGAGTGCCGTTTGCAGCTGCATGGAACATTTATGGTTGCATTTTATAGAAGGAGAGAATTCCCATAATAGTATTACTAAACTGTTGGGGATGTCAACTGATGCATCACAGACTGTAGCAGACTGCCTTTTTAAGTATGTGGAAAGAGAACTCAACAGTTTCAGAGTGATCCCCATTCCACCCATGCTATGCAGGCACCATCTGGTCAAGTCCTTAACATTCTGGTGTGCTTTTGATAATGCTGCCCAAATGGGGACTATTGATAGAAACAGACATGGGACCAGACTACCTGAAAGACTATGTTTCCCCCACAGAATCCTGACCAAGCTCTGAAGTCTTCAAGGGAGGGCCTTTTCTCAGTTCCATTACCTTCAAAAGCATGTTTTATGGACATGTGCATAAGGACCCTTGCAATTCCTGCTCCTAGGCAGAGGAATGCTCTTTAAAAGTAAACCTGTTCTAGCCCTCACCTTGTCTCTTTCCATCAACAGGGAAAAACCCTCTGATCCAGGAGAATGCTTATGGACCCTGTTTTCAATATAATGCTTAATTCTTTTAAAAATATTTGTGTACTTACTCTTTCTTACCTTTTAAAACATTGCCTTTTTAATTATATAAGCTGCCCTGAGTCTTTTTAAGTAGCAAGGTGAGGTAAAAATGACTTAAATAAATAAATAATAACTGGCTTGCTGCTGCAGAAGATATTTTAATGTGTGTATGTGAATTAACTGCTATTTAAATTGAATGTATACTGCTTATATACCACCCCATGTGATTTCACATCACAAGTATTGTCTTTCTAATTATGTAAGCTGCACTGGGTCCTTTTTAATAAGAAAGGAAGGATAAAGATATATGAATAAAATAAAATAAATAATCATCACTGTTATTTCACTAGACTACTCTGGAGAGATCATGTTTCAAGCTCATGAAGCTCAGACCTGTGCAGACTTGTGTGTGTCTATTGATTTCATTAGGTGTATGGATGCAAATACAGTAATACCTCGGATAAAGAATGCCTCTGATAACAAATTTTTCAGATAACAAATGGAAATTTCTGGGTATAGATCTGCCTAGGATAACAAATGTTCCCTATGGGCTGCTTCGGATAACAAATGTTTCATAATGCCTTGCAAAAAAAAGTGTACCCAGGATGTATTGCACCCCCTGTAGTTTGTGGAGAGGTGGGAGGAGTTAGCCCCCCCCCCATTTTTGAGCCATTCTGGACATGTTTTGCTGAGGGATTTGGACCTTTCGAACTTGGAAAGGCAGGGAGCTAGCTTTTATTAATCTTTGCACTGTTTTTCTTTGCATTTTTGGCAGGAAAAGGCTGGGGTAGTTATGCTGCTTTCTTCTGTCCATGTTTGCAGTCTTTTCCATTGCTCTGCAGGCAAGAACAGGCTGGATTTCTCTTGCTGCTTATGTTTGTCTGTTTGCATTCCCCCCCCCATTGCACCTTGGGAAGGAATAGGCTGGGGTAATCTTGCTAGCTTCTCTTGTCCATGTACGCATTGCACTGCAAGGGAGGTGTTCTGGAGGGGGTGTTCCAGCCTAGACACTCCCTGCCCTGACTCCCCCTGGAGGTTTACGTCATCTGTCCATGGGAGGGAATAACCTAGCTTTTCTAGGTGCTGTCCATGGTACTGAATTCATGCTGTTGTTCAGTCGTGTCTGACTCTTCGTGAACCCATGGACCAGAGCACGCCAGGCCCTCCTGTCTTCCACTGCCTTCTGGAGTTTGATCAATCCATGTTGGTTGCATCAATGACACAGTCCAACCATCTCATTCTCTGCCATCCCCTTTTCCTTTTGCCTTCAATCTTTCCCAGCATTAGGGACTTTTCCAAGGAGTGCTCCCTCCTTATGAGGTGGCCAAAGTACTGGAGCCTCAGCTTCAAAATCTGTCCTTCCAGTAAACATTCAGAGTTGATTTTTTTCAGAAAGGATAGGTTTGATCTCCTTGCAGTCCAGGGGACTCTCAAGAGTCTCTTCCAGCACCACAGCCCAAAAGCATCAATTCTATGGAAATTAGCCTTCTTTATAGTCGAGTGCTCACTTCCATACATCTTTTCCTACTGGAAAAACCATAGCTTTGACTATCCTGACTTTGTTGGCAAAGTGATGTCTCTGCTGTTTAAGATACTCCTAGGTTTGCCATCACTTTCCTCCAAAGAAGCAGGTGTCTTCTAATTTCATTGCGGCAGTCACCATCTGCAGTGATCAAGGAGCCCAAGAAAATAAACTCTGTCATTGCCTCCATTTCTTCCCCATCTGTTTGCCAGGAGCTGATGATGGGACCAGTGGCCATGCTCTAAGGTGTTTTTTTTATGTTGAGCTTCAGCCCATTTTTTTGCTCTCCTCTTTCACTCTCATTAAGAGGTTCTTTAATTTTTCCTGGTTATTTGCTAGCAAGAAACACTGTGTCACCCACAATGTGTTAACAACAAAACAGGGTTGTCTCCAGACCTGTTTATTCACAGCCATTACTATCTAAGTGTTGGTCATGTTTTTGTAAGATTTTTGAAGGTTGCATTAACCATTTAGCTGAAGTATATAAGAAATATCATCTGCTTCTTACATCATGGTGATTCTGTCTTTGAATGGGGAAACTCCAAACAATGTTCTGTTGCACCCAAGCCATTTCCCAACATTTTTCACCCAACCCATTATTTTCTTCTGGGACTTCTGTTCCTTACAAACCACCTCGCTTTAACCATTTGTCTGACAGTAACACATCCATTTTAGAAAATTAACTATTTCATTCTACATGTCCTACCATATTTAAGACTGGTCTTCTCTCAGCTCATTTGTGATTTCATGAAACTCTGAGCCATACTGAGAGGGGGGTGACTTTGAAATATATTAGCTTTCTTAGTTGAGCTTTGCAATAATTAAAAGCCTTCAGCATGGATAGACTGAGTATAACTTCTTCATTCCATTCTTGTTTTTAATTTATATTTTCTGCAACCATTTACTTTTTTCTTCTTAGATCTTCAATGAAATCACAGTCCTTTTCTGAAGATCCAGACATTAGCTGTGGCTTCTGCTTGTGAACATTGTTGGTTCCCTGGGGCCTATAACTTTCAACACCTCTTCTCCACTAAAAACAGCTTGTCAGCAATTCTTTTCCTTCACATTACTAACTAAACACATCCTGCAATAAAATCTGCAGCACAATCCCTAAGCACTCTTGTCTTCTGTCAAATTAAAACTCTTGCAGGCCAACACACCACTGCTGCTGTCGACAAGTGTCATTCCACTGAGCATCTCAGAGCCAACTGAGATTCCCCTGACAGTTATTAGTGGACAGGAAAATGGTGCATTAACAAAGCCCTTCTCTGGATGAGCCAGCATTCTTGCTGGAAATACACTGAATCTGTGGATAAAACAGCAATCCCTTGAGTATGAGTTACTTACAGACCAGATACTTCAGGAAAGCATATGTATCTGTATATAGAGGAGGAGGGCAGGAGGAGGGCAGGAGGAGAGCCATTCTGTAAAGAATTTCCCACTTTTAAGCTATATTTGCCATGCTAGCCAGTTTCTATTCAGCTTTCAGGGATTACTAAAGCACCATAGTGCTTTTGGTTTTTGGAAATTACAAAACAAACAAACCAGGATGTGCGTGAGTCAAAACAGAAGAGTGTGAACCGCTCAAGGGGGCTATTGTGCCATTTCCCATCTTTGTTCTTTTGTGATACCCTGATGGAAACACCATGAGCAATCATTCCCAAACCCCAAACTACTTGTGACGCTTTGCTGTATATATGGACATGAGATGTGAGCAAGTGAGCTGCCCATTTGCCTTGTTTGGCAGGCTGAGCTCTCTGTATGCTTCTCTTGTAGCAGAATGCGGGGGGTGGGTAGGGGAGGAATTTGAAGATAAGGAAGCTGTTTCTTCCGAGCTGCCATATGCAAAACATTTTCAAATCTGGATCAGACTTTTTAGTTCTCAGCAAAGCTCAATGCAAAGAAAAAGGACTGTCATTGCTTGGTAAAGTTAGGTATATTGTTAGCTATGAAACTTTAATCATATTAACAGTGTATGTAAGTGTATCTGAGGACACTGTTATGCTATGTCTGTCAATCTATTTCAGCAAAACATTCCTGCACAAAAACTAGGAACCAAAAGATCAGAGATGCTAATCACACACAGTTCCCCCGAGAAAGTTAAAATGGAATTCCATTCACTTTCATAACATTGCTGACATAAATAGGTTGTACAGAAGGTGAAATGTTACTAGCTACTACAATGTATGCTTCACTTTTTTTTCCAAATTCCATTTTAAAAAAAACTTCTCTGTTTTATAAATCAGAGATATTTTGTCTCTATATCCACAATTCAGAACACCAGGTAATGACTTAATACAGGGGTGACCAAACTTTTTGTAAGGAGGGCCAGATTTGGTGTCTGAGAATGTGTCAGGGGCCGGTTGCTCCCCAACCCTGCCACCCCACTGCAAGCCCCACCCACTTTCTTTTAAAAAACATGGGCTGAAGGAAGGGGAAGGGAGGGGTGGGCCAGCGAGCCGCAGGCCAATCAGAATGGCCTGGCGGGCCGGATTTGGCCCCCGGGCCGGACTTTGGGCAGGCCTGACTTAATATCATGCTTGTGTTGCCAGAAGGAAACATGATGCTAAAGTTTTAATGGCAAAAGGCAGCCTGAACCGTGAAAGCAGCAATGGCAGTAGTCACAACGGTCTACAGCAGTGGCTAAAGCAAAAAGAACTGGTACATCCACAGAAGTCAATATACAGATGGGAGACAGAGTCTCAGAATGTATAAAAAAGTAGAAAACAATCTTTATTCTCTGTTGAATCATTTTAAAAAATCTCTGACTTGACGCGTTTCAGCAGGGCCTTCTTCAGGAGCTGAGCACAACAAAATTACAAAATTGCATATGAAATATCCTTCTGTAAAAGAGAGACAAGGCTTAGGATTTGTAAACTTACTGCAGTACCTATAATTAGCACAATAGGCATGGCAGAATACATTTCATAAAAATAACATGACATAAAACTGTATGCATACCAAGTTTCTTTTCTTCTTTGGTCTGTAACAGCTCCAGACTGATTAAGAATCAGGGCACTGGTTAAGGGAACCTTCATACAGAGCTGTGCACAGTATCAAGGCAGATAACATTGAGGTTATTATAATAAAGGAAGGAAATCTATCTCTTTGTTTAACCCATGAGGTACTAGAATGTTTAATTTCAGGACCCAGTCTATCTCTCTTCTCCACAGGGACCTCTCATTTCCTACTTTTATACATCCTGAGACTCTGTCTCCCATCCATATATTGACTTTAAATGGCAGTAGCTACCAACTTTGGGTAACCCAGGTTTTGTTGGACCGTAAATCCCAGAAACCATCACCACCAGCTGTGTAGGCTGGGGTTTCTGGAAAACAGAATCCAAGAATACACTGGTTTACACACTACTCTCTTGCATTCGCTATCATTTACAAAGTAGCACCAAGCAAAGGAAAATCTCAAAAGCTGACCCTTTTTAAAATCACTCAACACAAAACAATTGTGAGGGCTGTTTCTTAACAAATGTGAATGAAAAATATAAATTTTATTTTGTCCAACTCCTGTTTTTATAATTGCCTGCAAAACTCTGCATTGAAAATAGTCTGTTGTATGTTTAAATATGCATCAATTGGGAACTGCGTAACCACTGCACCACTGAAGATCATACTCCATGTCCTTTTTCCTGAGGCGTTCTGGCCTTGATTGAGTAAAAGGCTTTTCATCATTGCCCTCTGTTTACAAACAGCCAGCACATATAACCTGATGCAGAATGTTACAATAAAGTTCAGGGGGTGGGGGATATGGTGGCCTTTTCCGGCTCTGGCAGTTACAATCCGGATTGTGATCTAAATGTACAACAAAGGGAAAATGTGGTTTTTAACCAAGTCCCATGAAAGCCCTCTTTTGGCATAGCCACTAATCCAATTACTGTACAATCAAATTCTTATGTGAGGGGAAAAGACTTGTTCTACGAGCCTTTTGGAAAAGAACAGCCCTTCAGTCACTCCTCACTGGCTTCACCTCCTTTGTCATGTCATTTTAAAACTCCCTATCACCCTCCAGGCCCTGTATCAGGAAGATCAGAAGAAGGAAACCTACTTTGACTCGGTAGACCTCCATTTAAATGTGGAACCATGGTCGTAACGTGTATGATGGATGTCAGCTCAGCTCTTCCCCATTCAATGTATAAAAAACCCCCAGTAAGATCTGTGATTGAGACCTTCCCAGGAATATACAAATAGGGCTCATGAATGGACAGATCCTGCAACCCACATCACTGACAAATACTCAATAAATAAGGTAAGAGAAATATTTATTTAAATTTTGCACAAGAACGAGCTTATACCGAACAAATTCAATAAAGAAATAAGTGCAGCTGAACAAGGAAATATAGATGATTTCTTCCATCAGAAAACATTTAGTAGTCATGCCTGTGCATTATTTCTTAATTATTATTATTCTTCTTATTTCTACTATAACTGGAACCCAATTTTCTGAGCTGTACATATGTCACGACAACATTCCATGTTTTTAGGAGATGCCTTTGTTGTATTCCAATTTCCAGCAAATTTTGCAGTGACTGCCATTTTTTTAAAAAAAAACCAACCCCCCCCCTCAAAAATCAATCTGCTAATGTATGTTCAGTTATTGGTAAGGTTTTTTAAAAAGCAAAACAAAAAGAATCTTGGTGTCCAAAGATGAGGTGTATTTGCAAAAATCAAAATATTCTCCTTGCTTGAGGATCCTGACACATTTCTGCTTATGTCATTTTCTCGTTCTAGTCCAATATCTTAAATATTGATGTCAAACACAAGATGAACCAGAAGTCGAACCTCACATCCAAACACAGGTTTTATACATCTGAACTTGTTCCTAGATTTACACATTTCACTCAGATTGAGGAAACTGGCAGCTCATTCAATCTATAGCATTTCTGCACTTCAATTGGACAAAACTGATCTTGCTCCAGTTTTGGCTTTATACAATTTTTGGTCTACGAGTCTTTTGCAAAAGAAAATTCTATAACCAGAAACTGTCTGCAACACATGGTCATTAGCTTCACAGCTCCTGAAGGCACTGTGGATCCACTGAACAACAGACATGCCCATTCTGGAGAAAAGAAGAAACATAAAAACAAGAAAAAGCAATTTACATTATGTTATTATATTGTGCTGTTTTGTTTTATAGATAGATAGATAGATAGATAGATAGATAGATAGATAGATAGATA
>JAHTLZ010003526.1:47595101-47620036 GCA_023846285.1 Phrynocephalus versicolor | reverse complement strand
GATAGATAGATAGATAGATAGATAGATAGATAGATAGATAGATAGATTCTGGCATAAAGTACTGCATTTCAAAAAAGCATGATGTGTTTCTTCTCTTGCTATAATCTCTCTGTCTTGTCATCTGGAGGCTTTGTTTCACTTGCCCCAAGTCAGTGATGCAGAAAGTACTTTTTAGGCCTACCGTCAACAGTGCTTCCATTAACTCACATGTACAGCTTAATCAAAGTAGACAATTAGATTCCACAACACCATTTACCTAAAGCACGAGAGACTGATAGCTAGGTCTGGAAGCCAATTAAAGTATTAAGGTTTTAAATTAGCTTAAGTCTACATGATTTAGTTTAATAGATTTGTAGATTTTACTATACATTCCAGAAAACAAGACCAAATAGTCATCCATGAGCTGATCCATACATTTTGTTTGCTCATGATTAAGGGGTGTTCACTCACTGATTGATTTGGATCTACATATTAATACTGTAGAAATGAATGAGTCTTTCTCAGTTCCCTTCCATTTCACTTTGATATTGGGTTATTTTTACAACCTGCATCATTCCAAATCTGTAAGCCCTGTTGGCTCCTTTGCCTCAAACAAGTTATCCTGCTTTGCAGGGTGGGTGGGTTGTACAAATAGAACTCAACTGATATCAACTATAATATAATCTGTGGGTTTTTTTTTCTCCAGCCTGAAGTTCAGGAAAAAGAAGAGGAAACTCCCTTCCAGTGCCTTCTTGCCATAAACTGAAAGCCCAGCTGGGTTCATGCCAGATGAAATTGACAAAAATAGTCAGTTTCACCAGGAAGTTGAGGGGCAGTTGCTGGAAGGAAAACTTATCCAGCACTGCTGTCTCTTGCAGTCTGCTTCATACCTGGCAGGATCAATATGCCATGGTGTTTTTTTTACCCTGCAAGGGTAAGAATCTAATGGCTCCAAGCTTTTCTTCCAGGATTTGTTTTGTTATTTTTACATCACCTGTTCCACTTTTGTATTTATCCTATATAGTAACTGATTAAACATCTTTGAGTTCTGCTGAACAGGACATTCTGTCCCCTACTCTCCCCTTTTCATGCATACTCAAAATGACATCAAAGCAATCAAAATTGTAATGACAGGTTCTGGAAGTGATTCATCCTTCTTTGATTGCCCACATAAGGACAAGGCTTGTATACAGCCCTTTAAAAGCATAGAGACAAGCTGGGGAGGCCATTGTCTAACTTGTCTACGACTACAGATGTAGATAGAGAAGAACCAGCAATTATGTAGAAAATCTGGACAATTAAGAAAGAAAGGCAAAAAAAAAATTCCAGTTGACTAAATCCACATACATGCTAGTCCTAAGCACATGCACTTGCTGACTAAAATGTCCTTTTCTAGTTCCTGAGGATTAATGTTTGGCCACACCCAGCTTTATTGTATGATACTATCAAGTTAGGCATTTATCTACCTGCACATAATTATCTGTCTGATAGGTAGAGCAGAAAATGTCAAAATTCTGAAAAATTGTGTCTGAATGTTGCAAAGAAGGGTGAAGAAATTGGCACGAGGAGGTTGCCTCTCTTGGTGATTGTCCTCTCTGAAGAGTAATTTATAGTTCCACTTTTGTAACCAGGTATGCATAGGATTACACATAGTCAATTTGTTCCTTTCTTTTCCTGACTCCTTCTTCGACAGGATCGCAGGGAACCTTGGCTACAATTTCACTGTTCACTTTCCACTTGCAATTTCAAATGGGTTTGTGGTTAAAGCAGCTTTAGCTGATGCCTGGCTTTTCCGAATTCTTAAAGGAATTTGTGTAAACCTATTTTGCTGTAGCTTGACTAGAGAGGCTTAGCCTGCAGCTTTGACCTTCCATGTGATGCATTCTAAGAATGTTGGAGGTATTAACATTCTGTGCTGTGGTAACACCCTATATGAAGTATACAGTGGCATTAGTTGAATTTGCATGACCTTTCTGGATCGTTTTAAAATGCAGAATATTTACACCATTTTAAAGGGAAACATGATGATTTCACAAAATAAATAAAGCAGAGATTCCATTTCATGGATTAAAGTAGGATATTTCTGTGGTTTAGAGTATTTAAAATCCAAACCAGCTGCTCTTTCTCTTCAGATAATATGGTCCAGACATTCTTTTCATATTCTACTTATATGGGGAAACAAACCAAGAGATGCATGGATACATCAATTAATGTCATCATGAGGGAAATCTTGCCTCTGCAAGCTAGCAACAACCCATAGGGGTTCCCCATGCAGCTCCCTCCCCCTCTCCCAGGAGTAGGAAAACAAATGAATCATACATGTGCTCTGTTTGTGTGAAAAGTATAAATCAGGGGTGGGTTATTTCTGGGAAGCTGAATGTCAATTATCACTTTGGCTAGAAACCTAGGGCTACCCCCCCCTTCCCAGAAAAAGGCACTAAACATGAGTGGTGTGGCTCCCCAGATGCCTTTTTAGGTTTTCAGTGCCTATTTTATATTTAGTTAATGTTATTCTAATTTATTGATGAAACTTGGCTCAGTGCTTTAATTTTTGTTACGACTGTCGCAGCTGAATAAGGAAATGTTCAACTGGAAAGTTCATTGGCAAATGTTCCTCATTTCCTGTTCCAGCACTCAGGAAATAAGAAATGTTTAAACATTGGAGAATAATAAAGCTGCAACTCACCATTGGCATTAATGTCTGCCGTCATAGCAGTACTCCAGTTTGCACAGTCAAAAGAGCTTTCTGCTTGTGTCATTATTTTCAGCCTAGTTAAGTCTACACTAGACCTCTTTTCCAAAGAAGGGATTCCAGTAAGTAGGAGGGGCTGAATGGAGAATAGAGATAGGCACAAACTGCTGAAGTGGCAGTTCATGCCAGTTTGTTTACCAGCCGAATATGTGTTCAGTGTTTCCCAACTCCAACTTCTCCAGCAGGTGCCCACTCAGAGCCACTGCCCAAGCTGCTTCTGAGTGGTTGCCCACTGGAGAAGACAGGGCTGAGAAGTTCCAAATAACTGTTCACCCGGGAAACAGTTAGGATGACTACTTGTTTTAGTTCATTGAGAGTGATACTAAATGCAATCTTCCTCACATGTATATTTATAAATGGAAACAATTTATTCCAATCAGACATGGGCATTTCATTTCAGAAGGCGATTGGTTCCGAAATGAAACACGCCAGCACAGCTGCCATTTGGAACACAGTCCAACAAAATCAACCACTGTCTTAGCTCGCTTTACCTCGTGCGAAGTGAAACTCCAACCAGGAAGCTGCATCAGATGCGTCATCTGTCCCTCTCCCTAGCGCTGGCTAATCAGGAGCTGTGCAAGGACATGCATCATCCTTCCTCCCTATCTGATTGACCAGTGCCAGGGAGAGGGAAAGATGATGCATCGGAGGCTGCTTCCTGGCTGGAGTTTCACCCCATGTGAGGTAAAGCAAGAAAAGATAGTTGTCTATTGTGTTCTGGAGGGTTGGACTGCATTTTGAATGCCAGCTGTGCTGGCGCATTTCATTTAGGAACCAGTCCCCTTCCAAAATGAAACATCCATCTCTAATTCCAATCTCTCTTTGCCTAATGTATATTTAGGGCTTGTAGGATTCATGTAAGTTCTTCACAACACAGATAAATGTTTCTTCTCGACTAGGAGTAATATTAATGATCCAAATTATCACGGGGATTCTGCTTCTTCTACTTTAAAGCAAGGAAACGATGGATGAATTTCCATTTCTTATGTTCCAGAACATAAGAAGTGTTTGATCATCACAAACCTTTAGGGCTTTTTGTAGTTTGCTTAGCTTCATGGGGTGTTTATTAGGGGAAGGTGGAAGATAAAAGGATGTAGTTTATATTTGGCAAAATATAATTCAGTTTTAAAAACATACTTAAAGATGGCAAAAATATGGGAGCAACACTGATGGATATATTGGCTGAGAGCAAGTGAGTGAGCAAGAAAGAGAAAGGGGGGGAGAGAGAGTTAAGATCACATAACGCATCAGGTGTGAGAATCCTGCCTTGTTGGGGTGTACCTAAACTATTACATAAAATCCTGAATGTCCCTGTCCCTTGGAAGAAAATATTGATGTTAACAATGCTCAGTGTTTCTATATTCCAAGTTTAGAAACAGATAGCCAGATAAATGTAGTAAATATATTTGCAGCTCATTAAACCAGATGAGGGGGAAATGACTGCAATTTCATTCCTATTCCCTCCTACCTTGCATTGGCAGAGAGTGCATTCAGTGCCATGCTTAATCCAAGATGACCCTGTGAAGCGAACCACGTTAGTTTCATCCAGACAAGTCTTGGTGATATCATTCCTAATGGTGTCTGCTTGACAGGGGTCAGTGACACAGCGAGGACAACACTCATTCTCAGGGAGGACACTGAATTCACATTCTGTCTCTGGACAAGGCAAGGGCCAGCAGTCAACTTCACCCTGCTGTTTGAAACATACATGGAAAGAGAGAGAAAGGTGCAACAATACTAAATTTCATTGTTTATAATGGACTGGTATGATAAATCACGATGAATCTCTATTATTCATTTGTATTCTGTCATACTTTTTTCTCCACAGTAATGGCTTGTTATACACTGATTGGCCACAACATTAAAAGCATACTCCCCAGTATCTCATAGTTCCCCTTATGCCACCAAAACAGCTTCACAGGGCCTCTCAATGCATCCTGCCGTATCTGGTTCCAAGAGTTTAGCATTAGATGCTTCAAGTCTTTCAAGCTGCCAGGTGAGGCCTCCATGAGTCACATTTGGGGATCCAGCACATTCCATAGATGCTCAATCAGATTGCGAGATGGGGAATTTGGAGGCCAGGGCCACACCTTGAACTCTTTGTCATGTCACTCAAACCTTTCCTGAACAAAGTTTTGGCAGTGTGACAGTGTGAAAGTGGCCACTGTCACCAGGAAACACCGTTGTGATGAAGGGGTGCACTTGATCTGCAACAATATTTAGGTAGGTGGTTCGTCCCAAAGTGGCATCGACATGAATGCCACTTTGGTTTCCCAGCAACATTTTCTCGCACATAAAACTACCTCTGCAACCTGCCTTCTTCCCATAGAGCACTCTGCTGCCATCTTTTCCCCAGGTAAATGATGCACACACACTCAGAGATCCACCTGATTTAAAAGAAAGTGTAATGGATCAGACAGGCCTTCTTCCATTCATCCATGGTCTAGCTCTAATGCTCACATCCTCATTGCAGCTGCTTTTGGTGGTGGACAGGGGTCATTATGGGCCCTCTGACTAGTCTGTGACTATGCAATCTCATACACTGAAAACTGCTATGGACTATGTGTTCTGACACGTTTCTGTCATAGCCAACATTATGCTTATTTAGCAATTTGAGGTACAGGGGTAGTGGCTCAGCGGTCCAAGGCACTGAAAACTATTGGCTGCAAAGTTGGCAGCTCAGCAGTTCTAATCCCAGGTGCCATGCAGCGGAGCAAGCTCCCACTGATAACCCCAGCTCCTGCCAAACAAGCAGTTTGAAAGCATGTAAATGCAACTAGTGGAAAGGTAAAACTGTGTTTCCTTGCAGCCACGTCAGCCACGTGGCCATGGACTTGCATTGGCTCTTTGGCTTGAATATGGAAATGGGCACCACCCCAAGAGCTGGACATGACTAGCACACATGTGTGTGGGGAACCTTTACCTTTACATTTACCTTAGCTCTTCTGTGTGATCGGACCAGATGGACTAGCCTTTGCTTTCCACATGCATCAATGAACCTGCAACCCACATGTCAGTTCACCAGTTGTCCTTTCTTGCATTATTTTTAGTAGAAACTATCCCCTTCATACTGGGAACACCCCCACTAGTCTTCTTGTTTTGGAGAAGCACTCACCCATTCATCTAGCCATCACTTTCTGGCCCTTGTCAAAGTCACTCAGATATGTATGCTTCTCCATATTCCCTGCTTCTAACACAACAAATTCAAGAACTGTCTGTCTATTTGCTGCCTATATTACCCCACCCCTTGACATGTGCCATTATAATGATACAATCAATGCTATTCACATCACCTGTCAGTGGTATAATGTTGTGGCAGACCAGTTGTATAGAACTAACAGTGGGCTAAGGATGGTCACCTACCATATCATTAGGCAAGACAGGTGGCACATACAACTACAGTCATACCTCGTACAACGTAACGCTTGTACAACGAAAAATCCGTACAACGTAATTTTTTTTGCCCCCCCTCCTTCCCCCTTCCTTGTTTTCTCTGCCTCTTCCTCCGCTCCCAACGGGGCTGAGTGGGCGTGTGTGTGGTAGGGGAAGGGGCGCCCCGTGTTCTCCCTCCCCCTCCCCTCCCCTCCCTCCCTCCCCAGGCATGGTTGGCTTTCTCCCCCCACCCCCACCTTCCCTTCCCTCCACCACCCCCACCCACCGCTGGGCCGCAGGAGGAGGCGGCGGCTGCAGCAGCCCCGGGGCGGGAGGCGCATGGGGTCCCTCTCGGCGTGGCCGGTGGCTGGCAGCCCCCCAACGGAGCCGCCCCGCCGAGGAGGAGGAGGAGGAGGAGGGCGCCCCTTCTTGCCGCCGGGCTCCCCTGGCCCCCGCTCGGCCCCCACGTCTTCTCCTCCTCCCGGGGCCGGGGCGCCTCCTCCGGAGGGGTGTGTGTGTGTGTATATGTGTCCGTCGGTCTGTGCGTGCGTGTGTTTGTTTTAGACAACCGCGCGACCTTTCGGCGCTTCCTCGGGAGTAAAGCCCCGTTGACCCCGACCTACCCACCCACCCATCCGCGTCGAATTCAGGTGGTGGCGGCGACCCAGCCGCAGGCCAGCCAGCCGGCCACCGGTACAAAAGCGGCCGATCGACGTGTGTCCCGCGGCCGCCGCTTCCTCCCAGGGCGCGCCACCCCTCCGGGGGCCTCGGAGGAGGAGGAGGAGGGCGGCCCGCCCGTTTCGGGAGCCCACCATGAGGCGGGCAGGGAGGCAGGCGGGAGGGCCGGCGGGCTCCGGTCGGCGGCTGGGAGCGGGTCCCTTCGGCCCCCTTCCTTCCTCAACGTGATGAGGCCTTAAGCTTCGCCCGCCCGGCCTTAAGCCACCCCTTCCTTTCTCCCACGGGCTGAGGGGAAGCCAACAGGCCGCGGCGGAGAAAGAAGCGCCGCCAAAACCACCAACAACCAGGCCCTCCTCCTTCTTCCCAGCCCCGTCCAGGAGCCGCTGACGTGAGGCGACGATTGCCGGGCGGAGGAGAGCTGAGGAGGAGGAGGAGGAGGAGGAGGAGGAGGAAGGTCGGGGATCGGGGCCCTCCTTCCTTACCTGCATCCAGCCCCCTGGGGGTCCCTCGTCGTCGTCGTCGGCGGGGCTCTGTGTGTGTGTGTGTGTGTGTGTGTGTGTGTGTGTGTGTGTGTGTGTGAGAGAGAGAGAGAGAGAGAGAGAGAGGCGCTGCCGGGCTGCAGGAGGAGGAGGCGGCTGCAGCAGCCCAGGGGCCAGGAGGCGCATGGGGTCCCCCTCGGCGTGGCCGGTGGCTGGCAGCCCCCCAACGGAGCCACCCCGCCGAGGAGGAGGAGGAGGAGGAGGGCGCCCCTTCTTGCCGCCGGGCTCCCCTGGCCCCCGCTCGGCCCCCGCGTCTTCTCCCTCCTGCGGGAGGGAGGCAAGGAGGGAGAGCGGGCGCGCAAGAGAAAGAGGCGGGATGGTGGCACGTCTTCCGCTCCCTCCTCCTCCTCCTCCTCCTCCTCCTCCTCGACCACCCCAACCGCCGCCGCCGGGGCTCCGGCAAGAGGTGAGTGGGGGGAGGGAATTCCCTGCGCCAGGTGCGGGGGAGGGAATTCCCTGTGCGGGTGGTGGTGGGGATTCCCTGCGCCGGGTGGTCGGGGGGGAGGGAATTCCCTGCGCCAGGTGGGGGGGGAGGGAATTCCCTGTGCGGGTGGTGGTGGGGGGATTCCCTGCGCCGGGTGGTCGGGGGGGAGGGAATTCCCTGCGCCGGGTGGTGGGGGGGAGGGAATTCCCTGTGCCGGGTGGTGGGGGGGAGGGAATTCCCTGCGCCATTGGAATGCATTGGAACGGATTAAATCCACTTCCAATGCATTCCTATGGGAAATTAGGGTTTGTACAACGGAAAACTTGTATAACGTAATTTAATTTGGCACGAATTAATTACGTTATACAAGGTACCACTGTATCTCATACAATGCAAAGATCCATACTCCCTGATTTGATTCAGGAAGTATTTTATGTCACAAAACAGATTTTATGTTACACAAAACAGAAATTTGGGCGTATAGTTACAAAAGCAGCAGCATATTTAAGCCTTGACATTATGGTTTTTATGGTTGGAAAGATAAGTCTACAAATGCCTACAGTGAAATGCACGCAATACACCCAAAGCAGAAAAATTACACTTAACTAAAATCTAAAACATGGGTGGTATATGACCCATGTTTCATTGTTTGAAGAACGTGGGTGTGAGTTAAGAAACAGCCTTTTACAACTGCCCTTCATGCCTCCAACAAGACTCCTGGCTACAACATCACCTAGCCATGGATTTTAAGATCATCATCTAACTAAGGACTTTAAAAGTAACCTCCTGGTGAAGAACATCTTTCACCATGTCTGAGGGAACTTTTATATGACCTCTAAAATCCGACGCAAAGGACTCCAAGATGCGGAGCTTAAAATTGTTTTCCCACCAGCTCCGGACTAAAAAAAAAATTAAGTACGGCCACGCCCACCTAAGCGTGTCCCAGCGCATTTTTCAAGTACCTGGTCTCCGAAGGTGACGAATTTCTGATGCAGATTGCAAAGCAGTGAGTGCCGGGCTCTCCTCGCCTTGTTTTTTTTTTTTTTTTTTGCTCCCTGCCCCTTTAAGAGACTGGAATGCTTCCCGGAGCAGCTCCCAATGGCAGAGGGGAGGTGAGCCTGCATTCTTTTCTCCCTTTTTTTCCCTCCCTCCCCCATGCAGACGGGAGCAAGGGAGTGCAGAGGGGTGGCAACACAGCAAGAAGAGCAAACCCCCAAGATCTCTGGTCCGAATTTAAGTTGCCAGTGGATCTTAGGGGTTGTGTAAAAGCGCCCTCAACTTCTGGGACCTGCTTTGAAGAAGGGTGATTGACTGTACTCGAAAGCTTGCAATGTTCCTTTTTTATTTTTAATAGTGGCCCATAAAGGTATTGCCTGTAACCTGTTTTAGCAATTGTGTTTTGTGATGGCCACACAGCTCAACTCCTTTTTGCCTTGATCTAAATACAATAATAACTAAAATAATAAAAACCAATGAGCTTCAAGTTCAGCAAAACTCTTGTTCAGGATGGTACTTTCAGAGCTTGAGGATACAGGGGAGGAAAACCAGATAAATTCAAAGTTTATTTTGACCAGATGTTGCATTTCAGGAAATGTCCCATATGGAAATGCCACACACAAACTGCATCAGCTTTAGGTATCAAGTTTTGTTTCAGGAAATACAGGATAAATTAAGAGACCCTGATACTGGATCCTGTAACATCTGGCAGGATGAATGTTGGTGTTTTTATGTTTGTCCTCCCGTATTCAGACTGAAGAAGTCCTGCTGAACTTGAAAGCTCACCAACTATCAATATTTTATTAGTCCGATAAAAGTGTTGCCATCCTGTAATACATCCATTTCTTTCATGCAGCAAAGCTAAAATCCTGTGCATAATCACCTGGCAATAGTCCCGATTGACAAATGGGACTTATTCCTCAATATACAGCAAAGCATTTAACTTTAAGATTAAACCAGAAAACTGGAAGGGGTTAAATCACATTTATTTCAATAGTGCTAAAAAGTAAACTGTTTGTGTAGCTTCCCTTATTTAAATAATTACTTAATGTGCCTAACTTTCTGAGCTGTACCTTAACTTGGGGAAATTATGATATGTGACTAGATTTTCACTACCCTGGATGAATATTTGCAGTGTTCTCTCATCAATTTTCAGTAATTTACATTTGCTTTTTTAAGCCCCAATTGATGATTAACCTGAAGCACTGAGCTAACCAACCATTTGACCAACAGATAATTTTATTAATAAACACAAATAGAACAAATAGAAATCAATAAAATGACACCTATGGTAAATTTTGAAAAGATATGACTGATTAAACATAATTTTGATTTAATTTGTCTGATGAAATAAGATGACTTACCAGACACCGGCACTGCTGACAGTTCTGAACCCAGGTGTCCCCACTGTTATATAAGATCTCCCCACTTTGATGTAAACATTGGCTACTGAGCCTCGGGTCACATTCAGGACAGCAGAATAAGTCAACGGTGGGGTTCTCACAATCACAGACCATTCGTCGGCACATTACATATCCACTCTGCCATTGCAAGACCAAGCAGTGTGAGAGGGGGAGAAAGCAAATAAAGTTAAGTAAATATGGTGGGGAAAGAGAAACAGGAATATTTTATTTAGTAATTTGCAAAACTATAGGGCCGGTAGTTCTGAATTATATTTTTATATTTCTATTCTTTGGCTTGTTGTATAATTGTTCAAACAATGATGGGAATCAAGTAAATGCATTGAAGGCATTATTAATTTATTCAGAGCTTTCTTTCCTTCCTCCTCATGTGGCCAAGCTGTTCTGACCCAGAAGGATTTGCAAGACCTTCCAAGCAGGTTTTTAAAGCACATGGAGTGTGTGCTGTAGAAGGTGACCCTTTCCAGTTCTGTTGGATTCTACTACTCCATCAGGACATGACCACAGCTGGATATTACCAAGTGGCAATTCAAAATAAGATAACAAGAGACAAGATGATGGACTGAATAGATGATTCCTCTGTCTTAGCATGGCTGACCTACTAGTCATGTTTATTTTAAGTATTTAAATATAATCAGAGGGCAACAATGCCTAAACTAAAGCATACCATCTACCCTCTGGAAAAAAGGTGTTTGATCTTCTGATCTTTCCCTTTATATCCCTACATTATTTCCCCCTCTTGCATGGCATTCCTACTAACACTGGCTTACCTGGCACGAGCAGACAGAGCACCTATCGTTTTCCAAGACCCAAATTTGCCCATTGTGTTTGACCTTGCCTTCGTGGACACAGTCCCCTGTGCAGTTCTTTCCATGGGGACACCGGCAGTCATAGCCACCATCCAGGTTAAAACAAATGGTGTCATTGGCACAGCTGTGTCTCCCTGTGGCACATTCATCAATGTCTGTAGGAAGAGGTCACAGGATGATTCTATACCGCATTCTAATCCTAGTCATTATAACCATGCTAATTTGCATCACACTGAAATGCATCTCTTTCTCTCTCTCTCCTCTTAAGAAACTCATGTACATTAAGCTATACAAGTCCAAATTCAACATAAATAATTGTGTAGAGCCCTTTCTTTTATAACCGCCCAGAGTAGCTTTTTGCTAGATTGTTGCAGTATATAAATCAAATAAATAAATAAATAAATAAATAAACTGAGGAATAATCTCATGGCGCAATAGTTAAACGGCTGTACTCCAGCTAAAACTCTGCTTGCCGCCTGGGGTTCAATTCCAGGTAGCAGGCTCAAGGTTCACTCAGCATTGTAGCTTTCTAAGGTCAGTGAAATAAGTACCCAGCTCACTTGTGGGACAAGGTGTCGCCTGTATAATTACTCATAAACTGCTCAGAGAGTGCTTTAAGCACTATGGGGCAGTATAGAAGCAGCACACTTTTTTTGCTTTTGATCTTACTAAAGAACTTCCAGACTTCATTTTTAAATAATGTGCAGGAGGGGAAAATATATTTTGCACAATATTTTGTTGTCAAGAAAGTAACTTACTTTTGAGCTATGTTTAAAAAGACAGGCTCAGCCTGCAAAAACAAATAGTGGCTATACAAAGCATGGAAAGCATTATAATTTTCTTCCAAGAGCTTTTCATGACTCTATATTTCTGAGGTGACCTATGTAAAAATATTAACTGCTTATAATTAATGTTTGTTTATTACAAGAGGATCACAGAAATATCTTTAATTTATCATTATTCAAGTTGCAAAACATCTAAGATCGTTCCTTCTAGTCTGTTAAAAAAAAGACAACATGAATTATACTCTGCATTAAAGCTAAGTCTATAGAACAGGTCATTTTCTAGAAATGGCAGCATACTTTATACATACGTATTTCACTCATGTCTTGTTTACACATGTCATTTTTCATTTTTAAAATGCTGCAGGCATTGCAGAAAAATTAGGTTCCTTTACAATTCTGAGGTCCTTTTTAGAAGCAATATATCTTTATCTCATTAAAGGGACAGAAGGGTCACTAGCTTTATTCCATGAAAATCGGGTGTCAGAAAATCCAGTGGCTTAATTTTTAAAAGTCAGAAAATTTTGAAAAGTGTTCATGTATCCCCTCAGATATAACTGGAGTTCACCTCTCATCAGTCCTCATTACAGACTATCTTTATTAGTGCTGAGGCGGACTCCAATCCAAATAAAAGGTTGTCTATCCCTGTCATATATTCTCACATGTCATGACCTTCTGAACAAGCATCATTTTGCATGTACTCTGTGGCTGTGATTCCATTGATTTTTTTTCCTGAAGCACTGTTGGCTGACTTGGCAAATTTCCCTAGATTAGCTCTTAAACCATTTGGTTAGACTGACATATGATCACAGGCTGTGCAGATCCTGTGAAAGCAACAGGAATGGAGTAAACCCTGTTGAATTTTTGGGAGTCTATATGAAGTGAGATTATACCTCGAGGCAAGTTGAGTATTTCAAGAAAGCTGCACTAGGCTGCAAGAGTGAAACATGCAATATATTATGTATAGTATGATCTTAAAAATATTTGTTTTGTTTCAAGCCTGTATGTGTAGTATTTTGTACACTACTGTACAAGAGTTCTGGCTCATGATGGGCTGTGCATTATTATTCAAATTATAGAAGTTACTAATTTGATAAAGACCCTTTCTTGGGGATTGCCTATTATTATACAAAGAACAAGAAACTGAGAGATTTTTTATATATAGAATAAAAGAAAAATAGGAGAATCTAAGTCTCAAACCTAGTGTATGCTCAGAATCTGATGCAAAAAGAAGAGCCGTAACTACTTCTGCAGAAGCTGTCACATTAGGACCTACCTTGGAGGACCCTGACAACCCACACCAAACCAGGATGAATTCAGTCCCATGTTCCTCTGTTTATCCATAAAAGCAGCTGAAATCACAGGGCAATGTAAAGCAGAAACTGCATTTCACATATGTGTCTTGAAAATGTCATGGGAACAATGATAGGAAGTCAGGAGGTCTCATGCTTCAGAAACCTATTAAACTCTTATTTACTTCCTTGAATAAGTCAGGAATAAATATAAAAGCAAATGCAACCTGCACAAATGTAATGCATATTCCCCTTATTTGGGAACATCCAGTTTTAGTCTTGATCTGCAAAGTTACATCACAAATCATCTATTCCTGCACAATCCTTTTTTTGGGTCCTGTGATATTGGGCTTGTAGCAAACCACCATAAAGAGTGAATTATACTACTGACATTTTGTTTATAGCTATAACCGGAGGACCAAACACATAAAATACTAAGAATGCAAGGACCAGAGTCAGTTATTGCCGAATATAGCAAAAAGGAGTCCCATCAATTTCAGACACCAGTCGTATATCACAATTATCACTCCCATGTCATGTTTAAAAGACACATCATACAAACATACTGCAGTTTCCACTGCACAGAACACTACACTTCAATTGTTTCTACTGGCAAACAGAGACACACAAGTATGAAATTCTTCTGATTGGGGGGGGGGGGAGGGGGAAAGGCTTCCAATGCTAGCAACCAGTTTCTCAAATGATAATTAAGAACTGGCTCTTGTGTTCCTATTAGGTCTCTCAGCTAACGGTTGGCTTGAAACCTCATACTTTTTTACTTTGCACACCAAAATAACTCACTTTGATGCTGTTGCCATAACAATCAGTGGTTTCCCAGCAAGCATCTCCATATGTTTACTAAGATAAATAATCCAATTAATAATTGTACATTAACTGAATAATCAATTGGAATCTGGTTATTATGACCACTTAGCACGTTGTGAAAAAGGCCTATACTTAATGAGAACTTGCTTATTTCTAATACATTTTGGTATGGCTTAATGTACGTTGAGTTCACACACCAGGAGTAACTCCATTGACTCCACAACCCTTTCCCCTTTGGTCTAGTTATAGTTTCTGTTTTCATTTTAGAAACTCTAGCAGATAAAAAGTAGTTTGCACTACTTTTGAAGATGGAGTTAACATTAGTAAAAATATTCCATCTGAAGTGTTGGTGTTGTGACCTGCTCTCATGTCTTCCTGGGAATAGTCTATCATTTCTGTATTTTGGTGAGAAGTATTAAATGCCATTCAATAAATAATAGGATAGAATATTTCCATGGATCCTCTAAAATATTTTCCCTGCTCCCTTTCCCATCTAAAATGCTGCTTTTTAAATAATAGCTCATTTAGACATCAGTCCAAATCACACTAAAATATGCTGCTCCACAAATTCAATTTATTCAAATGAGTCTACTCCAACTGCAACTTACTTTAGCTTAGTAAGTTATAGTTAGAGTACATCTGTTTGACTCCATGGGACTTATGAAGGAACTGAGATATTAAATCCCGCTGGTGCAACCGGCCAACTCTAGTTCAATCTGTTATGTTTAGCAGCAAGATTTTGACCATGGTATTAGCCTTATTAGAAACTTAAACATCAACAACGTTTCAATGTGTGTACTTCTTTGTCCCCCTGTAAATAAATAAATAAATAAATAAATAAATAAATAAATCCTTTAGTTTAGCATACTAAGTCACAACTAAAGTAAGCCTACTGAATCAATGGAACCTATGGAGGCATTACCTCACCAGTTTCCCACTAATTCAATGAGTGTGCTCCAGCTGCATCTTCCTATGAGCAGAACATTCCACAATCTGCTTGACAGTAAAGCTAACCAGAAAGTAAAGGTGGCTGACTTCATGGTTTCCCCACACACTGATTACATAAGGCAAGGCATTTAGAGACTTTGAATCTGGGTATGTGTGACAGCTCTGCCTATCTCATCAGAAGTATTGAAGTGTTTATTTTCCAGAAATATAAATTCAGGTAGACTCTTCCTTCTGACTCAGAAAGTTTGGAGTGTGGTTAGAGATGAAAATATGTAATTCAGTCTCCTGCGTCCTATAAAATTGGGTATACTGTATACTGCTTCTGGAGAATGATACCAACATTTTGAGAGGGTGTTTGAAATTCAGTTGCAGAACAGTATTCACCATGTTCCACTTGGTTTAAATAGACCATAACTGTACATACAGTACTGCATTGACTAATTTAAAAGAAATTTCAACCTATGGCTTCCAAATAAATATTGATACAACTGAAAGATCTATTTTGAAAGAGCTACATCTTAAAATAACTGCCTTCCCCGCTAACCCGCTATTCCATGTAATGTCATTTGACAAAACACCTAAGAATTTCAGTATTTCTAAGCTTATTATATTGCTGCTGGTCAATTGCTTCCCTCCAAATGCAGCATCTATCTGTAACAGCAGCATAATTTTTGCCCCACAGGTAGTATTTTACAGTGCAATAAGAGACCTCTTTAAAATGTATACTTAGTAAATATAGAAAAGAATAAGTGAGGTTTTTACCCAGAAGTCAATAAAATGTAAAAATGATTACATGGTTATGATTGTGCAATATATTTATCTCTGCCTGAGACTTAGAAGTCATTTTTTAAAAATAGTGCCTAAAGCATAATAATTACATGGAGCTCCTCTTCCAATGTTAATTATGTTTCATGGATACAAGTAATTCATATAACAGGAGCAGAGTAGGAGGTTCAGTACTGTAGTGTACATCTAAAGAGTGTGAACAAGACTGCAGCATCCCTTTCTACCAATTGAGTGAAATCATCCCACATCCTACACCCATGGAAGAGGGTGCAATATTTGAATAGTGCCTGTATTCAACTAATTTACGACCGTTTTGCTCGGTTAAGTTAGTTCTTGTCTGCATAATTGGTTCCTCTGCACTCTGCATTTCATGTATGTAAATTCTATCTGAATGTGACAATCTGCATGGACATCCACATGAGATTGACGGACAGATAGGTAAGCCCCAGGTGCCTCCACCTTCTGCGTCACCTTCAATGTTGCTTGAAACGACTTTACATTAGGATTGCAGGGAATCATGGTACGAGAAACAGTATGGCAGGATACATTCACTTATAGCACTGCAAGTGATTTGGTAAAAATAAGAAAACAAAACTAAGCTGACAGATCCCCTCAACATTTATTACTTTTCTCCCCGGAATAATATTTGCCTGTCCTATTTGAAGAAACTGCCAAAATTCCTAGCTGTAGTTTCATGTTCTGTGAATGGAATAATGAAAATGAGGTGACTTTTGCAGCCCACTGTTAGATAGAATTATATTCTTAATCCCTCTTGTCTAATATCCACCGTATTACATGGAAAAGGGACAATTAAGCCCAGTTAAAACAGTTCAGTAACACTGAAATAAGCATTTCTACAAACCAGGGATGCACACTGAGTTGAACCCAAAGACATATAAATAAACCATTTTCAGGACATCCACAAATGCCACGGCCTGTCAATGGAGAGTGGGGCTTGTCATCCCCCTCCCCACCATCCCAGAGTATTTCCAGGGGTCAAAGCAAGCTATAAATTGCTGGTAATCATCCTGAAACCACCATAAAGTGCTATGCTTTGCTCAAAAAGGTCAGAGGTTTGGAACAATTAAAGTATGTTGATTGATACCCCTCTCCAGAACAGAGACGACATTGTGGCTTATACTGGAACACTGTCTCAGCACCATGAGTTCTCAGCCAGAGGCCCTGAACATTATTCAAACACAGATTCATAGCAATAGTACATGAATTAATATGACCCCTTTACTGACCTTCACATGACTCTCCACCGGGTGAAAACATGCCATTATCATGGTAACCATCTCTGCACTCACAGTGGTACCATCCAGGCAGGTTGATGCAGGTGGCACGACTGTCGCACTGAACAAAGCCGTCCAAACACTCATCAATGTCTGTTCAGCAAACAGAAAAAGGGAATCAAGCATACTCTCGTCCATACACACATAGACAACATGAAATCAACTGATAGATTAACTTTCTTAATCATGGGCACACTAAAGAAACTTACCTTGTCATAACATAAGCATACCACCCAGCAGAAGTATTTAAACCTGGTCATCTCATGTTAAACATATTAAACAGAAACTGAATATTAGCAACTCACACAGAGATACAGAATGAGAAATCCAATAGCCCTTTAAGCATTAAGCCATTTGGTAAAAACAAATTGTTTTTGTAATGATAACATTAACATAAACAATAAAACATTAGAAACAACATTTCTAGTTCATTCACTGAAGACTGTTTTGCATGTCATCTGTCTATGACAATCATGGGTAACCCCCCCCAACCCTAGCAACATATTTCTAACTATTATCTCTCCCCCATCTTGCACCAGGCTGCCTCGTGTACACCAGGATTATCTATTTCTATAGAATGTCAAGCGATTAAATCCCAACCCCCATTATAAGAGAGTTAATACTCCTAGGAACTATGTAAAAATCTGCTGATTACACTGAAGCAGCAGTCCAAAATGTATTTTCAATATGCATTTACATATTTGTTCTCATTAAAATAAGCACCTCTTTTTTTCAAGCTACAACAAACCATTTGTCCAAATGACATCTTATTTTGCAAAAGTAAAGCTTCCAGAACACATAAGCCTTTGTATCCAAATCAGATATTGGATGGTTCTGGAAAGTAAACAAAGGAGAGGAAAAAAGTATATGAAAAGAGCTTGTTAAAGGAATTGAAAGAAGCCCAGTGAAATGATACTATAAGCTAGTTGTAGAAACAGATGAGGATGAGTGGTTAGCATAGGAGGAGGAGGAGGAAGAAGAGAAGAAGAAGAAGAAGAAGAAGAAGAAGAAGAAGAAGAAGAAGAAGAAGAAGAAGAAGAAGAAGAAGAAGAAGAAGAAGAAGAAGAAGAATTTCACTGTACTGTGCATTTCATTGTACTATGGAGAGGTAATTAATATGGTTTCTGCCATTTATCTTGTTTACCAACACTGTTATTCCCAGTTATATCAAAGATGTAATTAATAACTTGTAAATGTGAAACTAATAAAATAAGTAGTATAATATTTTGGTAATATTTCAAAACCTTTTTATATTATGTGCTTAATAATGCATCCAGGGTGTGATATATTTTTGGAAAAATCTCCAGTATTTCTCAGCACCCCCAAATCCCACTGCAATTATATTCAAGATCTCACATTCTCACTCCCAAATGCTTTGGCTTCTGAAGGTGTGATGAAGAGAAAGGTACTGATGCTATGCTTTCAAGGCTACCAGAGAAGATCTAAACCTATCCCTAGGTACCAATAAAGCAGTCAGTCACCTAGGAAGTGATTCGCAAATCTGAGCTCATCCTCCTCTTTGCTCCTGACCTCTACATACTCTCAAAAAGAAACTGTAAGCAGGATGCATGAAACAGTCTGAAAGATTAGAGAACAAAATCAATGAAGATTATTTTGCTTATGAAAAGAAGGCATAAGAACATATTCACATACAGACAGAAAGAAGTAAAAGCAAAGAGTGCTGCATATATACTGCCCCCATACAGCTTAAAGCACTCTCTGGGTGGTCTACAATTTAATAATGCAGGGTATTCATTTTACCAACCTCAGAAGGATGGAAGGATTGGTCAACCATGAGCCAGCTACCTGGGATTGAAACCCAGGCAGTGAGTACAGTTTTGGGAGCAGTACAGCAGTTTAACCACTGGACCCACAAGGCTCTGTGCCAAGTCTATAGCAACAAAAAAGACATGGATACTCTGGTGTCTCCATATACTTTCAGATAAAGGGTTGAAGATTTAAGCTATCTTGATCATTAAAGAATTAAGAATGGTAAACAAAGAACCCGAACACGAAAGCAAAAAATATAGGAACAATGGAACACAAAATGACTTGCAAAGGAAGGTACCAAAAGAGGTCCAAATTGTATGTTGAATGAGTTTCTTGCAATGTGCATTCACTCTGGATAAATATGGACAAAACCACACCACTTTAGAAACATTATAACATATTCAAAGGAAAGCAGGTGGCTTCCAAAGGGTATTTTAATTGGGAACCTTGTTTGCCACTATCCTCTCTCAAATGATGTCAATAACAGATTTGATGCTCTGTGCATGCTTCAGTTCTGAATTTAAAGCACTCTAGAATGATGGCAAGTACATACTATAATATGGGGAATCAGCAAAAAGAAAGGGACAAAAAGTCAATAATGCTGGAAAGATGAAATGCAATTACTGCCTGATGTTCAGACAGATCTTGACTTCATGAACAGCAAACCAAAGATATGTGGTGCTAGCTAGAACATTAACATTAGCGGGTTCCCCTTAGCCCACTACAGTCAGTCCCAATGGCAGTAGCTCTCTAGAATTTTTCTGTCTAACCTTAGAGATGCCATTGATTGAACTTGCATGGAAAACCTGTGCTATGCCCACTCAACTAGAGCACAACCCAATATAGCATCTCATATTCCTATGTGGTCTTCCATTTAAGTACTAACTAGGATGAACTTGACTTAGCTTCCAAAATCAGATTACAGCAGCCATTTTAAGTATGGTAGGGTTTAGGGTAGTTCTATGTAGGTTTGATAGCTGATTTAGGTAGGTTAGGGGAAGTATGTGAAGGCCAGGATGGTATACCACTGTGGATAATATAACAGTGGCTGACCATTGGACATGCAAGATCTCCTGGCTACAACCACTCCTGTACAATCAGGTTTCCATTCTCCATGGCTGAAGTGAAAACAAAACAAAAGCCTTAAGCTGATTTTCATTTACAGTAATTCTAACCCTCTATTAAAGTGTTCTGCTTATATACCACTTTAAGTAGTCTCTGGGCGGTTTACAATTTTTAATTACAGTGTGCAGGCTACACATTGCCCCCCCCAGCAAGCTGGGTACTCATTTTACCGACCTCGGAAGGATGGAAGGCTGAGTGAACCTTGAGCCTGCTACCTGGGATTGAACCCCAGGTCGTGAACACAGTTTTACCTGCAGTACAGGCATTTAACCACTGTGCCATGAAGCTCTTACTATCTGTTTGAAATTTTGCAGATCATTTTTATCTTGGCACATCCAATGACATGCTCCAGTTTCACACAAACTGTTCACAAAATCACCCTGGGAAAATGAAAACCACCTGCCCAAGTCCAGAGTGTGATGAGTTATCTAGAAGCCAGTACAAGGCTCAGGTCCCAAGCCACCAGAATTAAATTGCTCACCTGGTCCATCCGAATCTCAGCCTCTACTACTGCCATTACCAACAAACTACTGCCATTACCAACTTCAGTATGTAAGATTCTCCTCTGTACTACTTGACTAGGTACATCAGACCTCGTATGTGGCATGCAAGAGTGCAGTCTTAAAAACCCCACAGATCTGGATGCAGATTTTCTCCAGATATCTATGAAAATGATACAATGTGAATCACTTTCATAGATATTTTCTACAAAACAATAGGAGTAAAACGCATCCCCTCTTGACAAACCCAAATTATGACATTTGTTTAATGCTTTTCAGTATTGCACTAATTGATGTTTTCACTTTTCACAGTGTTTCTTTTAATACTGTAAGCTACCTTTGATCCTTTAGGACAGTGGTGGCGAACTTTTGGCACTCCAGATGTTTTGGACCACAATTACCACAGTCCTTTGTCATTGACAATACAGGCTTGGAATTCTGAAGTTGTGGTCCAAAACATCTGGAGTGCCAAAGGTTCACCACCACTGCTTTAGGAGAAAGGTAGCATATAAATATTTTAAATAAACAAACATTATAAACGACACCCTTGCAAATAATACCTTGACACCTTTCTATCTAAAATTTAGCAACAGATGTCAGAAAAATCAACTCCATATGTAAATTGATCTAATTCCCCCCCCCCATTAAGAGCACAGTTCTAGCTAGCCAAGCTGAGAGTGAGCTTTAATGTAATGTAATGTTGTCTATTAATGCTGTAAGAAGTCGTTCAATTCCTTGTTCTCAAATACTTGAACATGTCTTGATTGTACTAGACTATATATTATCCCTCATTACTGTGAGCCGCCTTGGGTTCTTTTCCAAGGAGAAAGGTGAGGTAAAAATACTCTAAAATAAAATGAATGGATGAATGAATGAATTCAAAGTCCATCAATACCATGAAAGTTACTTATATCTATCCTTATCTTGATCCAACTCTGTGTCTGTCTCAGTTTACCTAGGCTGCAGAAGGTTTGGTTCTGACATAGTTTCCTTTTTATTCTACTCTCTATTTACCTTAGGAAAACCTCTACTGCCAGCACATACTAGCTTTCAGGTCTTTGCCACCAGATCACTCAGCAGCAGAAGCAGATTCTGGGTACAGATAGCCAGTTTGGCCCCACTTTCTACAGCTGGCACATCCTACAGCTGTTGTTTAATATCCCATTACCGTTAATGGAAAGATACAAAGACCAAAATCCTATTGCTTAGTCACACTAGGAGAGATGCATTGAATCAGCTGAACTTCTAGATAATTTGACTCACTCAATCCCCATTGACTCAATGGGCCTATCCTAATGCTATTTACTATGTGAAGCAACAAGATGTTGGCCAAGATTTTGGATCTCCCAAGCAAGGACCTCCAGCCCAACTTGAATGAACCTCCTTGTTAATGTGTCAAAGCTAAAAATCATCTTTGGTGCAGGATCTTGCTCTTCATAGCAACCATTTATTGACACCTGCAAAATCCTGAATGTTAGATTCCTCTTACTTTGGGATGGGATCCATTTATCAGGAATAGTGGGGAAAGAAACATACACGCTAGGTCAAAATGACATTAATGAATTAAACAAATGCTGCCTTTCTTTTCTCAGGAACAACTTACTTGTGAGCTGCAAGCTTCCTAATTATGAATAGAGCATCGGAGGCAGAGACATTATGCATTTTGATGAGCTCTGTTACAGATTATTCAAGCTGCTGGTTGTAGAGGACATGGTTTGAAAGACACGTCAGTATTGGTAAACTGACAGACAAAATAACTATTCTGTATTTATTTGCCAACTAACCGGCAAACTAATATCACAAGAAATATTGCCTGGGAAAATGCTTTTGCATATGTCAATAAAGAAAGAAATACTTCCCCCTTATTTCCTTATTTCACAATGCAAACTTGTCGAAAGGAGCTATGTATGAAGGTCTGCTATGAATACGCTGATGGAAGAATTTGGCTGGCCTTTGTAGAACGAATGACAGTAGACTGCCTGCAACCAGGTCCACTGAAAATCATTGCAGTCACTGCTGAACACTAATTTATTCCCATATGTTCAAGAGGTCTGAAGCTGCTGTTGTAGACTATTATTTTAAGAGTAGTGTACAACTGAAGAGATGGGGCAACTCCTTGACAGGCTGAATGCTTCTTCCCATTTGGCCTGTCGCTCCCTGATTGCCCCTGTATCTCTTGCAAGTGTGTTGCCACAACTGAAGAAAAGACAAGGACAGAGAAGAGATTTGCACCAAAAGAAAGGCAGCGTACTTCAGCAAATTGTCCTGAACCTTTAAAGTACTGTATTCCTTTTTAAAAAATACCAGAAATGACTTTGCCCTCTCTCAGCTCCCATGATAATTTTCTTAGTGAATGGTATAGGATTTGCTCTTGCCTGTGGTAGTTTTTAAAAACTTAAGAAAATGACTGGAAGATATTGAGCCTGAAGTGTCATCCACATGCTGATAGACATTGGTATATGTATTTCAAAAAGGTAAAGAGTATACACCTGGAGAAGACTAAATGTATTTTTTGGAAGGAAATGGGTTGGTCAATATCTTAAGAGTTGCAAGTGTGGTTAAGTCCCGAGTGGGAGGTGGGTTTAATGGGGTCAATCCTGTTTTGTTTGGTTGAGTTTTGATTCATGTTTTCCCCCAAATATTACATTTGTACTGTAGTTTATAATTAAATTAAAAATATTTTAAAAAATGCTGATAAGGAGTGAAACATATTAGCTAAGCAAATATAGCATGTGGAGTACTATTTATATACAGATATTTATTTAGTTTAAAACGTATATCCCACCTATTTGAGTTTTCAAGCATCTTTAGAAGGAATGGGGCTTAATCAGATGCTCCACCCTATAAACCCATACCTTATAAGCAGCATGCTGCTTTGAGAACATTTATAAACCAACAATGAATACTGTTACCTTACCACTACTGTACGCTGATTCATGAGTCTTTGTGTGGTATCTTTCTTATTTCTTTTTCCGGTCAATCAGTTAATGGCAGTGCAATTGAAACAGATTTGATTGACAAGTAGCAAACTTCTTTAGCACACAATGTAGCAGCACACCCAGTGAAATATAGGAAAGCTGACTTGTACAAACAATTGCCTTTCCCAGAATTAAGGGAGTCTTTTGAATCTGCAGACAATCCCAAAAAAAAGAGGATGATGGCACAATGAAGTATTGTGTATGTTCTTTGTTCACAAGAAAGCAGTGACATTTTAAAGCAAGAAGGCCAAACTACAATATTGCTGTGCTGCTGGGAGCCAATTTATAGGAACCAGCGTGAACAATCTCTCATTCAGTGTGCATAACAAGCTTATGCTGCCTGTATATCCTGAACAGCCCCTGCTAGTTGGCTGTAGAGGAGATTCCTGCTTCATTACTCTGTAGCAATTCCTACATGAATAATAAATCCTATAGCCATTTTACCATGCCTGTTCAAGATTGTTGCATATTTTCAGAGAAATCTCTCCAAACTGTAGAAGAAAAATGTGAACAGGGCTTCCCATATGGATGCTCAAGGGATTTGATCTTGGCGAATTAGGATGTAGATTGATGTGATCTCCAACAGATCTTGAAAAAAAATGCTTGATATATTCAGATGAGAAAACTAGGCCTTTCAAGGAGAAAGACATGGAACAATATTTTAAAAAAGATTCATAATAAATAAAAGCTAGAGACATACCTGTATGAATAAAAAATCCTTTCTCCTATCTTTTAAAGAAATTAAGATCTTTGTTTTGCTAATATGGAAAATAGTTGTGTTTTAGAGAATTAGCTGAGAAAAAGGATCTTTGCTGGGGGAGGGTCTGTTCTGTTTACAGAAAGTAAATGCCTTTAAAACTTTTCTATGCCAGCATCTAAATATAGTAGCACAATGTTCTCAATTAGTCTATCTCTTTAATAGGCAATGACATAGTCAATGGCATACATCCTAGAAGAAAATATATCCACTACCCATTTTCAAACTCTTCAAGCATGCACACAATTCATCATACCTAATTAGGTACTCTGAATTATCATCTTCAATTGTTACAAGTGCCATATATTTTGAGGGTATTGGCTGCTTAATGGGAAACTGTCATAGACTTGGTTGTTAGTAGAACAGTGATTGATCAATTTCTGACAACAAAGAAACGTTAAGAGGGTCACATGGTGAAGCATTCACTGGAAAATCCCTTTCATAATGCTTCAATCTAATTCTGGAGTGCTGCCACAACCAGGCATGAAAAAACAAAATGGCTGAATTTCCTTTTGCTGGCATTTAGCTGAACCTATAAGAGTGTGCAAAAATCAATGGGGGATCAGGAGTGTGGAAAATTACATACTTGAAGAATTAATGAAGTATAATTCGGTACTACATTCTCAATCACATTTTGCTTCCTTTTCATTAATGGAAATAAATGAGTTTTCTATAGACAGGATACTTTTTAAAAATACATACAACAGGCTCTTGCAAGGATACAAAAAGGCATGGCATCTTGGAAGAATAAGTTTGCTTTTTTTGCCCTTTCATACAACATGACAGCCAGAAATATTGCAGAGAATCAATATCTTCTACTTCTTCCTCCCCCTTTTCTTCTTCTTCTTCTTCTTCTTCTTCTTCTTCTTCTTCTTCTTCTTCTTCTTCTTCTTCTTCTTCTTCTTCT
>JAHTLZ010003526.1:47572835-47585136 GCA_023846285.1 Phrynocephalus versicolor | reverse complement strand
CCCCCCCCCCATTTTGTTAAGAATAACATTATTTGACTTCCTGTTTCACCTAGAGAGATGAGGCAACTGATTATCCATTGCTGTAGTACCAATCTGCCTGTTTTATCATCATCATTATTATTTAGAGTATTTTACCTTGCCTTTCTCCTTGGAAAAGGACCCAAGGTGGCTTACAGTAATGAGGGACAATATACAGTCCAGTACAATTAAGACATTGAAATTCAAGTTTGAGAACAGAGAAACGAGGAAAAACATTAAAGCTACAAGAGAGTAAAAACGCCATGTAAAAGTTATGAACAATGAAAACTAACACTGAAAACACAGTCTCAATGCAAACACACAAAGTTATAAGTGGTTATAAACACAAAGTCTATTTGATCATGTATGGTAGATTCATATAAATATAGATTCACGTCCTGTGACTAATACTGCCCCTTAGCTTACTATTAACTACCTGCATTGGCCTGCTTCCTGACCTTTTGTACAAATACTGCCTAGCATATGAGAAAAAAGCAGAACACAGCATTATAGATGAGATTGTACTATGCTACAATTTGGATGCATTCGTCGAAATTAGGTACAGTGGCAGCCAAAGATTGTACAAAATCAGTAGTGAGATCTATAGTGTGGTCTGTAAGTAATACATAACCAAATTAAAATAGAGTGGCAGAGCTCAACACATTTTTCATGCTGCATCCAAGACACGAAACATATTTTTTTATCAGAAGGCAAAACACATATCATCAGGTGTTTTAGCCAAAATCATGAAACCTGGAACAAGCACAGAAAAGGTCAAAGAGAGAAACATACTACAGAAATTAATTGCTAGTCGTAGCTAAATTAGACCTACTGAATGGTTATGTAAATTCCCTTGATAGAGTAGACTTATCCCATTCTGACAAAAAATATTAAACCTGCACAGTTCCATATACTGTATACTTTGTGTGGAAAGGTTTGTGTATCATCTGCCTCAACCACTGGCCATATCTTATAGTTATGCATAGTGCTGCTACATAAATAACTACGATAAACAGATTAGTATAACATGCCCCTGTTCTTTTATATACATATTTACAGCTGGAAGATCTATGATTAATTTAACTCAAAAGAATTAAATATATTCCTTTTTTAATGCCAGTCCACTCTTGATTTTAGATCAACAGCAATAATTCAAAATGTATTATGGTGGAAAAGAGCAAAGCCCTAAGAGAAAATGTGTACACAAATCACAATTCACCACCATGTTCCATCCTTGTAAGAAGTTTATTTGAACACTTTAACTCTTTGTCTTGCAAAATCAATTTGCACAACCACATCTGGCAAGGAAAAATTCATGGAGGCAGGGCACAGACCATCCACAACACTGATTTCTTCCTCTACAAGAACAGGCCATCCATCTATTTGAAATACTACTAAAATAGTATTTTCTTGGCAATCTACAGCAGCAACGAGCACTGGGGGGAATAGAATGCCTCTGCAAGTGAGCACTTCCCTTGTGCCTCTACAGGTTCTTCATGACTCACAGACTTTTTTAAAAAATCAAAAATGCAATGTGCTTTTCTGCTTTGGGAATCATATTTTTGCAGTGGCGTTGGTTCAACCATGAGCCGGCTACCTGGGAATGAACCTCAGGTTGTGAGCACAGCTTTAGCTGCAGTACAGCATTTAAACCACTGCAGTGGCTCATGGTTGACTCAGCCTCCTATAAGCAGCACACTTTTTTCTTTTCCAAGCCAAGAAACATAATAAATAAATAAATAAATAAATAAATAAATAAATAAATAAATAAATCTAGGCACAGTCAGTCTTTTACTTCCTTTTGTTTGCTTGCTTGTGGTAGTTTTGTCTTTTGTTATTATTTAGTTATTTTTGCCATTTCGGGGTGTACAGTAGTCTCCCACCACATCACAGTTCTTATATTATGGCCCCAGTATATCATGATTCTTTTCTGGAGAGAAGCGTGCTTCCAAAGAGAGGCTTTTAACCCCCTCCTGACACCTCAGCAAACAGACCATGGGCTCATCCTGGCAGCAGCAGCCCCAGATCTGTTTGCTGAGGTGTCAGGAGGGGGTTAAAAGCCTCTCTTTGGAAGTGCACGCCAGCAGCAGCAGCCCCAGATCTGTTTGAAAAAGACATCCCATTTAGCTGATCTTCCTTTATTGCAGGTGGGTCGGGCACCTAACTCCCACGATAAACAGGGAGTACTGTATTATGGTAAGTGGTGAAATATGATTGAAAACCCACTAAAGTCAGGAGGTAGTTCTGGACACTGTACTTTAAGAAAGAGGCGGACAAACTCAAACAAATTTAGAGGAGGGAAATAAGGATGATCAGGGAACTTAAAACCAAGCTCTATGAAGAAAGATTGAGAGAATTGAGCATGTTTAGCCTTGAAAAAAGGTGACCAAGGGGTGAAATTATAGCACCATTCAAATACTTGAAACACTATCATAGAGAGGAGATCTGTTCCCCATCAATACAAAGTACAGGACATGTAATACTGGGCTCAAGTTAGAAGAAGCCAGATTTCTGCTGAATATCATGAAGAACTTCCTAACTATTAGAGCAATAGGGCAATAGAGCCAATTACCTGGGGGTGGGGGATGATTGCTTCAGCGCTAGAAGCATTCCATCGAAAATTAGTCAATCATCTGTCAGATAGATTTGGATTTGGATTTCCTCCATTGCCCAGAGTGGTTGACTTGATGGTCTACTAGGCCCTTCCAACAACAAAATTCTATGATTTTGTGACTCTATGAAAGCTGCCAACTCCTACTCTACAGAGATATAAGATCCATATAGAAAGTAGAGAGGCGTTCTCACCAGTTTCACAGCTAGGTCCCGTGAACCCTTGTGGGCAGGCACAGACATTGGAAGCGATGCAGGCTCCGCCATTTCTACAACCATCTTTGCAGAATGCTGAAATAAAATAAATAGAATACTGGTCTATTAAAAATTACCTCAAATATATAAATAAAATTCCAGCCAGGATCTTATAACATTATTTCAAAAAACAAAAAAAAACTTTTAAATTAATATATTAATTGTGTTGGCATTGACTCCAACTGTAGAAATAACTCTCTTTGCACCTGGGAAAAAAATAAGGTTTTGAATGTTACACTGCCAGCAGAAAATGTCAGAGGTCGCTGAATGAAATACATTTCACAGCATTCATTTCCTGGTGATAATTTCCTTGTGCCTAATTACACTAAACCAATGTGGTATTTGAACCTTTGCAGGACTGCTGAGAGGTGCTTTTCTACAGATTCTCTAAAACTTTAATTTAGTGGGGATAGAGTAATGTTCAAAGGCTGAAAGTAATATGGGAATGGCTGAATATATGTATATTTTAGGATAGAAGGCAGTCAGCTACAAAAGAATGTTCCTATGGAAAAAAACTCTACATGGATGGATCTAGAGATGATTAAGAAATAATTTTGTTACAGAAATCATTTTGATTGAACTTAGATCCTTATTCACCTAATGATTGTTAACACACTGAGCAAGTGGAAAAGGTAATGTTCCTTTAAAGTATTTTGAAATGTTACCAATTTACAACATTCTAACACTGTTAAAAAAGAAATTGAAGACCAAATAAATTTTTGAGAAATAGAAGATGAAGTCTGCTTCTCTCTCTCTCTCTCTCTCTCTCTCGGTCCTGAGCAAAGGAAAGGCAGCTTCCAGGTACACAGTCAGGAAGGAGATAAAATCATCAAGAAAATAAAATGTCATTTCTTGTTTTCATGCCTTACCTTTGCATACAGTGCCATTTCCAGTATAACCTGGCTTGCAAATACAATTATGGCCTCCAACAGTATTGAAGCAAAGCGCATTTTCATCACAGTTGTGTTGGTTTGTGAGGCACTCATCATGCTCTGAAATGTTTCAAAACAATGCTGTTTAGGTCACTCAATAATATGTCCAAGAATTATACATTCCTGTTCTCCCATTGTTTTCCTCCCAGGTTGCTAGCAAACATTCCCCTTACTATACAAAGGATGCTAACCTACATTCATTTTGTTAAAAGTAAGACTTACTGAATTCATTAGGATTTACTTTTAAATATATCCACACACACACACACACACACACACACACACACAAAATAAATCAATGTTATCTGGGACACTGAACAACATACAAGTAGTAAATAAATAAGATATTTTTCATGGTAATAAATTTAATACAGTACAACCATCATAAGTGTGGAGGATCAGTTCTAAGCCCACCCCCATAGATGATGGAAAATGTGCATTAAAGCAAACACTATTTTAATAGAGAAGGCTATACACAGCATGACAAAATCATGAAAATGTATTTCTCTAGGAAATACTATACATAGAATGGTCTCTGGCTCCCTGTAGTGCTGAATTCTGGTAACGTTATCTTTAGAAATATGTATCTTAGGGATTTTTCTCTTAATATTTTTAATTCTTTTCCACATTGTGGATAATTGAATCAGTGGATACTGATTCTCTACATAAGGGAGTTCTGTATTACTACAGCTTAGTTGAAGTGCTACATGATATTTACTCAAAATGCTAAGAAAGAGTAACATCAATGTATTCTTCCATTGTGTCAATGAAAAAGTATTTGAAATGTGCTACATAACTCTCCTTTGCATTCCTTGAACATATAGCTGGCAATGCAGGGCCATCAGATCCATGACAGCTTTGCTGATATATAAGAAGTGTGGCAATAAATAGGGTCATATTCTTTGTGGGAGGAAAGTTGTAGGGATATTTTTCCTTCTGCATGAGGATCAATGTCATTTCAAGGTCTATAACCTTTTAGCTGAAGGCAGACCCGTGGTTTTATTTTTGTATTATCCCGTTCTTTCTTCTAAACAAAAATTCAAGGAAAGATAAAAGTTTCCCACCCTGCCACCATTTTAGCTTCACAATAACTTTGTGAGGTAAATTGAGCCAAGTTGGCTCAAAAAAATAATTACTAAATAAGTTTCAAGGCTGAGCCATGATTTCCATGTAGGTATTTATTTAACATTAACAGTTATACAACATTGGACTTATTTTACATTAGCCTTTATATCACACTAGTTTAGTAAATACTAATCATAATTGATTGTATCAGAATGTCCCTACTTTAATGCTTCCAGTTAATAGAAAATAGCATGTTTCTTAATTTCTGTTCATTTTTGTACCAGAAACTAAAAAGTCCAAAACACATTAGTTTTAATATTAATTGATAAAAACTTCAACAGGTTACTTGAACCTTATTGACCTGTTCCATGAATTAACGAGGCTGGGACATTCATTTCTGCATACTAGCTTTCATGTGAGGCTAACCAATTAGTGTTGCAAACCCATTTGAGCTTCAAATTACTTGAGAATATTCAAACTGGACACGTTTATAAAAATGTGTCTAGTGAGTATCTTTGCAAGTAATTTGAAATACAGCAAGCCAACCCCTTTTATGTCACCTTTTGATGCTTCTGATTGGTAGTTCTCCCACTGTGTTTCATGGAGCCCTGGAGTTTTTTCTGAAGCTTATCAGGGGGTATACAAAGGGACTATCAGTATTAGCAGACCAACTTCATTAAAAGATAGACTGCTAAATATTACCAATATTTTTCCTGTAATCTTTTGCCTCAGAGAGGTGTTGGTGGGTATCCAGTTATTGCAAAAACAATGATTTGACATGGTTTAACATGAATGGTGGGCTTTAGAACATATTCCTTGGTTGATTACAACATAAGAAGCACAGGGATTCCTTGGTAGACCATGAGACTTGGAAATACCTCTCAAAATGCAGAATGTTGAGGTGGGGCTGATATAAAACTGGATAATTTGTTTAACAATTTGTTTTAGGGGAACAACATTTTGTTTGTTGGTGGGTTACCAATTTGGGACATAGATTGGTTCACTTCTGAACCATCACCTAAAACCAAGCATGAAATTATGATCTAAGTGGGTTTTGCAGATAATGTAAGCGATTTAGCAGTTTAATTCAGATATCACAGGAAATAACAGTTATAACTAACTGGAAAATGAAGGTAGGAATCTACACACAAAAATGAGAGAGGAAGAGAAAGAGGGGCTTACATTAGCTCCTTACCCCCTCCTCTACCTTCCAAATTACCATTTGGAAAAACAGAATAAGATGTTTTAGCAAGGGCAGTATCTGACCTCTGGCTCTTCCTCTGGTGCAAATAATAAATCTTTGTGTCGTGGTCAGAACATTTGGTCCTGCAGTTCTTAAGTCTTCAGCAAAATATATAATAAGGAACTGCTGTTTTTGATTGGTGAAGCATGCATTTTAATTACTTGCAACTCAGCATGAATAACTGTATCATTGCTCATAAAATTATCTAGCCATCTCAATAATCCTGGTACAGTGACCTCCAACAATCACAGATTCTACAGGCTGACTCCATGCAGGGAAAAGAAGCTTTCCCATTAAATCAAACTATTAGGAAAAAGAAGAGAGTCACAGATTTGCAAATTAAGGCCATGGGTATAAGCTATGCCATACAGTTAAGTAGATAGGCTTGTTTGTTTTCTAACCTAATGTTATTGAATTGAAGCTGAAATATTTTTCTCACTTCATCAATATGAAAGAAACTATCAACAAAGAGATAAATGTCACCCAAAAAAACTGATAACAATGTTTTTAACACACGGTATTCATGGGTTTTATGGGTGCTATTTCTTCATTTTTGTTGGAATGTCATAATCGTTTCCCAAGTGATTCCAAGCACCATTTTATACCATGCTGTTGATTAGTTAACTGGCTGGATAGCACAGTGAGTTGAATAAAGGATTTCTCTACTGTTTCTCTTGTGTGGCCTTGGGCAAACTACATAGTCCCAGAGGAGCCCCTCAAGAAGGCACTAGTACAACACTTCTTGAGAAAAAAATATATTCAAAACACTCAGAGAAAGTCAGCAGAAATAAGACTCAACTTGACCGCTCACAGTTGTTATTATGTGAGCTAGTGTTGTTTAGGGGCTAGTTATTGGGACTCAGGAGATCTGATTGAAAATCCATTGTTTTAAGTAAAGTAAAGTAAAAAGTAAAAAGTGCCTGAGTATCCATGGAAGCTCAACGGGGTTCAACAATGGCAAATTCACACCTTAAATATCTTACACTTTGTGAAAACTGTTGAAACTACCATAGGTAAAACAGTACCATACTGTAGGTCTTGATAGTTCAGATTAAACAAATATAGCATATTCCTATATGACTGTAAATTGCTGTCATAGGTCAAACAGTACCATAGGATAGGATAGGAATCTTTATTGTCATCCTATCCTATGGTACTGTTTGACCTATCTTGATAGTACAGAATAAACAAATATAGCATATTCCTATATGACTGTGAATTGCCAGTTCTATTTGTAATTTGACCTATGTTGGCCTCCAGAGGCATTTCCTTGAACCAGAACTATTTTCTTTGTACCAGAATTATTTTGGCCTTTTCATAGTTAACTCTTCAATAAAGACTCCATTCCAAGCAAGATCACATTAATTGTGAATACTGGATTTTATACAGATGTATCAATGAGTTAGAAGCAAAATATGTATGAAAGGCAGTCCTGTGTGTCTTTAACACTTCCTTCTACTTTTCAATCAAAACAAGATGTAGAGGGAGAAGCAGAGAAATATACAAAGCTCTCTCTCTCTCTCTCTCACACACACACACTCACTCTCTCTCTCACACACACACACACATTCTAAAAACCGCAGCCTTCAACAATATCATCTACAACTTACTTTTCTTTAAAAAAGAGAATATCTTCCAGTTAACTCCTTCCTATCATTGATTTTATAAGGACTAGGGAAAGTTTTTCAAATGGATATTTTCTCAACCTATGTACCACATTTAAGCTAATACTTTAATAATTAAATAATAAAACACAGAAAGTCTTTTTTTTTAATCCTGCAGTATTCTTGGTGGGGGGCAACACTCGTTTTTTATTATACTGCTTGCAATGGAACCTTCAGGAGAAATATGTTTTCTTGGAGATTTTGGCTTGATTGGACAATCAACTGCAACATTGCCAACAACAACAAGCTAACATCATTTTCTGATGTTGGATTACCAACCATTAAACTGCATTGCCTTCTCTGGTAAGTATTTTAGAATTGATGAGTCAACTCATTTAAAATTTATTTTTTTATTTTATTTCCAAATAAAGTAAGTTAAAGAAATTACTCTTTTGGGGGGGGGGCAAGAGATAACAAAAAGCCATTAGATTGCTGAAATGCCACATAAAGGACAATGTTACCTAAACAGTAAATAATGATGACTCCCCACCCCTGGTTGAGTTTATCAGATAGATTTCTAATACTGCATTATCTAAATTCAAAGCAAAGATTTAAATATTGGCATTAAAATTAAAGTAATTTAAAATGTAATTTGATGATAGCGTATTTAGATAACTTTGCAATATCATAACATAATAAGAAGGCTTGTGGAGCTAACGCTGCAGCTCTGTTTCTATTAAATATCTAACACAAATTGCATTCTCCATTTTACTTCATTTCCTGCACTTTGACTGAGGGGTCTAATGTGTATTACCCATAGGTTTTGAAAAAGCTGTTCATAACGGTCCAAGAAAATTATTTCAAAACAAAATGTATTTACGCATATGTGTGTAGAGATAATAGATATCTGGGAGTGAACTGTCTTTGGAAAAACATGAATGCAAAAATATGTAAAAATAAAAGTCGTCCGCTTCTTAGGCAATTACAAGGCAGAGCAAAGATCCCACAGGCATCAATAAGGAAGACAGCCATTGATTAAATGATCAATTTGTGACTTCAATACCACTGACTGTCAGATCCAATGGCGAGGAAGTGTGATGGAAGAGAGAAAGAGTAACAAGAGCAAAGAAGTAGAAGAGCCCTGCATTGCCCTTTTAAGAAGGAATCAAGAGCCATGCTTACTGCTCTTTTAAAATCCCTTCCATGGTCACTTCTGGAGGCTACTTTAGAAGGGCAAAGGGGCTTTCACCTGAGGACTGGAAAGAAAGCGGGAAAACAAAACAGAGCACTAGTTCTACAGAAACTGCTGCCTGGCCAGAAGCTTTTTCAAATTACCCAGGTCCTTTCAGTCTATATGACCTACTCTTGATATTCGCATTCCCTCATTGACAATGATGAGTTTTTCCCAGGTAACCAAGAACATGCAAATGCTGGTGCAGATTCAGGAAAGAATGAGATCACAATGTCCAAAAACAGCAGAGGATAGGTCAGGCAATAATCTGTACAGCCCTATTAATGCACATCCCTGTTCAATATAGGTACACACACTAAGAGCAATAGTAGGTGGGTGGGGTGTTTTTACATGTAGGCACACAATACAGTCAACCCCCGCCATTTCGCAGTTCAGGTACCGCGGTCCCACTATATCGCAGGATCGCAGTACCTGCACCACTGGGAGGGTGGGGGGCGATCAGGTCACCCCCTGCCCCCTGTCCCCTCCAAGAAGCCTTGGAGCCACCCGGGAGGGTGACGGGGAGCCACTGCATGGCTCCCCACCATCCCCCCGACCCCCCGACCCCTCCGAGAAGCTTTGGAGCCGCCCGAGCAAAGGGAAGCTTGAATGTTGACAACATCAATGACAGCAGTCAAGATGGTCTACACTAGGATACCATCATGTGTTCACTACCGTTCACAAAGTGACACCAAGAGAGGGGAAATCTCAGGAGATGACTTCTTTTTTCATCAGCTAAGCACTACTCATTCAAAACACAACAATTTCTAGGTTGATTTTTCAACTAGTTTTGAATGGTGTTGAGCATTAGAGGGTGTCCCACAGACTATCTTAAAAGTTGCTGTCAACATTCAGGCTGTCTTTTGCTTGACGTCCTTTTTCCTGCTGGCATTGTGAATCAAGGGAACAGAAGCACAACATCTCACATTTGCAATTCAGAGGGTTTTTAAAGAACCACATACTTGCTTTTTTTTAAAAAAAATAGAAGTTTATGCATGCACTATACACAAATCCCAATCAAAAAACTTCCTTTATATAAAATTACACAGTGCTAGGGGGTTCCATGAGACGAACGCATGATCTGCCCTATGGTTGCTGGGAGAAGACAGGAAGAAAAACAGCTAGGATGTGGCTGTAGTCTCTCTGTGCCAAGAAGTTTTTGAAAGGCTATTTTAAATTTAATGAAAGGCTATTTTAAATTTAATGAAATGCTGGTACAAATGTGTAACAGCAATACAGATAACACAAAAAATACATTCATTAACTTTTCAGGTAAACTAGTGCTGCCATGCTCATGCCGAAGACTGTAGATTTACAAACCCTTTCCTCTAGGTAGATTACCTGCCAAAGAAAAGCTATATTGCACTAAAAGCTGAATAAGCATACAGTGGTCCCTCAGATAACAAATTTAATTTGTCCGCCAAAGCAATTCATTATTTGAAAAAAATCGTTATCTGAAATGCAGTTTTCCATTGAAATAAATGACAAATGGATTAATCCGTTCCGGAGGTCGGATAAAAAGGCAAAAAAGCCGAGGGGTTTTTTCCAGATCTCTTTATAAAGTGCACTTTAAAGGCATGCAGTGCTGGAACACCCCCTCAAAACACCCCTCCCCCTGCAGTGCAAGGCAAACATGGAAAAATGAAACCACCAAGCCTAACTCAGCCTTTTCCCGCCCAAAGTGCAAAGGAAAAAAAAATCCAGTCAGAGAAACATAAGCAGCCCAATGTAACCTATTTTGCCTCCAAAGCAATGGAGAACGCTTTCAAACACAGAGAAAATGAAGGCACCAAGCCTAGCTCACCCTTTCCCCACCCAAAGTGCAAAGGAAAAAAAAAATCCAGAGAAACATAAGGAGCAAAATACAGCCCATTTTTGCCTCCAAAGTAATGGAGAACACTTGCAATTTAAACATTGAGAAATGAAACCACCAAGCTTAGCTCAGCCTTTTCCTGCAAAGTGCAAAGAGAGGGGGGAATCCAAACAAACAAACATAAGCATAAAACCAGAAAGCCTAGCCCAGCCTTTTACCACCCAAATTGCAAAGAAAAGCAGTGCAAATATTAATAAAAGCTAACTCCCTACCTTTCCACGTCCAAATCCCTCAGCAAAACATGTTCAGAATGCCTCCCAAACACCATGAAAAAATGCTCTAACTCTTCCCTCCCCTCCACAAACTACAGGGGCTGCTATGGATCCTGGGTATACCTTTTTTGCAAGGCATTTTGAAACATTCATTATCCAAGGCAGCCCATAGGGAACATTGGTTATTTGAGGCAACCCTATACCTGGAAATTTCCATTTCTTATCCGAAAAATTCGTTATCAGGGGCATTCGTTATCTGGGGTATTACTATATACCCAAATTTGGTGCTGATCTGAAGTCTAGGTTCAAAGTTCAGTTTTCGAATTGCCTTATAGAAAGTTGATTTCCTCTACTGTCCAATAACATACCTCTCTGGTTAAGGTGTCAAGTTTCTGTAACAGCACTCCATAACCCTGGAAACCATGGGCTACAAAACTTCGCATGTAACTAGGCTGTACAGTAAGAGATTACAACACTCACAATCACCACTTAGAATGGGTAGATCGAAGAAGACCTCCATATCTGCAGGAATTGGTTCTGAGCTGCCCCCACCCCCTGTAGATACTGAAAACTTCAGATAACAGCAAACACTTTACACAGCATGGTAAAAGAAAAGAAAAATCCAGAAAAAGTATTTTCACCATGTGTTATCAGAACTGGCCATTAGAGGTTAACAGAGACTGTGCTATGTAGTTTTCAACAAGAAGTGGCCTGTTCTTGTAAATATAGTATGGCATGAAAGTACTTATTTCTAGGGTATTTTTATTTGAAAATGTTTAATATTTAAGACCACAGATTAGTTAAACTGTGTATGCCAATCCAGCGGTCCGACTGTATATTAGTCAAAGTGACGTGGGAAGATTGGTGTGGTTGGAGTATATTCGGTCTCAGTAACTCTTTCACTAAACAACTGCAGAGGCTTTGTAACTTACATGGTTACAACTAGAGATGGGCACGACCAGAAAAAATTACTTTTCGAGTTGTTGTTTGTCGGGACGGGTCCGTTTCGGGTCGTTTCCGTTTGTAGTGAAATTTTTCAAAAATTTGTCGTTCCATTTGTCGTTTGGTCGTTTGTCATTTCTGCTGCGATTTAGCGCGATTTGACGTCCCAGTGAGCATGGGGGAGTCCCGCAATCAGGGCCGGCACTGGGTGTTTTTGTGCCCTAGGCAGCAGGTGGGGTCGAGGGGCGGGCGGCGGGCGGGAGGTGCGAGCGGGCGGCAGTGGCGGGGGGCCATGGGCGGGCGGCGACAGCGGCAG
>JAHTLZ010003526.1:47555225-47572825 GCA_023846285.1 Phrynocephalus versicolor | reverse complement strand
CAGAGCGGGCGGCCGGTGGGCGCAGGCGGGCGACATCCAGAAGTGTCAGTCAAAACCTGGCCATACCATTGGTGGAATGGTTCACAAAATTTGCATGGTCCCATCCCATGCCCAGCCCACATGGGCAGGTCTAAAAAAATAAGAACTAAAATAAAATAAAATAAAATCAGTGCGACCTTTTACTGCTATAAAAAAACCACTGCTGCTACTATAAAAATTCAGGCATTTAAAATACCTAATTTTCACATGTTTCTGTTGTGCTTTGGTGGGTTTTTGGTCCACGATTTAAAAATAAATATTGCGGTCGCCATTTTGGATCCCCCCCACCGCATGGCATGGACTCTGGAGACGACGAGGATGACCCCCCCCCCAGCCTGGTGCAAGCAGCCCAGGACAGGAGAGGGGGGGAGGCCGGGGACCCCCCACCCCAGAAACCACCTCTCAGGTAGGTGTCCTCAGGCAGGAATATTTTCGCCTGCTTTTTTGCCAGGGAGTCGTTTTTTTTTTTTTAACTTTTAAAAACTTTTTCTGTGCTGCTTGCCAATGGCATTGCGCGATCGCCGCGATGCCATGAACGACAATGAAAAACCTGACCAAATTTTTCTTTTGTCGGTTCGAGTTCGAGTTCTGATGGCTTAATTATCGTTACCGTTCTCGTTACGTAACGGAAACGACAACTGAAAACGGAAACGACAATTTCGCCGAGTCGTGGCCATGTCTAGTTACAACCACATAAACCTCATTGATTCTAGGATGAGGGACAATACTTTTGTTAGAGGGGGAAATGTTCCTGCTCCTGTAGAGTGTTATAAAAAGCAGGGAGACGTGAGGAAAATACAAGAAGTAACATTATTTTCTAACACAGACCCTGCAATGTACTTGTTCAGTAAAAACAAAACAAAACAGGAAGTCAGTGAATCTGTCAAAACATGGAGCTTTTGACATTTTTGATAAAGCCCAACTTCTCTGGATTTTAGCCCTCTGCAAGTCTTAAATGAGCTGACAGTTCGTGTCTTGTTTTGTCAATAGCGATGATAACTAAGACTTCAAAATCCGTCCAGCCTGACAGCTGAGAAAGCATTTGGATTTGACTTTGTTTGTTCCCCTGCCAATACCTCTCTGTGCAAATTTTACACAGCGGTCCTCGTATCAGTGAGAGGTGAGAGGAAAATTGAAGGCAAGGGGTTGGTTATATCTAAAGGCCTGTTGATTTGATACCAGCTAATGCATGGAAGAGGGTGCTGTATCAGACTGCTTTTGTTTTAGCCCCTTTTCCTCCATTCACAAAGTTTCCTCCCAGTGACTGAAATGTAAATTGGGTGGTATCCAAGGGAATGGTGAATACTTTGGCTCCAATACATCTCAGTCTTCACCCAGTCCTCTTACTGCTACTCTCATGGCCTGAGGAACACCCTTATTTGCCTTTAGTGGCAAAAGATGTCCACAATAAGGGTGCAAAGACTGTAGAGTTGGGTAGGACTCTTATATATGGTAGGACCCCTACAGTAGGACTCCTGTACAGTAAAGGGTTTCTGAATGTGGGCACTGCATTCTAAGGGCAGACTTTTTTTCTGCCTTTGGAAAGGCAGTTCTGAACCATCTTAAGTTCTGTAAGTCATCCTGCCAGTGACCATAAAGTCACAGCCTTAATTTATTTCTCCATTTCTAATCCCTTGAGTTTCCATCTCATTTTTAGTGTTAGCAAAACTGTTGTAATGCAGTTCCAGAATGAAATGGACAAAACATTATTAAAACACATTAACTTTTTTTTGCTTATTTACAAAAGAAGTGGATATTGTCCACGAAAGCTTCACAATGTTTTTTTTAATTAATGGTGACCGCCATATTTATTTTGAAATTGTGGTCCAAAAACCCACCAAAGCACCACAGAAACATTTGAAAATTAGGTATTTTAAATGTCTGAAATTTTATAGTAGCAGCAGTGGGTTTTTCTAGCAATAAAACGTCTCCATTGATTTTATTTTATTTTATTTTAATTTTTTTACACCTGCGCATGCGCAATGATGGGCTGGCCATGGGATGGGACCATGCAATTTTTTGGAGCCATTCCACCAATCGCATGGCCAGGTTTTGACTGAGTCTTCTGGGTGTGCCAGAGGGCATTAAAAGCCCACTAACCCTAACCCAAACCCTAACCCTAACCCATACGCCAGTACACTGTCCTTCTTAGTGGGTCAGAGACACCCAGAAGTGCAGCCCACTAACCCACCCTAACCTTAACCGTTACCCTAAGCCTAGCCCTTACCCAACCCTAACCCATATCCGTACGCAAGTACACTTCCCTTCTTAGTGGGTCAAAGTGAGGCACCCAGAGAGGTGTCTCACAGAGCCCACTATCCCTTATCCCATTCCCTAACCTGTACGCCAGTACGCTAGTATGCTCCCCTTCTTAGTGAGTCAGAGGCACCCAGAGAGAGAGGTGTCTCTGCCACTTACCCCCCACCCTAACATAATGTAATCAATGTATGGTACGCGGCAGCTTCGCGTTACGCTTCCCTTCCCTTCTTAGTGGGTCAGACATCAGAGGCACCCAGAGAGGTGCCTCCCAGAGCCCACTACCCACTTACCCCAACCCCAACCCCAACCCCAACCCTAAACGACAAATGACAAACGGAAATGACAAATTTTTGAAAATTTCCGTGACAAACGGAAACGACCCGAAACGGGCCCGCCCCAACAAACAACAACTTGAAAAGTAATTTGTTCTGGTCGTGCCCATCTCTATTTCCCAATCTAGCACTTGAAAAACTATGCAGGGTATGAATGACAGTAACAATTGCCAAATTTCACATAAATGTCAGCAGCAACTGGTAAATATTACCTCCCCCCCCCCGCAACACACACACATACAAATCCACTAGTGCCTTGACAGAGAAACATTTCTCATATATAATCCCTGCAACCTGTAGTATTAGCTAAATCCTACTCAAACTAAAGAAATCAGAGATAAACCTGTTTTGATTCCACTGAAGTAGGATGCACAGAAATAGACTGCAATTCAACTATACAGCACTACAAACCACATGATAGATGCATGAGAAATCACTGGGAGTACTATTCTAATATACTGTGATATGTTTTTAAGTAAAAGGTGTTTTATGAATAAATGTTATTGTTTATTCAGATTTAATTGTTGTGTGATCTTTTGCCATCTGCCTGGTGTCTGGTGAAGGGCAGATTTCAAATAATTTAGTATACAAATAATAAATAAAAGTTCAAGTTCATGTTACTGACATATTTATCAGTATAGTGAACATGACAATTACAGAAAAGCCAGGATTTTTAAAAAATAAACAAGACGAACAAATGCACCTGTTAAGCATGGGAATCTATTGCCATAAATAAGCACTATATAAGAGGAAAGTCATTTCCCAAAAGGATTGAATCCATTAATTAGCTGTTTGGCTAGCCATACAAGATGTTCTTTACTTTCATCTATACTGTGTCTGATTTTCTAAAACTCTGAACTTCAAAGTTAAAAATCATTTTGCAGCTGATAGGCACCCTGTTCAGTCAACTAGGACACAGTAGAATCACACAATTACCCACTATAATTATTGTTACTGTCAATATATTTTCCCCTGATGGTCAATTTATGAGGCCTTGTTTATTTTGTCAATATAATCTCTACCTTCAATATGCATTTTATACCCTTAGGCAGATACTCACATTCCAAATCCCATTAAAGACATATATTGATAAAAGTAGGGCAAATTCAGCTTTCACTATCCTTGTACTGTAGCAAATGGCTTCCTATCATTTTAACATCAGTTTATGGGTGAATTATTTATAATCTATGCTTGCTTGAAATGTCATTGTGGATATGAACACAACCAAATTCCTCAGAAGGGGATGGAAATGACTAGAAATCTTCATTCCAAAAATGTTTGTTTTGACAAAAGAGGAGGGTGACCTTCCAGATGTTTCCGGTCAACAACTTCCATGAATATAAACCAACATTGATTAAAGAAATATGATTGCACTGAAATAATAAGGAAACAAACATGTTATCTATTACTAAAAAGGAAAGGAAAATTCTTTGGGCACCCCATCATCATGTCCAAAGTCACCCTTTTTAATAATATGATGATGACTATATTTATCTCTCTCACTTGGTCTCTCTCTCTCTCTCTCTCTCTCTCTCTCTCTCTCTCTCTCTCTCTGTCAGATGTATGCACAAATACTTGTGTGCAAGGATGCAACCATTCAGGTACTGCAATCAGAGATGAATATCTAGTGACTTGGCAGGCAGTCTTTCTCTGTCTCTTGATAGTTATGTAGGGAATAGGCTGATGGGCCAGGGCTCAAGGGAACCTTGGTTTAAATCCCTGCTCGGTCATGGAAACTCACTGGGATGTACTGGAGCTGGTAAAACCACCTGCTTAATATCTCAGCTATCTAGCAAAACCTATCAGGATCAGTTAAGTTTTCTCTGAATTTATGGCACTGAACAAGTGCCCTGGTTCTTCAGATGCTATGGGGATGACAGATGTATATCTTACAGTATTTTATGATGCACGCATCAACTTACACACATCTGTTAATGAGGCAAGGATCCATGATTGTTTTGCTTCTTGGGTTTTTTTATAGATAGATATAACAAATTATATTGCTATCTTCATCCTCCTTTCCACCTTTCAGCGTCAGCACCAAAAAGAATTCCCATAAGAACAATGGCCCCCTCTCAACCCACTGGAAAAACCATGATTTACCACAGGAGAAGGAATGAAACAGACCACAAGAAAAAGGGTTAAATGAACCTAACTCCATTAAAGAAGCATGCTACACACCTATAAACTAAGCTAAATGTAGAGCAAGTCTTAAGCTTTTAGATGGACGATAGCCTGTTTGATTTGGGAGAGACAGGTATGGGACAGCCACTCATATTAGCTGCCTACACTTCCCCTGGGTATAACCTACTTCCACAACTCCAGCTTTGCAAGCACCCTGCTATCCACACCCCATGTGATTTCCTTCATACCTTCCAATTCTTGAGATATTTGTCACAATTTTAGTATTTCAACATAACACACGGGCTGCCCTCAGAGACTTTGGACTGCCCTGCAGCCTATATGCCTATATGTTTAAGGACATTTCCTGCTAATTCTGAACTTGTACATCACAGCGGGAAGGTACTTGGACTATAATCTGTGCCATGGTTTTCATTTCTGCATCATCCCTGTGTAATAACAATAAAACTTCTAAAATGCTTTTGTGGAACATTGTGAAGTAGCATTTGAAGTATCATTAAACACATTTGCAAGAAACCCAAGATAAATTACTAGGCAACTAGTGACCTTTGCTGACATTTTAAAAAGCTATTAACAGATGCCAGTGTTAATGCTATCTAGAATTCAATGATACATTGTTTAAATTAATCAGTATACTCAAACACTACTGCATTTAATCTTACACTAAGTACCGTATTTTAAAGGCTACCTTTACAATACTTAAGGAGTAAAATCAATGAAAGCAGGGGTTTTATACTAACTTCTTAATCAAAGAATTAAATTTCCCTTTGTTCTGCTATTCTTGGGTACTCATCTTCACACCCATAGGGCTGAAGTAGAAAATAAACTAGCTCAAACAGAATGAATACCTACTACAGATGGGTATACCAACTACGACAAAGCACTTTGTGCAGAATCAACTGCATGGCATCACAGGTGCAGCCCCCCCCCCCACAAAAAAAATTTTTGCTGCCCGACTCATCAATCACCACGCCGAGCATGCTGCCAAGGTCCTCTTCTCTGGCAGTGCACCAGTCCTGGCAGGGGATTGGCCTGCGCTTCCCTGCTTCCTCAAGCAAGTTAACCACTTGTTAGCTGTGGGGGGAAGAACCCTCATCCTGCCTCCTCTTTGGAGTGGTTGGCAACCCAAGAAGGCAGGAATGGGCATCCCAAGTGAGTGGATCAGCCGGCCATGGCGGAAGGAAGAGGTTGGTTTGGCATGAAGTACTTCGTGGCACATCATGCCCATCTTAGTTACTTACTGAGTCAAAGTAGTTGCCCATACAGCTGATAGCAGTTAAAAAATTGAAATCTCTTAGTGGCCAACAGGATGAATAACAGTACCAGTTATCAAAGGTATTAAGAATGAAGGCCAGAATTCTGTGGATGAGAAACTGCCGAAAACCACAATGGCTAGTAAACAAGGTGCCAGTTATACATCTGGTGCACCACCAGGCATGTAATCAAAAGCACCTCATCAACCACCACTGCATCAATTAACCATTCAGGCTTCCAATATTTCCCTTCTGCCTGTAGTCAAGTGCAACAGGATCTGTCTATGAATTTAAGCTGCAAGCAGTATTTCATTCTTTTACCTTATTGGAATTAAAAAGCTTTTTTTAAAAAAAAGCAAGTTTGTTTTTAAGAAACATGCTTGTTTTCAAACCATGTAATTCTTGCCATTTTCATCTGCAGCCTCCACAATTCATAGTGATTCTCACATGAAAAATCTGATTTTTTACACATATTTGTTATATGCAAAGTTGTACTACTTTGCAGGGGGCCTCTGTGCGAGAAATCTGGTTTTTGTGGTTTTCAATCTTTTTCTTTTGTGTGCAGATTTAAACTTCACTTCGCAAGTGCTGGATAGAAATCCTTAGAGAAATAAGCTTGCATTAAAAATGACTGTAGCAAAGAACAAGACCACATCAGGGTTCAAGAACAGCTTGATTAATGGGTAAGGGGGCAAAGAGAGCAAGTTTGCTAACAAGACAAAGAAAGGAACAGGTTCTTTTATAATTGGATAGCGAGATAAACAGCTGCTCTCAGCTGGCTCTAGAGTTGCAGAGGGAAAGGAAATTAGAAAGCATTGATTTTATAAAAGTAAAGGTTTGAGTTTCTTTTCTCTTTATTTTTAGCCATGCTCCCCAGCTTCTCACTAACTATGCCATGAGGTTTAAGGTATGCTCCCATACTGGAAATTCTAAATGTCAACTTGTGCACTTTTCCAGCAATCTTGAAGCATAACTACAAGCACAGGGTTGGGATGGATAGCCAGCCACCTCTGCTTTCTCTCAAGAATCCCTCTGTTGATGCTGATTTGGAAATGTACTTTCATGCATACTATTAATGATCATAACTTTGTGCCGTCATGTCAGTCCGGACTTACGGCAAGCCTTTTCAAGGTTTTCTAGACAAGGAGTACTTAAAAGTGGTTTACTGTTCCCTTCTATCAGTAACCTCCCTGCCCAAGCAGCTTGCCCAAGGTTACACTGGCTGGCTCTTCTGGGATTAAACACCCAATGCTAACTCCACTGCTAGGTACCTAATTCTCTGAGCTAACCAGTCAGCTTTGTATATACTACACGGCCTAAAGTCAATGGCACTATGTATTTTTGAAATGGAATTAGGCTTTCTTCTGAGTGAGCATTGTAAGCAAGTATTATTAATGTATTTGTGTATGTTTTCAATCCCCATTAATACAGCATAATTGCTAGTTAAAACACCTTTCATTGAACACCCATAATAGCCTCGAAGCTTTATTGTTGCATTACTGAAGACTTACCTTTTATATTTGTATAAAATCACTTGTGGCTCATGGAAGAATTTACTATATAGTCTGAAATAAGGAACTTTGGGAGGGGAAAAGCTCTTGCAAACATGTTTAAAATCTTGCATTATCCCCCCCCCCAGTCATTTATTAAGTTCAGATTTAATTGCTTCTAGGCAATTTGCAGGAAACAAGCATATGATTCAGTTTGCTGATTATGTGTACACTCAGTAAATGACTTATAGGCTATATAGTGAAAGCATAATTATTAGTTTTGTATATATTTTTGTAGGATTAATATCAGGCTACATGAAAACAAACAACTATGATTTGTGATGAAACATTAATTATCTTGTGGTTTCTACCGTTATAATCCAAATTGTTGTTATATACTACCAAGTCAGAACTGATTTATAGCAATCCTAATAGGATTGCATTGACTGGTTGATTTGATTTGATTTGATTTATATACTGCAAAAACTTGACTTGATTTTACCGGTTCCAAACCTCTCTCGGGTTTTCCTGAGAGAGACAGGGATTGAAATCCAGATCTCTCGAGTTCTATTCCGTTACTCTATTCCACTGATTGCCAACCTTTATTGTTGTTGTTCAGTCATTAAGGCGACCCCGACTCTTTGTGACCCCATGGACTACAGCACACCAGGCCCTCCTGTCTTCCACTGCCTCTCAGAGTTTGGTCAAATCCATGCTGGTTGCATCAGTGACACCGTCCAACCATCTCATTGTCTGCCATCCCCTTTTCCATTTGCCTGCAATCTATCCCAACATCAGGGACTTTTCCAAGGAGTCCTCTCTCCTCATGAGGTGGCCAAAGTACTGGAGCCTCAGCTTCAAAAATTGTCCTTCTAGTGAACATTTGTGGTTGATTTCTTTCAGGATGGATAGGTTTGATCTCCTTGCAATCCAGAGGACTCTCAAGAGTCTCCTCCAGCACCACAGCTCAAAAGCATCAATTCTGTGGCGATCAGCCTTCTTTATAGTCCAGCTCCCACATCCATACATCACTACTGGAAAAACCATAGCTTTGACTATATGGACCTTTTTTGGCAAAGTGATGTCTCTGCTCTTTAAGATGCTGCCTAGGCTTGCCATTGCTTAGGCAGCATCTTAAAGAGCAGAGACATCAGTAGGCCAACAAAGGTCCATATAGTCAAAGCTATGGTTTTTCCAGTTTGCCAGTCTTGGGTCCCCAGATATTCTTGGATTACAACTCCCAGAAATCCTGGCCAGTATAGCCTGTGGTAAAGTCTTCTGTGAGATTAAACCAAGGAATCTGGTGAATGAATCTTGGTAACCATTGTTCGATTCACTAAACCACATTGGGTGTGGTTGTCTTGATGGACCACTTTATACAGATACTATGACCTCAAGGGTCCTTATGGCAAACTCCTGAAAATTTCCCAGTGCCCAAATGATAGCACAGGAAGAATTAGCCAAGATGAGAAGCATTAACTACATTGAGCTTTTTGCCATATGACTAGGAACCATATCATAATTTAAATCAAAATCTTTATTTTTATTTTTACTTTTATTTTTATTTTTATTTATTAATTTAAATCAAAATCCTCATTTTGTGGTTCCAGCATGAAACAATTTTTCCTTCAATATGTTCCGTCTATCACATATGTGCTGATCTCCAGTCTAGTGCTGTTTTAATGCATTTAATTTCAATATAATCTATAGTAATTGATTACCAGTTTGCATTTATCTAAGTTAAGTGCACATCTAGTCCTTCTTCCATCCGTTTGAAGCGAAATTAATTTTTGAATTATGCTTAAGTAACCACCCCAGTGTGGCTAGCAGTTTAAGTGCTTAATTTCATCCTGCCATCTTGCCTTCTATGATTCTGTGTTTATATTGTTGTTGTTGATGATGATGATGTTTTTATTTTGGTTTTTATTTTGTCCATTATTGCCTTTGATATTCGCTCCTACTGGAGGCCCACTTGTTCCCATCTTTGCTATCCTTCTGCAAGCAGACAAAGATCTTTCTCTTCAGTCAAGCTTTCCCTTAGCAACTGGCTTCCTGAGTGGGGGTTGTTAAATGAATTTAATTGCCTTGAATTTTATTGGTTTGAACATGTTTAGGTGTTGCTTTTGTTTACTGTTTTCACTGTGATATTTGTTTGATCCTTTCAATATTTTTACTCATTGTTGTTAGCTTTATGTGCTGTCTTAATTATGTAGCCTACCTTGGAACCATTTTAAGTAGCAAGGCAGGAAAATAAATAAATAAATAAATAAATAAATAAATAAATAAATAAATAAATAAATAAATAAATAAATAGACTCGCCCCCCCCCCCCTTTGCTTTCAAGAAATGTGTGAAAGCTGAGCTCTTCAAGGAAGCTTTTAAAAACATCCTTTCTCTTAGATACTCTTCTTGAGCCATGAGTTTGTATTTAAATTTTGTTGACCATTTGGTTTTTAGTATTTATTTGCTTGCTAGGGAGGGTTGGTACATGATATTTGTTTTAATCTGCTCTTAGCCACCCATAGTGGCTCATACTAGAGGTACAGTATAAGTAAGTAAGTAAGTAAGTAAGTAAGTAAGTAAGTAAGTAAATAAATAAATAAATAAATAAATAAATAAATAAATAAATAAATAAATAAATAAATATTACTAGATTTATTCAGGAAAAAATATTTGACAGAAATGCTCCTCCTAAACTAGATAGACAACCATGTCTCTAAGCCTGAACACATGGTCCAGAGAGGAGAGGATTAGCCCTCTCCCAAGAAAGAGATGTTAACAGCTTGGGGGTAGAAAGGGTAGCGAGGAGACAAAGATGTAGTGAATCTTCTAATGCTTTGGGAGGGGCAATGGGAAAGCAAGATATTGACAATGAAGGAACAATTACAGCCCACTCTTCCTTACAAATTGCCCCATTGGGCATTCATGAGCAGGGTGCAAAAGATCATGTTCTGGAAGCTTCTTCCAACAATTTGGAAACACAGCTTGAATGACTGGATATCCAGTGTAGAAGATCCTTAGAGAAATGTTGAATGAGACTGCCTACAGAGAAATCTAGGAGGAGAAAATAGTTCAAGACAAATTTGCAATCCTGAAATCTTGTATGCTGAGGGACAATCTTAACTGAAGAAATGATTCCTTCCATGAAAAGGAAAAACTAAGGATTTGTAAAGAAGCAAGTGTGCTGTTTACAGGATGAGGAGATCGAATGAGCAGCAAACAACGAAATTGGAGTACATTAGAGTTGCTCATACGTATTGTTTGAGGATTATGTTAGAAAGCTGAAGGGCGTATGATGGATCCTAAAAACCAGAGGTACATAGATTCAAATTTCTAGAATACAAATCCCCAAATTTGTCTGGGGCCTGAGGAATTCTGGGGATTCTAGTCTAAACAATAAAAATGTGCATATACCTTTGCATGTGCTTACTAACACAATAGTTTCCCAATGTGGTGTGCAGGACAGACTAGGACTCTGGAAACAGGGTTTGAATCTATGGAAACACACTGGGATGTAGAACTGGTAAAACCACACCTTAAATACCCTGTTAGGGTCACTATATAACTGTTCCAACTTGACAGCATGGAAGTACAAACAAAAAACAATAAAAGGAGTTTCCTGGGCTTCAATCCAAGAGTTCATCTGACTGAGAAGTACATCAGTACAATCCAATGAGTTTTATAAGTGCTGACTCACCTTTCAGCAACTGACTTATGAAGCTTCAAAAATATCTAGACAGGATTGAACCCTGGCCCAGACTAACAAGATTTTTTTCAACAGGGGCAAATGTAAAGTCCTGTGTTCAGATTCATTGTGACAGGTTATACTGGACTGGTAGCCCATTTCCCCCTCTTGATGCTGCAGGGGGATGCATCACATTACAAAGCCCACTACATTGTCAGTGTGGCAGCTTTAAAACTATATGTCAAACCTCCTGCACATGCTGTCTTCAACTGAAAGAACTTGACAAGAATTGGAAGACATTGCAATTTACTTTTCCTCCCCTCCCACTGTGCCTTCCATTGCACACAATAGGACTATGTGACCTCCGACTTTGCAAATCCTACTGTAACATCATTGTTTATGAAATATAGTTAAATTACCCCTAACATCATTTATAAATTACAGCTATACAGGGTCAAACCTTGCTTTGATGCCAGTAACAAAATCCATTTCCTCTTATCCAATCCAAAAGGAAAGCACACTGAAAATTAACACTGTGAGTCTGCAAAGCATTTGAAATCACGGATCTGAAAGACACTAGTAATTTTAACTCTGATTGTTTCAAAACCAAAGTGAGAATCCTTCTGACTTGATAGCTTCAGAAATGATTAATAAATACCAAAACTGATCTGACATCATAATCCTTCCATATCAAAATATGGTTCTCTTTATCCCTAGCTTACATCTTTTCAGCAAGTTAATATAGGGTGGATGATGATTTTCTTCCCGGTCTAAAGCAAATCATATGGAGATTTACCTTTAGCATATTTTTTTTACCTTTTTATTTATTTACATCGACATCCCCTCCTTCCAGTCACAAGTTCCTAATGAACTTAGCAACAAATAATATAGATCACCAAGTCCGCCCCTGTCAAGTAGGCATAGTGGGGAAGTGAACTTTCAACCTTTGGGTCCACAACCAGGTATCTGAACCACTGAGCTATTCTGCATTTCATATATATATATATTACATTAAGTCTAATAGGCTACCATTTTTACCAACTGGAGTAGCACATATATGAAACACAATGTTCTCAGGATGCAGAAACCATAGACACCTCTCTCTTACCTGTACAGGAGTAGTCATCAATCCTGATGTAACCTGTTTTGCAGATGCACATGAATGATCCTGGAGTGTTTACACACACAGTATTCTCCCGACAGTAATGTTTCCCTTCAGCACATTCATCGATATCTGAAGTAAGAACAGACAAAGCCTGGTGAACAACCAACAAACTGGAAACTAGTCCACATACCAGAGCATTTGTCCCTCCCTTACTTGTTGGGCATACGATCACATTTCAGCCACTGAAATTACCAACAGTGATGCTGTCAATATTGATTTATAGAACAAACAGTTTCTATGATTTTTTTTTTGAAAAGAGAATCTTTTATATCTTTGTTAAGAACAGCATCCCTACAACCAATGCAAATAAATAATAACAGACATGTTGTGACTGATGATGATGTTGTGACCATTTATAATTTCTCCCATGATATTTGATATTTTTGTATTTGCCTTAATGAGTTTCTCTTTTTTGCTAGAGCTACAGGGTTCAAAATAAATTTAACAGGTAGGTTAAACTACTGAAGCTTCAGAGTTCATAAAGCTACAGCTGATTCATGTGGAAAAGCTGGAAGTTATTTTTAACTGAAGCATCTACTTCTGTCCTACTATCACAGCACCACTGAGAGTATCCTAACTTATGGCATGCTTTCATGGTAATGGAGCAGCTCTGTAGAAGACAAAAAATCTCTACAGAGAATAATTAAAATTCCCCAGAATGTTACCAGGGTCCAGCTACCAACCCTGGATGACATCTTCACATCTCGCTGTTTGAGGACGTCACAAAACATTCTGAGAGACTCTACTCATCCTGCTGATAATTTGTTCAAATTGTTGCCTTCTGGCATAAGATACAGAACAATTAAAACTTGGACCACACATCTTCTGAACAGTTTTTATCCGAGAGCTATAATTTCACTTAATAATGAACTTAAGGACCACCAGCAGTGAGCACTTGGACAGTATTACCCAGTCTGTTGTGTAGATGCTTGTGATTTTTAGGGGTGGGGGTGGGGTTGGTGGGTGGGAGAGTGTTTGGGGATTTGTGTGTGTGTGTGTGTGCTGAGGGGAATTTTTAATGTGTGTGTGTGTGTGTGTGTGTGTGTTGAATATGGTCTCTGGGTATCTGAATTTTGTTGTATGTGTATACTGTGTATATACACATAATGACAATAAATTATTATTATTATTATTATTATTATTATTATTATTATTATTATTATTATTATTATTATTAAATATAAAAGAGGTTTTTCCCCCTCTTTTTATACCCTTGTGTCACCCGCAGTGAGCTGGTGCAGAGTCCCTGCCTGCCTTCAAAAAGGCACTGAAAATGTTGCTTTTAAGGAGGCATATGGTGACCTCATCTCTTTTTCTGTTTAATTTTTTTCTTTTTCTTTCTTCCTCCCCTTTTCTTCACTTGCTGCCCCCCACTGAGGGTCTCCCTCATTGCCAAGCATTTTTATTCTTATCTTGCCTTTTCTACCGTGCTTGTTGTTTTAATTGTTTGCTGTGTTTTTAGCTTTTTAGCTATTTTAGCTATGCTTTGTGAACCGCACTGAGTTCCGGTTCGGAAAATGGCAGCGGTATATAAATGCGTCAAATAAATAAATAAATAAATAAATCTATTAAAAGACATACACAAAAATAGCCTCTCATATACAGTGGACCCTCATATAACAAGCTGTTTGTTTTACAGAAAATCCACTTAAAGGGGAAAAAAATCTATGGGGTGAATCCATACAATTGAAAAACAGTCGAAATTAGGGATTAATCTGTTTTCAATGCATTCCTACAGGAAATTTGTACAAAGGAAAATTTGCTTAACAGAATTTCATTTGGAATGAATTAATTCCTTTATGCAAGGTAGCACTGTATTGCCTTTGATTCCTAACAATGAATAGAAGCCTCCCTTCATTAAGTGGCATTCCATCTGATGTACAAATGGCAAGTTTTTCTTTTAATGTTACAGCATGGGCAGTTTCTTGGCTTCCAGGCCCAATTGCATCCTTTGCTCCCATTTACATGTCTAATCACATCTGTTACCTGTGTAGTGAGAAATCTTTCCCATATGTGAGAAGCATTCACTCTGGTTTCTCCTTTCCTAGGCACTCATCTGCTCTTTCCAGATAGTGCTATCCAAATTTGCGACATGAAGCATGCTTTTAATTCTATTGACTTAAAAACAAACCCTTATAAAACTACTATATCGCTAACTCTTCTTGTTCTCAGAGGCAGTCTCTGATCACTTGAAGTGACCTTAACGTAAACTTAACCCGATACACATCTTGCTAGTTCTACACTCACGTTATCATCACTTGCTGACCTTTTCTTTGAAAACCATAACCCTGAAGCACAGTCATGTTCAGTGAGATACAGATGGTTCTTTTGAACTCCAACTGCTGTTTCTGGGTTGCTGCCTTTAAACCTGGTGCAGCATAAACAGCACAAGGCTGGGGCTATGGATGCTGTGCCCCCTGCCGTTACCCTGAAGTTCCTATGCATTATGCATCAGACTGTGCGTGAATGAATTACACCCCCTGATATCACCCTCTCTGCCACGATGCAGGAATCACAATAGTGGCCAACACAGATTTTTCTTCAGTGTGAGCTCTTTATGCCTGAGTAGTACAAACCACTTCACTCCACTATATGAGAGAAAAACATGATTAGCAAAGATAGCTTGACCTAAATTCTAGAAGATATGCAGAAGTTCAGCTCAGTTTTTTTTAAAAAAAATTAAGGACATCACTGCACAACACGGACTGTATATGAAAACAGCATTTTTCAAAAGGATGTTTATGCAAAATGCTAACTCTGAAGCAACTACGTTTTAAAAGTGGGACAGCCCCCCCCAAAAAAACATCAAAAAATCATGCTAGCTTCCAGTGTGAACAGTTGCACCATCCTGATCCTCCATCTTATTTCAAAAGCTAGGAAAGACAGGAGCAAGTCAGTACTGGGGGACTGCCAGAGGGGGCCTCCATGCTAGTATAGAGATAGATACAGTGGACCCTTGTATCACATACAGCTTGTATAACATAAAATTTGTACAACATAAAAAATTCTGGAGATAGGGAAAATTTGCTTAACATAATCGTCTATGGGGCAAATCTGTACAACATAAAAATGGGATCACTCCGTTTTTAATGCATTCCTATGGGAATTTGTATAAAGGAAAATTTGCTTAACATTTGGAACGAATTAATTCCTTTATACAAGGTACCACTGTATATTATATGGATCACAGGTGGCATGGTCTGGATTCAAGGGGGAGAGAGAGAGAGAGAGAGAGAGAGACCATGTCTGCATTTGTTTCTACTTTTGTTTTGAACCACCCATCCCACTTGAAGGGCTACTGTACACTTTTCTGGATTAGTGGTAAAGTATGCATTCTTTTTTGCATGCTGTTTGTCTAGCCTGCTTACAAGGGCAGTAGCAGCCTCCAGCAGCCTCGGCTTCCAACTGCAATCATGGCTGCAGTTTCTGAGTGAGAGAGAGAGGGAGAGAAAGTGGGGGGGAGAATGAGGGCATAGAAGCAGGAAGTGGGGAGAAGGAAGAAGACGGAATGGCACCATCAAAGGGAAATATGAGCAATGTAAAAAATATATACTGTATACTGATTTCACTTCCCCTTTGGCTAGGCAGATGGTCAGCTGATCGGAATACAAGGGGGTCGGTTTGCTGCTTGGATGGGAAAAGAATGCCCAGTCACACATCCCTCCTCCCCACCCTCACCCCACCAGCAGCAGACCTTTTGTAGCCTGATCCACTCCACAACCAAAATGGCCGGTCTGGACAAGCCCAGAGAATAATAGAGATACTAAAGAATAATATCTAAAACTTTGGAAAGCCACTGCCCACCCGCGTTGGCCTTTACTGGCTAAGGAATGCTATTGCTCTGATTCTACACACACACAAAATTCTCTCTTCCTCCATCACTATGACAAATACCAATACAGGGGACCCTTGTATAACAAACAGCTTGTATAACATAAAATTTGTACAACATAAAAAATTCCAGAGATAGGGGAAATTTGCTTAACATAATTGCCTATGGGGAGAATCCGTACAACAAAAATGGGAATACTCCATTTTCAATGCATTCCTATGGGAATTTGTATAAAGGAAAATTTGCTTAACAGAATTTCATTTGGAATGAATTAATTCCTTTATACAAGTACCACTGTACAGTAGTATCTTGACTTAAGAGCAGCTTGACTTAAGATCAGAAAACTGTTTTAACTGCCGCCTTACAAATTTTAGATATGGTCTGCTCTGCTTACAATTTTTTTTCATTTTTTTCATTTTTAACTTATTTTTTTAATTTTTTTTAGACAGGTACCCCAACTTAAGAGTAGTGCGACTTAGGTTGCATGCATTCGGAATGGATTAAATTCATAAGTTGAGGTACCACTGTATTTTCAAAGCATTCTGGTCTATATTTAGTAGTGCCCATCCTCTAGGACAAATGACATGGCACTCCTACCTACGTATTTCCAGACTACGAGCAAAGGAGACACCAAAATGGCTTTCCGAGTTGCACAAGTAAGTGCACCAACTACAGGCGTAAATCTTTTCTTATATCATTCCCACAAGTGAGAATGAAAACATTCAAAAATGTCTTCCCTGTGGGAGAAGGATTAGAAGCATTTTTATGCAATCTTCACATGTTGGGACTGCTTCCAACAGCATTCTTCATAAAGGCCTTATTTGAGCGGGGGGGGGGAAGAGTTGTATTTTGTATACAACTGTTGTAAAATCACGCAAAATGCCAGGTTTTAAAATGAAAAAAACCTGCACAGGTTTTGCGGAACACAGAAGTTTTAATATTACTGCCATTCTGTTTTTCTAATGGTTCTGCTGAGAAAGAAGCATCTGGACTTTTTGGTTTCCTGCAAGAGTGAAAAAAAAAAAACACCTCACAGCCCTAATTGTTTTTTTAACCAGTGTCCCAATGTGACAAGACACTTTTTCTGTTTAGAATGAAAAAAAAAATGAATATCTGTTCCATTGTTAGCATAAATAATAACATGTCTAGGGATCTATTACACAACAGGAAAAACCAGCTGGGTTTTCCCCCAGCTAATGTTACATCAATATTAAACAAATATATCAAGGATTGAAGAAACAGAGCTCATATTACTTATTTATTTAAAATGTATTTATTTATTAAACCATTAAACTGCCCATATAGCAAATTGCTACCCCATGCAGTAATATATACAATAAATACAATATACAACACACACACACACACACACACACACACACACACACACACACACACACACAC
>JAHTLZ010003526.1:47513147-47534306 GCA_023846285.1 Phrynocephalus versicolor | reverse complement strand
ACAGAACCTCTCCAGCCAGGAACCACAGAGGCCAGTAAGAGCACTTCTTTCATAAACATTCTTTCGCACTTCTCAGCTGCCTCAATGGTCACTCCTGGCACACATACATACAATGGTCAAACAACTCTATCACTCACCATTCAAGTAAATACAAAGCTGCAAACTCAATACTGTAAATGCATGAAGCAAATTCACAGTGCAAAAATTGTGGCAGGATTTATCAGTGATCGGGTTGCGAGATGAAAACTTAGGAGTTAGGATCAATACTATTGTATTTATTAGGCAGTAATTAAAAAGTGTGGCAAGTTACTTCAGTTTCCCTTCTTTAGCGGCAATCTGTGAGTTTTTATGAGCAGCACCAGAAGAAAAAGAAAGGAAATTCTATCAGACTTAAGATATTTTCAAAGCTGCAATTGCTTACCTTACTAAAATGGAATTGTAACAGATCCCACAATTGGGCTCCAGCTACTTTTGTCATCTATCCTTCCTAGTGAGAAATGCACCTATTTTATAACTAGGTGTTATGAGTTTGTCGACCTGTTTTTCACCATCTTGCCTTAGTAATGTTTTGTATTTTTAGCTTTTTAAATTTTGGTTCTACTGATTGTTGTTGGGCTTGTTTATGTTCTTTATGTCATATTGTGGAACCGATTATTATTTTTCTCTGTATTTTATTGTATGCTATTCCTTGTTAACCACCCTGAGTTCCCGTCCGGGAAAATCTGGCAGTATATAAATTAATTAATTAATTAAATAAATAAATAAATAAATAAATAAATAAATAAATAAATAAATAAATAAATAGTGCTGGGCTAGAAATCCTGTTTTAGTAGCTTAAAAGACATTTAACCACAAATGGTCTGGAAGCATACTTTCTCATTATCATACAGATTGTAAAGGTGATTTTAAAACAAACATTATTTAGGAAAAAAGCTAAGGAGAAGCCCCACTGATGTCACTAAAAGAATTTAAGCAATTTAAGAAATATTGCTGATAATGGTATTTCAGTGTGCTTATCTTAGGAGGACTTATAATGAATGAAGTTATCATCAATAATTGATCTGTTTTTTAAAGAAATGAATACAATTTTATGCGTAATAATGCTGAACACTTTTCAGATCTACCAAAATACAAACACTCACGTTGGCATTCCTTGCAGCACTTGCCTTCAACATATGCAGGAGCAGAATTCTGAGGGCAATCGGAAGGTGGGCAAATCAGTGCTTCACATTGGATTGTACCATTCTAGGAAGAGCATAAGATTCGTTTAAACATTATTATCTAGAACACAGTCATGTGTAATAGCTGTGTAGCTAGATGGAGCGGTATATACATTTAATAAAGAAATAAATGTAAGCAAGTATTTAAAAGCACTTGTTTCTTTTTTTAAAAAAAGGTAAAGGTAAAGGTTTCCCCCACACATGCGTGCTAATCATGTCCAACTCTAGGGGCAGTGCTCATCTCCATTTTCATGCCAAAGAGTCAGTGTTGTGCAAGTCTGTGCCCATGAGGCCAACATGGCTGAACACATTTCTGCTTTTTATGGCAGTAACAATTTATCTACTTGCATTTACATGCTTTCGAACTGCTAGGTTGGCAGGAGCTGGGCTTAACAGCAGGAGCTTACTCCGCGGCATGGCAACCAGGATTCGAACCGCTGAGCTGCCGACTTTGCAGCCAACAGTTTCAGCGCTCTAGCCCACAACATCTCAAAATGAAAGAAAAGATAAACCATTTCCCACCCCCCTCTAGATTATGAAGGAATCTCTATACTTCTCTTCCGCCTTCATAAATTTCTGATCAGTGCATAGAAGCTTCTTTATACAATGACAGTAATACAATGGTGTTTTAGAAACTTGTTTGTGGCCCATTCTGCTAATTGAGCAGACTGGGAGGTTACTATAAAGCAGAAGGACAGCAGTGAATAAAATCTTTCCTATGTTAGTCACAAGACAGCCATGATGGGTGTTTAAAAATATTACCCTGTGAAATTCTCTAATTACTGCAACAGGCCATCCCTTTAATCCAATGGTTACCATTTCTTTCACCACTTATTGCTTTCACCACTAGGTGTGCTGGTCAGGATTTCTGGGGGCTGCAATCCAAGAGCATCAGGGGGGGGGGCAAATTTGGGAACCACTGTTTTAATCCAAAGGGTTTCAGCATGCTCTACATGGACACAAACTGCCCTATTATTTGCAATGCTGAGAATGCTTCACCTATACAACATGGATCATTCTGATTTATTTATTTAGATTTGTCACTGCCCATCTCCCCTGAGAAGACTCTGGGTGATTTACAATATAAAACACAATAAAGCAACAGATATTAAAAACTCTAATAACCACGTAAAACTAACAATATACATATAAATAATTATTAAGCTTAAGTGGTAACACTTGAAATTATGAAAGGGAAAATGTGTCTCTTTGAATTCCATGTTTAGTGTCTCATACCCTCCTTCAAACACTATTATATAAAAGCAATATTTATATTTTCTGCAGCTTTTCTAGCATTGTTGATTAGGTTGGAAGACATTACTTGCTCAAGACTAGATGTGAAACTGTGTTAAAAGCAAAACAGAAGAGAAGAAAAACCTTGTACTTGTTTAGTCACATGCAGCTCTTCAGAAACACAGTACTGTATATCCTTTTTAATTTTAACTTTTTTAAAAGTTCCATTTCAACTTGAACACTTTTGAATTCCTTCCAACAGATGACCTCTTTTAAGGGATCAGAAAAGTAACCTTCCTTACAGTCTTTCCAGTCCTATCATGATCCAGAGCACGCCGCAGAGTGCAACATCAACCAGAAGCAAAGCATACTGTCAGTTTGACATATTTAGCTATGCTGACCTCCCCCACAAATCTTTTTCCTCCATCCATCATTGGCATAACAGTGTGCCTGTACAAATACATCTCAGAGGAGACCAACTTTTCCTGAGAAAATGCAAAATGAAGCATAGGAAATAACATAGATGACTAAATTATCTTTATAAATCTTTATCTCAATTATTTGATTTTATTTATATCTAGAGCTTTCCCCAATGTAGGGGCTCAAGGGAGCTTACAAAATTATTTTTAAACAATACAGCTAGAAGCATAATACATTGACGAGCCTATCAATCTGTATATGAGATTTCTTTAGCATACTGCATAACCGAGTTCCTTAATTTCTTGTCAATCTGTAACCATACCATGCATGTGCAGTTCTTACAGCCATCTGTCCATGACTCAAACTCTCTGTAGGTGGCACCCTTCATAGTACAGGTTCTTTCACAATAGCACTGATCCAACCTAGTCATTCTCTGCTCAGCTCGGGATAGCTGGGTACACAAAGAGGAATTTGTTACCTGTTGGAGTGTTTCTCTAAAACTACAAGAGCATTTAAGCTGCACATAATATTGGGCACTGCTCAGAGAAATGATATTCTGAAATATAAAATCAAAATATCTAGAAAACAAAGAAAATTTTAAGCTTAACATATAATTCATTTTACAGTAAAAATCAAACCAGATCTCGCTATGACAATTAATCTAAGGTATTTTGTACCCTGTTTTCACAGTTTTAAGCTTTAGTTCAAAATGTTTGCATTCTTCTCCTGTGAGCTGATGCTGTCTCATTTATTCCAAAGGAGACAACAAATGAATTACTATGTTGATTTGCTATACTTTCAAGTATGAGTGATTCCTAATGTGCTCTATTGGGTAGAGTGATGGACTAGGATCTGGAGAACAGAGGTCAAATCTACTTGGAGTGGAACTGGTAAAGCCACTCCTTCAATATGTTTTACCTTGAAAACCAAATTAGAGTAATTATAAGTCAATTCTGACTTGTCAGCACAGAACACACACATAGAGTCGGGAGACTACTGTGGGCTGATGTATTACAAACATTCACAGAAGCATTCTGGGTCAAATTACACATATTCTCTGTCAATCATTAGTATCCTTTGAATTATCAATTATAATGCTAGTTGATGTGTGTTTTGTGTACAGGTAAGATTTCAGAGTTGCAGAACAAATGCAAAGTAAATTGTTTTGCCTTGCACCCCAAAAGCGGAAATTTTTTTTGAGTGCACAGGGAGCTCTAACAGGAAAAGGGGGACCCCCGCTTCATTTTCCCACTGGACTCTGCTGCTGTACCAGCATAGATCACTTTCTCCCTTACTATTCAATACTGTATACAATCATTTTAAAGTAATCCCCCTTGGAATCAGTTCCACGAGGAAAAAACAGTACTGATTTTTCCATTTGCTTACACTCAGAATACTTAGGCCATGAATCCATTTTCACTGTGATGGTAAGAACGTTAGAGGGTTTCGTGTGGGATTAGCATGAATGCTATATATTACGTGTCTTGATCAATGTCTTGCAAACAGCTTGATATCCCTTTAACACCAGGTTTTGGAGCATGACTGAATGAACTGATTTGAAGAAAACTCATGCTTTTCAAAGTTGAGCAGAAGCTAGAGATTCTGCTGTGTCAATCTGTGTTCAATCTGTGCTCAGTTTTAATCTAACTTTCTAAGTAGCTACCACCCAAGGCATTGAACCTTTTTAAAGGATGGAGTTCAGCACCTTGGATAGTTCCTTTACACTTAAAACTTGGTACAGAGATACTGCCCATCATGATACTAGATTCACCAACCTATTAGTAGATGTGACCAACAAGCCCCTTTCAGTTCAGTAAATCAGCTTTATGTAGGACTAAGATTAGGCCTTGCCTCTAGATAAGAGTCCCTAGTAATTATGTTTAATTATTACAATCTAAGGATGAAGGATTTCAAGGAGAGTCATGCTATGTCTGTTTTTTTACAATAATATGCTTGCATATTATTGAGATATTTAAAAAGTAGGTGTCATCACAAATCATTAAAACTTCTATAAAACAAATAATAATTAAGAGTTTTATCTGCTTCTTTAACACAATTCACAATCATATCTAACACAAGAGACTCCAAAGAAAAGCAATGTTCAGTTTGTTTTTACACTACTGTATTAAAGCTTCTTTTAATTATAGCATAAGGATTTTTAATTTTTTTTGCCTTTAAAAAATATTATGGAGTTCTGTTCTCTTTGCCAATATGTTTGGCAATGCTGTGGTTGATCAAAGCAAGAGAGGAGTACTTGGCTGAGGAACTTAAAGACATTTCACTATATTCCTCTATTCCCATTTGGTATTTTAAGCTACCAAAGTGTTTTGGCAGATAATTGTTCTAAAACAATTTGAATATTAATGATTTGTTCCTGACTCAAGGAATTTGGTTCAGTTTTTCATTCGAAGAACAAATTAAAAATAAGGGACGTGTTATGTAAGAACCAATACAAATATACCAGTAGAGTTGTACATATGTATACATGTGCACACACAACTTCTTAAACCTCACAACTTGCCCCATAATCATCAGCCATAAAGTGTGGAATGAGCTTGTTACCTTTGCTGAGGTTTTAGCTAAAATATCTTGCAGTTCCATAATCTTCTGCACAAGTCCATGGAAGTCATTACACGTTGGACATGCTGAAATTACAAAAACTGCATCAAATCCATCAAATTCTAGTAACGTGCAGTGAGCTATGTACACTTAGCTCACTGAACTTAACTTCTGAAGAGATATGTATACGATCATGCTGTCCATCCGGATTTAGCTGATAATCATTACATTTTAGAAGAGAGACTTTACTGGAGGGGAAAAAAACTAAACAACATGCATCACATTATATTTTATAGTGTAATGACTAGGAGACTTACTGCGATTAAGATCTGGGCACTGAGAGATAAATCCTTGAGGCATGACAAGTAATTGCACATCTTGCATTATACCCTGTGTGTAAGTGAGGGAAGAAAGATTATATTATTTTTATTCTGCCAGTATAATATACCAAGCAAAAAAAAATTCCATGCAAACCTTCTAGTCCACAGAATAGCTTTATCACTTTTCACCCACTAATGCAGCATCTTTGAAATCAAACTGTCTTGCAGCCTTAGGAAAGCTGAGAATAATATTAAAATAAAATAGCTGTACATGAAACACACTGATACAGACCATGGATCCAACCATTTTCAGAGACCTCAAATTAAATGTCAAGGTGTAATTAAGCAACGGCCTGCAGTTTGTTATGAGCTCAATATTACTTTTATTTTGTTACAAAATAAGGGGCTTTGCATGACCTTTAAAAGCAATTTAAAAACAATCTTGCAGCTTCACTGTGCTTAAGACAGTAATTTAAATAAAATATGAGATCACAAACCACAGTCATGGCATTGTACAGCAGATTCATTTTAACATGGCTTGGGTTAAGGGATTTTCATAGTGCTTTTAACATCAAATTACCAAGGACCTCAAAAGCCATATCATTCTTAAAAAGTTACATCAATAGTCGTGATCACTACTACCTGAAGGAAGAAGAAGAGCAAGGGCAGTCTGCAAAACCTCAGGAAGATCTCAAACTATTTTAATCTGATTCCTTCTTCTACTTTAGTTACTTTAAAGGTGAATTTGAATCAGTACACACAATTTTCAAATTGCACTTTGCTGACCAATATACAGTTTTTGGATTGTGTCTAATTGATCTTAGAAGGCAGCAGAACTGGCTGATATGATAGCTTTTTAAAAAACTAACACACACACACACACACACACACACACACACACACACACACACACACACACACACACACACGGGTGGGTAGGTAGGTGTAACTATTATTTTAAGAAACACAATAAATTGTTCAATAAATTCATCCCAATTCATGATACCAGTCCCTATTTATATATGCTCTATTCCTATGGTTAGGTACCTTTTCCAACACACTCAATTTTAATATACTGGTATGTTTGTTTGGGGGTTCTAGCAAGGGATTCTGGCTGCCATGTACCCTGATCCAGAGAACAGTGCATTTCCATCTTTGAGTTCCAGGAAGAGTACACACATATCAATAAAATACTGTAAAAACACATCATCTGTAAAAAGTGCATCATCCATGTCCAAAGCCTAGGTAAAAACATGCATCTTGATTTGCTGACAAAAGGTGTACTGTGAAGACAGTAGCTTTAGAAGAGGTGGTCTGAGGAAGTGAATTTGTCCATGAAAGCTCACATTAAAAAACAGTAGTTAGTCTTTAAGGTCCTGCAATGTTTTTGTCTTCTACTTTGTTATTATTTTATTTTTATTTGTTGCCTAATATATTGTTTTCTAGCTGGCAGGAAGAAAAGAGGTTACGTGTCAATTGGGCAAAGGAACATGAATGGAAGAGATAGCCTGTGGTCAGAGGAACTCTTTATCATTCCAAAGCTGAACCGCAAGCCATACCATAAATGCATCCAAACTTCATCCCTCCAGATGTTTTGGACCACATCTACCATAGTCCTCTGGCATTGGCACTACAGGCTTGGAATTCTGGGAATTGTGGTCCAAAACAGATGGAGGGGCTGAAGTTTGGACACCCCTGCATGACTGCCTTCTGCTTTGCCTCAGTTTTCCCCAATATTTTTTATCTTCTGCCCACTGGAGTATCCTAAAAATTGTAAACCATGTTAAAATAGACACAAAGAAACAACAATCCATCAGAAAGAAAGAAATGCACTCTACAAGGTCATATCCTGCTACACTACAATCTTCCTTAACCATCAGATTCTGCTTGATGTTTTGGGCTGTAACTCTCCTCATTCCTCTCCATACTGGCTGGGAAGATGAAGACCAAGGGCCTGCATGAAAAAAATGACTTTACAGATGGGATGGTCAATTTTTTTCTGTCATTGTTGCCCATGATAAAAAAGGAAAAAAACCCATGAATTCCAAGTTGCCCCATGGAGAGGGTAGAATGTTTGCATAGGTAAAGGTAAAGTTTCCCCCTACACATGCATGCTAGTCGTGTCTGACTCTAGAGGCTGTGCTCATCTCCGAATTCAAGCCGAAGAACCAGTGTTGTGCAAGTCCATGACCACGTGGCCGGCATAGCTGCAAGGAAACACTGTTTTACCTTCCCGCTTTTTACGGCCTATTTATCAACTTGCATTTACATGCTTTCAAACTGTTAGGTTGGCAGGAGCTGGGGTTATCAGCGGGAGCTCACGCCACTGCATGGCACCTGGGATTCAAACTGCCGAGCTGCCGACTTTGCAGCTGACAGTTTTCGGAGCCTTAGTCTGTTGAGCCACCATGCCCCGTCTGCATATAGGTGGCCAAATGGCTTATCGTTCCCATCTTCTGGTGGCATCCTGGAATTGTGCACCTTGCCCTAGGCTACCCAAACTGGCTGTTCTAGGATGCACAGCAGGGAGCTGAAGGACTAACCCCTGGTTAAAAAACAGATACTTAATTCACTAAACTACTCAGAAACCAGTAGTTTTGAGATCCTGCTGAACAGCCAGAGCATGGGAGTTTGATTCCCCTCTGCGCTTCCTAGGAAACTAACATGTTTATCAAGTTGCAGAGTTCCAGGATGCCACCAGAAGAAAACAATAATAAACCACTTCTGAGTGCTCTCTAGAAAACCTTAACGAGAGCTGTCAGAAGTCTGAATCAGCTTTACAGTGCACAATTATTCTTGATAAATAAATTTTGCCCCATGGGATTCAAAATTATCTTGAGCCTTCTATCACTCACCCACAATTTCCATTCATAAATTATAGGTCACCTTATCAGAAACAAAGCACTAGGTCAGATTTCTGTTGACCTGGCTCCGTATAGTCTCTGGTTTTGTGCACAGTTTGCATTCATACTACTGAAAAGATGCTGAAACCAGCACTGAACATACATTATTACACACCAGAAATTCTGATAACTCTGTCCAGCTAAATGACTTTCAGTTGAAACTGGTACAGTTGCATTTATAGTCATGACATCATTCTTTCAGAAAATAAAGTTAATAAAATTATTGCAGGTGCACAGAGCCAATGTACCATTGTTAAAATATTATTATGAGCAGTGGCAAAATAACCAAGAGATACTAGTGTCCTCTTTGGAGCAAAAGAAGAAAAGACACAAAATGAAGAGTATACTGTTTATACAGTACACTACCCTATAACACTTAAAGCACTCTCTGTGTATGTGTATAATTTTTTTAAATGTGTATAATTTAAAAAAATTATACACATTTATCTGACACAACAGCTCCCACAAGTAAATAATGGAATAGGACTAGGGGAAAACAAGCTGGATCAGAAGACATCTTAGCACCATAATCAAGAATACCCAAAGTTCACATTCTTCTAAGGTATATTTTATGTATATGAATTCTTTTGGCTAAAGTAATTTCTACATATACTGTATTTATTTCCTACATTAAAATTTTTCTTTGGCTATTTTCTTGAAAATGACATACCTTAAAGTAGCCATGTGCACTATTCCTTTGTCCCAACCAAAATGCAGTGCCAACAGGTAAATCCATGTAGGGCTTCTCCATCACTCTCTCATAAATTCTGTTTTTGAACCAGAAAGCAAGGGTGGGCAGGAGGCAGTTAATTTAATTCTCATCAGTAAAAATGTAGACTTTTACAACTTTAATTTTTTTTTATAAAAAATGAAACTCTTCACTTACTTATTACAATCCACATGCAAAATCAAGTGTGATGCACTGATTGCTAAAGACAGCCTGTGCCACTTGTCATCTGCCAAAATGTAAGGAAATACTTCCGTATGTGAGCGGTGGGTTCCTGAACGATAGTGCAATCTAATTTCGTTTCTATGCCCGCTGCTTTCTAGCTCCAAATACCTGCACCAGAAAGGGGCCATCAGTTCATGAACCAATGTAAACAATTAGGAATTACAACTCATTCTCGCTTATGAATACAACTGAGAGAAAATTTAATGGTTATTTAAGGCAAGACAAATGTTGCTTACACCAAATGAGACTCCGAGTGACAGATTCCCTTCACAAAATGGTTTTAGCATTACTTAGGATAATGTACGTAGCAAATCACACAAAAAATTATAAAGCCATACCCTTCTGCTATCATAAACAGCCCAAAATAGTGTGAAATGTGCTTCCTTGAAATAAGCATTTGTTCTACAAAATAATTTTCAATTTGTGTCTCTCTTTTTGTTCTCCTCTTTTTCTTCCAGCACTAAATATTTTAATTACTTCCATGAAAAACTGAATCTTTCATTTTTCTTTGCCTTAGTTCCTTATTGTATATTTTTATTCATTTTCAAAGTTTCCCTATACATTCTAGTTTCTGTATTAGTAAAGGAGAGCTGTAGTCAGCAACAAAGGATACGTGTATAGTGATACCCAGCTTTGTGACCAGTATACTATTTTGTTTTAATCTGTATTTTATTTTAGCATTGAAAGGAGCTATAAGCTAGTTGTAGATATGGATGAACACAATACAAAATGGAGCTGACAAAACATTTGTCACTTTAATTACTTTTCATCTCACATGTTTATAAGGAATAGCATTTGGGTTATCCCTCAGCAAATAAAGACAGTTGAAGCAGCTCACTCTGTGGTATCCATGGAGTAGATAAATTTGTTCTCTCTGTGTGACAGAGCTTTAAAACCTCAGCACCCATTTTCACTCATTCACAGCTGGTGTCAGGGTTCAGGCTCAATGCAGAGGTGTTCATGTGTGTTTTACATACATAGGCACCTGAATAGACTGCTGAACAACTCAGTAGTTTAGGCGTCTGGCTAGAGAGCCAAGAGTTGGGAGTTTAATTTCCTAACTATGTCTCCTTGTCAGTACTTGGTCTCCGTGGTCCAGCCCTGCAGATCGATGATGATGATGATGATGAAAGAAAGATATAATGTAGTGAGTGGGTGCAGTCAGACCCATTGTGACATTCGAAAAAGGGAAGGAAACAGCACACCAAGGGCATACCATTTGCAAGCCTTCTTCTGGCACAGACCTGGCAGAACTCACGCTACTCCTAACATGCTGCTGCTGACCAGCAGCCAGATTTTGTTTCAGTAATTGCTTCTCGAATTGATTTGCAAAAACAGAAATGAAAAGATACAAAGCAGACATTGGTACATTTTAGTAAGATCAAAGAAGACAGAAAAATAAGCATCTTAATGAAGACTGAACTCTACCTCTTAGCAGTTAACATGCCAGCTGACTTTCACAGCATTTCTAACCTGGCATTTTGATTAGAATTAATTTTAGCAATGAGCAGAAAAACAGGTACCAGTTTAATTCAGAGGCTTTGACAGGTTTCATTCCATCTGACAGTGTTTCATTGTATGCTGAGAAGAGGCAATATTACTCAGCAGAAGTGTTCTTCCATTATTAAATGCCGGCCTATACTAACTACCTGACTGGAGAAATGGGCCTCAGAGTCTGTCCTATATAATTTCATGAACCACAAGAGAAGCAGAAATATAAATATTTTTGCTGCCAGTTATAATAGTTCCTTGGTTCCAACTGAAACTACAGGATGTGAGTCTCTGTACTCTCACCCCTTATCTCACATGAGAGTCTCATGTTTGAAATGAACCAAAATGTTTAGGTGACATCCAGAAGAAGAGGAAACAGGAAGCAAACTCTCAGTGAATGGAGGTAGAATTGTGGAAATGTTGAAGACTATGGAATATCTTCCATAGGAATTATCTACATAATTTTTCTGTTTAAGATTTTCTCCATTAGAAGGGAAAAGCCATTCACAACTTTACACGGATTACTTAAACATATGCACACACGTGCACACATTCAAATGCACACACAGAGATTACTTCTAACATTAGATTTAAAACTTATTTACAAGCTATCATCACCAAGAAAACATTAATTAAGAAATTATGTTAAAGAGATAATAAGATTCACACTCATCATCATAGCTCCCGGTAACACAGGAGCAATCAGCAGCAGTCATTAATTTGCGTATATTTAAGGGATCACTTTATTCACATTGAATAGTTATTTGGTTAGAATCTAATAAAGTCCAGTTCAGATAGCACATTACTTGGTGCAATGATAACTGCATTTTGAAACTATGCATGGTGCAAAATTAAACCCATGGGAAAAGAGTTTCCCTCTAGGACATCAGTCACCCCACTGATACTCTTAAACCTCATAAACCTCTATAGAAAACCATTCTGCATATTTATTAAATGTGTTTGAATGGTTTATAGGCCTCTGTAACATTTGCAGGATATACAGCTAAAACCCAAAATAATGATTTAATTTGTTTTGCTGATTTTAGCCTCAAACAATCATAGATATGCTAGACATGATGGGCCTCTTTCTGCCCACGTTGCTCCTTCTCCATAAGAAGCCAAAGAGCTGCTAGACATGAGATGCACCTGTTGGAAAAACTTAATACACCTGCAAATTTCCATAAGCAAGCAGTCTAAGCACCAGGAACTTCAGCACCAACACTCCACTTACCAATGAGCATGTTTAAGCTCTTCTGAAATACAATTTGCAGCTGCTTAAGAGCAGTACCATAACCAAACACATTCTTCACTACAGTAAAGAGTTGGATAAGGAAGATGTCACAGCAACACGGGAAGCTAATTTATAACAAGTCTGACCATTGCTCTATCTAATCCTGTCTGATGGATCAAATGGATTATGCCAGCATTCATTCCTAGCCCAATCTGGAGAACCGTGTTATTAGCTGATAGTCTCTCATTTAAGCACTGGTAAAGCCCCACCTGGCTTAGCTTCTAAAATCAGAAGAAACCCACTCTTCCCCATAGTCTACCTTTAAGCAGGATAAATAAGTGATGTTGCAATAGGCTATACTGATTCACGGATGCAAAAACCCATCTTATTCAATGAGCTGTGCTACAAGAGTTAGAGGTTGGAGTTGTAATTCATATAGTTTTAAGGATCATGTTTGATGTTTTCTTCACTAGAACTGTATGTGGACTGTTTCAACAATGATGGCAGATGTATAACAATCTCAATCACACCAATTTTTACCTTTGACAGTAATTGCCTTGTCATATCATGAAGAAATCTTTCTGCAATGCCTCTGGGTCTTCTAGTTTAGTCTTTTAAATCAAAATACATTCTTGCTAAGCTGCTGTGCATTTTATTATTATAAATGAATAAGGAATTCCCTAAGCTTGAAGAATACTCACTGTTACAAGTAAAGAAACTAAATAGGAAGCACAGAGGCAAGCTAACAGATGATGTGGAAACTATCTAGATCTGTTGGAGGTAATGAATGAATATGGGCTGATTTACGCTAGATGAAAATGAATCCACCAAAACTTTGACAGTAAAATGGTAAATGTCTTTTTATGGCCCCTTCAGTGGGAGACATTTAGAAACTGACAGCTGAACCACCTTGTGCTGACTGATCACAGCTTGTGAATTGTTACCTGTTTCTGCCATATGCAACCTATGCACCATAACTATTTCTGCACAATGTTGTCGTCATCATGTCTTAACTGATTTCCCCAATCCCACGTAGCTCTCCTCCTAGAGTTCATATGTACAAAAATGCACTTGGCATCCACTGTTAAAGTTCATCTCAAGCTTCTCCTACTTATTTCTTGAGAGCACATTTCACCAAGCAATACATCAGAAAGACAAGAAATATCAGTATCATCTGTACCTACCTGTGATCTAAATGGTGAATGGAAAAAATAACACCTGAGTTTAAGCGAGCTTGTTTGAGTGACACCAAAATTGTGAATTCATGTTTATTTCTTAGCTTCTGGAAAAAGAGTTCTGCTTTCTCTGGAGATGCTCTTATATTTCTTGAAGTGCCTACAATAAAGCAACACACACATATCCATATTTCAGCAAAAGCATTCTATATGTCAGTATTAGATGAGGCACAGAGAAATTCATTTACAATTAGTTAAGACTTAAAATTAAAATTAAAATTAAAATTAAGACTTAAAAGATTGAAGGCAAAAAGCAAAGAGAATGGCAGAAAATGAGATGATTGGATGGTTTCATCAATGCAACCAATATGGATTTGACCAAACTCCGGGAGGCAGTGGAAGATAGGAAGGCCTGGCAAGCTCTGGTCCATGGGGTCACGAAGAGTCGGACACGACTGAACAACTGAACAACAAAAAGACATAAAATAAAGGATAGCTCAACTGGCATTTATGATGGTACTGGGAAAGTAAACAGCTGGGACTTTGGGCCACGCCTCCCCCCCACCCCCTGGAAGTTGAAAACCTGCAGCAGAGTATTATGTATCTGTAGCATTCAAAAACGTTGAAAGCTAAGGTTGGGGTTTATAACTCCCCCTGAAACCCAAATCTCCCCAAATTTAAGGGTCTTATCTAGAATCACTTGAGGAAGCTAAGTCTGTCATTTCCATGCCAAAAAATGGCTGCAAATGTGATCCACACATTTCCAAATTTCAGGGGTTTACCTAGAATTACTCCCCTGCCATTTCCTCTAGGACGAATCATTTTGTCATAGAGGAAAAAAATGGTGTTTCATCACAAAACAAAACAAAACACATCCTACTGTTTCGCTAAGTAACAATGTAATTTGTTACCTAATGAAATGACGAAATAGCGTTTTGTTTTTCATTTCATGCCCATCTCTAATTCTGATTTATGCCAATTCATCTTTAATCCTGTTATTTCTTCAAATATCTTTCAATGTTTTTGAATGCTACAGATACATAATACTGTGCTGCAGGTTTTCAACTTCCAGGGGGTGGGGGGGAGGGGTGGCCCAAAGTCCCAGCTGTTTACTTTCCCAGTACCATCATAAATGCCAGCCTATCTTTATTACATTTAACTATACTACTACTTCTAACATATCAGTTACGAACTCTTATTTATCGACAATTTTAAGATTTATATTTGTCATTTCATAATCTTTTGGTTGATCTCATTTACCTGGGGAAGGTGGATTTTCAATATCAAATCCCTGTTGTATCTCAATCCCTACCCCTAGACCCTCTACATTCAGACTTCCTTTTAACAGATGTACCCCCTTTATTCCCTCCCCTTTCTTCATTCCTTTCCATCTGGATCTCTAATTTTTTTAATAAATTATCTAAAACATGTCTACCAGATGCTCTCCTTTATTACCTGTTTTAATATAAACATATTGCAACTCCACAATTCTTTGTTATTATCTTTAACCATTTTAAGAGTTGTATTTATCCTTTGATATTACTTTGTATAATCCCATTTATCTGGGGGGATTTCAATATCACTTCCCCCATTATATCTGGATTCCTACCCCTTAAATATCTCCATTCATACCCCATTTTGCCAGGTGTACTCCCTTTATTTCCCCCACCCACTTCAGGGTAGTGCAGCCAGTTTTTGTTTTGTATTAAAGTTGGCCACTAAAAATATTTAATTACTTTCCTTGGAGTTCTCATTCAAATTGCCCCTGCATGTAGACATACTTGCTATTCAATAGAAGTGCTTAATAAATTGTGAAGCAGCTTAGATGTAATTACTTTACAATGTTCATATATTCAGCTACAGCATAGAGGATAAAGTAATACACTGTGCATTTGTATTCTGCATGATATTTAGCTAAGTACAAGATTTTCTGAGAATATAAACAAGTAGCAGAAGGAGGATGAAAAAATGCACGCAAAAATGTTTTTTAACCTCAAGGACTCAGCATTTTGCCATTCAATTTGCCATTCTAGTAGAAAATGATGGAAGTTGTAGTCCAACACAAGTCTGAGGAAGGCGGTGATACATAGTTTGCTGTCTGTGGAAGAAATCCCTTCCGGGGTTAACACTAACTGCATTCTCATTCCATGTCTATGGTTATCTCAGGGCAACTTCTCCTTATAAGATAGCCCTAGCTACCAGCTTCCGGAGATGGAGTAATCAGACTCATATAAAGCAGAGGTTCAAATAATATTAAGAATAATCACATGCCATCAAGTCAGTTCTGATTTATGCTGGCCCTTTCCAAGGTTTTTGAAGCAGGGAATATTCAGAGGCAATTTATCATTCATTTCTTCTGGTGTACCCTGGAACTGTGCAGCAGACTTGTGACTACACTGGCTGGCTTTTCTCCCAGGAGGCATAATGAGGAATCAACCAACCTCTGGTTCTGGAGTGCCCTAAAACACTGAGCTATTTCTAGCATAAAGCATAGCATCAAGCAGGAACTGTGCAAGCTCCCTCCTCTTTGTTGCAAAATATTGAGTACAGTGGTACCTTGTATAAAGGAATTAATTCGTTCCAAATGAAATTTTGTTAAGCAAATTTTCCCACAGGAATGCATTGAAAACAGAGTGATCCCATGTTTATGTTGTACAGATTCTCCCCATAGGCAATTATGTTAAGGAAATTTTCCCTATCTCCGGAATTTTTTATGTTGTACAAATTTTATGTTATACAAGCTGTTTGTTATACAAGGGTCCACTGTATATTTTTGGTTAACCTTCTCTAGCTACAGGCATGCAGGGATTCACGGAGCAAAATAGCTTCATGTTCCCCAGAGTAGAACACCCTCTTTTCTTATTAACTTCCAGTTACAGTCTCAATCATTTATAATAGAATTTAAAAGTTTCATTACTTACAATTCAACAGATCAAAGTACAAAACTGACAGCTTTCAACAGACTTCAACATTTAAGGGAGGGAAAGCACATAGCAAAGAGGTGGGGGTCTCTCTGAATTCAGAGGCAGGAGGGCAAGACTGGTTACTGCCGGCTAGATCAACAGTCATCCCAACCCATAGAGGGCCCTCTCAGACAAACCGATTAAGGGCAACATGAGAGGTAGCAAAAAAAACTCCAACACAACAAGGTGCCACCCCTACATCATACGAAAATGCACCCCCACCAGCACAATATATATGTATAACCAGAATTTTTCCCTGCCACAAAAAAATTGGCAATGCTAGCACCGATTCTCTGCAATAAAAGCTAAGGGAACGAGAGCCTGGCACCACTCCTTTGTGTTAGGACAAAGAAAATGAAGAGGAGGGAGAAGACAGTGGCAAATGGTGATAGGTGACAAGCAATGAGTAGGCAACAGGACAGTACAGGAGGAATATGAGACAACTGTCAGTAAATATTGGTTTGCATCTACTGGCACAGGAGGAAATGACAAGCAAATACCACATGCCGCCTCACAGAGGCTGGCTCTACACGAAGCTGACCATTGTCAGCACAGCTGCCTCCAGTAACTTGAACTGGAAGATGATAACGGCCTGTGCAAGAGAACAAGCAACTTTTCTGGCCACCCTGAAGGATAATTTTAAGGGTTGGGATTTTTGCTTTCCCTTTGTGACTCAGAAACAGTTCAGCTGTTAACAACTTATCAGTTTATGCTGCTGTAATCAACTGTAGGCAATGACCTGGGTAAAAGCCACATAGGGAGATTTGCCAATAATGTTTGAAAAGTTCCTCAATTATTTTCATTATTGCACCAGCCAAGAGTATAAAAGGAGGCTGGTGTATGCCACATATGGTTAGGGTATGTTGGAGAGAGCAGCACATCATTTTGCCAGTTGGATTGGTGAGTCCCTGGACTGTTGGATTCCTGTACTGTACTGTATTCTGACTACACTTATGCCTGCTGATTCTACAAAGCTTGCTGTATGTATATTTTGATAAATTTGGTGAAGGGAACCACCACTGTGTTTGTGCTTTTATTTTAAGCACTGCTATTTGGGTCTTCTGTAGCCCACACCAACTGCATTTCCCCTGGGCAGTACAAAGCTCTGCTGGGTTATAACTGATTTTGGTTATAAACCTTGACAAAACAATTTATGGGTACTGCATAAGGAAAAAAAACCTACACTGGAATCAGCTTGATGATTTAATTTGTTTATTTATTTAATTATTATTAATGCTCCACTACCTGAGGAGATAGCCTCGCTGAGCCCCAAACCAAGACAGGGCAGACTGAGCAATCAGCAGGCTCTTGAAATACATGATGTGTTTCAACCATTATTTATTGATTCTTTCTTAAGCATAATTGTTTTATACATGGTCTGCACAGTTTTGGGCATCTTCAGTCAAATAAATAAATACATAAATACATAAATACATAAATAAAACAGTTTTGGTTACTGAGCAAAAAAAGTGATGTTGACCCTGAGTTATAGACCTTATATTGGTGAAAGGAACTAACCAGAAGTAATTTTCTACTAAACCTAGTCACCTCTGGTTCAAAGTTTATCTACACTTGCTATGTGTCTGGTGTAAAACAATGGCTGTGATTCATTAATTAGTTGCAACCCATGTAGACCCCTTGTATCAGTAGGGATTTGGTGAGTCAGCTACTCTATAGGTTCCACTAATTCAATGGACTTACTCTCTAGCTGTGTCTTACCTCTGGGTTTGAGGGAGTTATATAAATACCATTTCCACGAGATACCTGCAAATAGGTTTTAAAGAACCTCTTTGTGTCCAGGCTGAAAAACCAGCTCACCCCTTCATAAAGAAATCTAATATTTCATGCACTCACCTCCAAGCCATCCCTCCTACCCTTTGAAGATAAAAATAGTTGCATTCTCTTCTCCTTGGGGGAAAACTTGGGGTGGGGGAAGAGAAGAAAGGGATCAGAAGGTTACACTTTGGACTGCGCCATAATACTAAGGACGTGATTAATGCATTACTTGCGCTCAGAAGATCCCTGCATGGGGTGGGCTATCTGACTTCAGTGCTTTCTGTGCTATGGAAGAAAAAGACATTGCTTGCTGTCTCCAGTGCCACTTCTATCCATAAGCGGTCAGCAGTGGCTTAGGTATCCAGCACCATTTATAGAGCATTTTGTATCACATAAGAGTTAGGTGTCCATGCCTTCTATTAGCAATAAAATTACTTAAGCCTGCTTGTTCAGATGTGTTGGAGTCTTCTATAGAGTTTTAATTTATATCCCTAAGATTGGGGAAATTGTTATTTGTGGGAAAGGAGGGGTGATAGCCATCCTGGGAAATGTTAAAAGAGGATGAGACAAATTAATGGAGAGCAACACTATATGTATCTATTACTCATGGTGCTTGCATATTACATCTGGGATCGAAGGCAGAGAAGGAGGAATTATTTACTAAAATATTACATATGAATGTTTATTAGGCCTCATTGACCACTGTGGACAACAGAATGCTGGGCCAGATAGTCCTTTATACCGACCAAATTGGCATATTAGTTTCTAAGTTATTTGAGGATAAAAGCAATTCTCTTTCTAGGCTGCTCAATTTTATCTTTCAAAATATGTCTTTTTATAATAATTTATCCAGTAAATGACCTAAACTTAAATCTACTTCCAGCTGACCTAAAAAAGGCTTTATCATCAAATCTTCAAATGAAATATCTGCGGAACTCTGTTGATCTAAGACTGATGATTGCTGACATGGCTGAGATTTCCTTGTACCAGTGTTCTGTATCTTGATCTAAATTCTTCACTCTTTCCTGGGTAGTGCTGCAGAATTACCCAAAGATGCTGTACAGTATATGATTTCCAGTCAGACCATCATGAACCAAAGTTCAGAAAAAGAGCTTTTTACCTAGAAATTAATAGGGACAACTAACTTTGTAGTCTGGTTGCACTTGAACTATCAGAACAGTTCTACAATGCTGCATCTATTCTGTTCATCAAATAGTTAGTGCAAGTATAATTGTGCTTAGGCATGGATCTTTCATATTTTTGGACTACATCTCCCAGATGTCTGCAAGAATTCCCCTAGATATCAAAAAAAAATTAAAGGCCCCTCAGGTGTATTCAATCTCTTATTGCTGAAGTAATGCATATTGGGGCAAAAAATCAAAACTTTATCAACTCATGGGCTCTGAGCTATCCATGATGGATCAGGAAAAAGATCTTGGCGTGCTGGTGGACAGCTCAATGAAGATGTCTATCCAGTCTGTGGCAGTGGTGAAGAAGGCCAATTCCACGCTAGAGATTATCAAAAAGGGGATTGAAAATAAAAAAGCCAACATTATAATGTCATTGTACAAGACGATAGTACTGCCGTACCTGGAGTATTGTGTACAATTCTGGTCACCACGTCTCAAAACACACATGGTGGAACTGGAAAAGGTGCAGAAGAGAGCGACTACAATAATTACTGGGCTGGGGGACCTCATTTATGAGGAAAGACTAAAACATTTGGGGCTCTTTAGTCTGGAAAAAAGGCACTTGAGGGGGGAATATGACTGAGACATACAAAATAATGCAGGACATGAGTAAAGTGGATAGAGGGGTGCTCTTCTCCCTCCCACAAAATACCAGAACTAGGGGACATCCACGCAAATTGAGGGTTGGGAGAGTGAGAACAGACAAAAGAATTTTTTTTACCCAGTGTGTTGTTAGTCTGTGGAACTCCCTGCCACAAGATGTGATGATGGCATCTGGCCTGGATGCCTTCAAAAGGGGATTAGACAGAATCCTGGAGGAGAACTCCATCACAGGTTACACACCATGATGGAGATGTGTAATCTCCAGGCTTAAAACCAGGGTACTTCAAGGGCCAGATGCAGAGGAGTGGTATCAGGAGACAGATATCTAGTCTCATGTGCTCCCAGATGCATTTGGCGAGCCCACTGTGAGATATAGGAAGCTGGACTGGATGTGCCTTTGGCCTGATCCAGCATGGCTCTTCTTATGTTCTTATGTCTTAAGTGGCTAGGATGGACAGCTGAAACCTATAAGAGGTTGGGTACTCTACCTGCCTATTATGCTTCATGTAGGGTGCACTTCCCACAGCGCTTAGCTCCTCACAGCAACTTCCTTCATAATCATGAAGACTCATTGTGTCTTAGATGGAGACTTCATTTCCCACTATGAGTAATTAAAGCATAAAAAGACTTTGTTTCTATGCTAAAGCTCCCATAATCCCGGCAACAACAACAACAACAACAACAACAACAACAACAACAACAATAAAGCAAAGTGCTCTGCTTATATACCACCTCATTGCATTTAAAGCACTGTCTGGGAGGTTTACAATTCAATTCAATTATGCAAGCTGCACAATGTCCCCGCCAGCAAGCTTGGTACTCATTTTACCGACCTTAGCAGGATAGAAGTCTGAGTCAACCATCAGCCAACGACCTGGGATTGAACCCCAGGTCATGAGCCCAGTTTTAACTGCAATACAAGCATTTAACCACTGCATCACAAGGCTAAGAATAAGAATAAGAATAAGAATAAGAATAAGAATAGGAATAGGAATAGGAATAGGAATAGGAATAGGAATAGGAATAGGAACAGGAGCTCCCTCACAGTGGAAGCCAGGACTGCCCCATCTCTGCTGTAATAATAATAATAATAATAATAATAATAATAATAATAATAATAATA
>JAHTLZ010003526.1:47477506-47497305 GCA_023846285.1 Phrynocephalus versicolor | reverse complement strand
AGAGGTAAACAGAGAGTATCACTACAAGGATATGCCCTTCCTGCATACTTGAATTAACATTTACAACCAAACACAAGGTGACAAGAGCATAATACCTGCTCTAGAGGGACAGAAGCTCCCCTCCAGCTGGATAGTTCAGAGAGCTGGGTACCTGGCTGAAGTGTCAGAGGTCAATGGTTTGACTTCACACTGTGCTTCCTGGGAGACAGACCAGCTTGTGTAGCCCTTGACAAGCTATAGTGTACCAGAGGGAAATTTCACCTTCAGATTCCATAAATTGAAATTGACTTGATAGCACATAAAAGCAAAACAAGACCTATTGTTCATCGTTCCCTCTGTTTCTAAACTTTACAACCACAGCCCCTTCCAAAGAACTTTTCCATCCACTAGCCAAACCAAACAGCCCATATTGATTGCACTAGTGAATTGTATAGGAGCTAGTTGTTTACATGTTACATATGGCACTATGCCTGGGGATGGCAGGAGACAGGCAATGCTTTAATTGATATGTCACTCAGTTTGTAGCTCAGAAGGCATGGGCATCATGGAATGGGCATCTTATTCTTTACCCTAGGCAGCAAAATGTCTTGAGAGATTACACTGCAGAGAATAGGCCTCACATGTAAAACAGAAGGGACTGGAACGAGATGCTTAAATGGTTTGCCACCACTAAATATGATTACGAAAATACTGTAGGTTTCACTCCCACACAAATACAAATAGGGAAGAGGGGAGAAGAGAGATGGGCAGCTTATGGCTGAAGCAAATATCATTCTTTCTTGAAATGCCCACAGGTTGCCTGTGAATATGGGCAGTTGCAGGCGTGGTGTGGTGGAAAGAGCAAGATTTGCAATTATAAAGCTACATCAAAGCTGTTAGAGGTGATGTGATCCAAAATGTCAAAACTGTAGTAGCTTATAATGCCATAGTGTTCTGCTGTGCCTAAACAGCTGAGTGCTATGCTTCCAGCCATTATATAGTTCAGAAGGTATGTAATTTATCATTTAAAGAGCAATTCTGCTGGATAGCAAGGGGCAATATGCTTTCTAGAATTCTCTTCAAATATCCCTACCCTAAAGGTTAAATAGAGGAGCTAAAGGATCAAAGAGACTTTAGTTAGTAACCAGGAAAATAGTTTAAAAGGATTGGGGTGGGGGGAAAGGGGAAAGGGGAGCCATATAACACCAACAGAACATGTAGATAATAGAGGGAAGGGGATCAGTAGGAATAAATCGCAAGTTAGCACCGATGAACTGATACTATTGTCAGTAAAGAAAAATTGTGCCTCTTGTAGTAATGATTCCACATAGGCACATATTGTTGGGTTCAACAAAGCCAGGCCTCACGCAACAGCTTCCTTCGCAAGTATGAGTCTAGACTCTTTTTATTAGTTGCAAAGGCAGAGCATCAGAGGTGGGGCGAGAATCTACGTGTCAGGATGGTGTAGGCTGGTGAATTCCTGGGAAGGGCTTCTCTGACGTAGCAGTGTCACATAGCAATGGTCTTGATGAATGATTACCAGACAGCTTGTTATTTCCTTACATATCATCTCATGGCCTTGCTGGATAATGTGGGGGGAAGAGATAAGAGCAAGCTGGCTTTCTGTGCACCAGGTCTCATGAGACCCATTGTCCCCTCATCCGGGATTTCCCCGCACAGATTGGGGTTCAATGCTTCTCAAGTGACCCTGCGCAGGTAGCTGGCTGGGGTGCTCTTTAATCTCTTCCAAGGGGATATCTCTATAGACTCTCCGGTTTCTTGGAATAGTGTTAATAGGGTTAAGAAATTCATACATAAAAGAAAATCCAAACATGTGTCTTTGCAGTGAGACTAGAGAGCTTTCATGATATCATTCGCATCATGCATTATAGAGACTCTGCAAAGATAACAGAACTTCTGGGCCATAAGAAGAGGAAAAAGAATAAGAGCAATGACAATCATAAGAAAATGTGCAGCTCTAACAGAGAATCTCTGTTAGAACCCCTTTTCCCACCCTTGCTGCATGGATTAATTAATGGTTAACAAGAGCCAGTGTATAACAAGTTCACAAAACTGCTGACGACTGAAGATGGTTAAATTAGACAATGCTATAGAGGCTGGTAAATGCTCAAGGCACAAGGAGAGGAAAACTGGCAAGAGAGTGGCAAATTAAATTTAATGTTCACAAATCCTATACAAGAGACAAAACAGGTTCTAAAGCCTAAGCAAACATTACTAATCAGTTGCCAATTAATTTCTGCCCAATATTATTAATCTACTTTGGGATGGTTTGGAGCCCCTGGTAATTAACAAAAAAGTAGTGATACAAAAAGTGCTGGATATGTGTGTGTGAATCTCAACTGGACTAGTGTTCAGGATCAATAGGTCTTCATTTAATAAACATTAATGTAAGTCCACTTAATTCAGTGCGGATTCAACTCTAGTTGGTACAACTCTATTTAGTCCCAAACGTCAAAAAATAAACATAAAGTGGTGTTATCCTGTGAATGTGGGGGCTAAATCCTATTGTTAATCACAAGTACAGTAGATCAACTGAATCAATGAGGCTTACTGGATATAAGAGTTGACTTAAGAAAGCTGCATTCTTCAGTGAGTCAAATCCAGTTGGTATTCATAGTTGCACTTAGCCTTTGAACTCTGACTATTATGCTTTCTCTGAACAAGTTAGTTTGTTCCTATATATGCTGGCAAAAGGACCAGATGGAACCATATTGCCCCATCTTTTTTTCATGGTGTAGCAACACTTAGGGCCTTTTCACACGACCCCTAAGATCCGCTGGCCACTTAAATTCGGATCAGAGATCTTAGGGGTTTGTCGCTGTTCCTGCGTTCCCACCCCCTCTGCACTCCTGGCTGCTGGCTGCGTGAGGGGAGGGAGAAAAAAAGAAAGAAAAGAATGCCGGCTTACCTCCGTTCTGCCCTCTCGCTCTGTTCCCGGCAGCAAGTATCTCTTAAAGGGGCGGGGGGCAAAAAAAACAACAAACAGAAGCGAGGAGAGCCGGCACTCACTACCTTGTATCCGCATCAGGAATTTTTCACCCCGGAGAGCAGGTACTTGAAAAGTGCGGTGGGACGCGATTAGGTGGGCGTGGTCACACTTAATTTTTTGTAAACTCCAGAGCTGGTGGGGAAGCAATTTTAAGCTCCGGAGCTGGGAGCCATTTGCCGCGGATTTTAGGGGTCGTGTGAAAAGGCCCTGAGTCCACTAATGCTGTAATGCTCAAGTATCAATACAGTATTACTACAGTCACTTCCCCTTTCTACCTTCCTGGGTCGGATTCTGTTAGTGCTTCCAACTAGTTTTTCAGAAATACTCTGGCACATTCATGATGTTGAGTGCATGTACTTCCCTTACAAATGCAGGGTAGGGATAGGAAGAATTTGTGAGAAATTTCTCAATCTCATCTACTTAGGTTGTCTTGACATGACTGAAAGAAATTCTTAAGTCCCACAAGATAACTTGCTTCCAGTAGGAGAGCAAGAGAAGGATCTCTTTTAAAAATAATAGTATAAGGTTTCTACAATTGGTGCAGAATGGCAACACTAGTAGCCATTCCCCTCAATTGTCCACCGCACTACCTAACAGAGCCCCTGACTGCACTTGATGGAGAATAAGCACGTTCTTTGTTTTCTTGGTCCTTTATTTCTTATAGACTTTTCTGAGTAAAACTATGAGCCTTTTCACACGACCCCTAAGATCCGCTGGCCACTTAAATTCGGATCAGAGATCTTAGGGGTTTGTCGCTGTTCCTGCGTTCCCACCCCCTCTGCACTCCTGGCTGCTGGCTGCGTGAGGGGAGGGAGAAAAAAAGGAAGAAAAGAATGCCGTTCACCTCTGTTCTGCCATCCCGGCACTGCATTCAGATCTCTTAAAGGGGCAGGGGGCAAAAAAAGAACAAACAGAAGCAAGGAGAGCCCGGCAGTCACTACGTTATATCCGCATCAGGAATTTTCATCTCCGGAGAGCAGGTACCTGAAAAGTGCGCTGGGACACGCTTAGGTGGGCATGGCCGCACTTAATTTCCTGTAAACTCTGGAGCTGGTGCGGAAACAATTTTAAGCTCCGGAGCTGGGAGCCATTTGCGGTGGAGTTTAGAGGTCGTGTACAAATACCCTATATCATCCAATTTCTTTGTGTAATGTCTTTCAGAAAATAGTCTGTTCTACAATACATTCTTTGCTTTTTTAGTAGCAGAATTGCTTTAGTTGCACTATAGTTGACAGTGGATCTGGGGTGGCACTTCATCCATCCAAGGATGACATTCTAATATAATTTCTTGCAATGTCTCCCAATGTGGTTGCATTCAAGACCCCTATATGCATTGGCTGAAGAAAATATAAAAAGTGAAACTGGCAACCAGGCAATCAGATTGATAAAATACCAACTGGCAACAAGATCTCCCTGCAGTATGGAATAACTTAAAACTTGCAGTTGCAAAACATTTTACCCCTTAAGACATAAACAGAACAGAACATCTCACTGATGAAAGTAGGTTTGAATATTTCCCCTTATTCCCAGTCTGTATTGTAATTAACAAATACTTTGATTCACTGCTTACTACTGAGATGCCAAGATTTATACTGTCCTTTAGATTCATACGAGTCAAGAATGATGTAACTATATACTATATAGGATAGTCAGATACTATATGTCATAGGACTCTGCTGAATTTTATAATTCTGTAGTTAGGAGAAAGGGCATAAATGGGCATAAATGTGATGCCAATCCCCAGTGGTCATAAAGAAAAGACAAATGCTTTTCATCTTCACTGTTGACAATATTCTCATAAACAAAAACAAAAAACACAAATCATTTCTATGGAGCAGTATAACACATAACACCACTTTGAAGAATTTATGCCAGAGTTATCCATCTTCTCTAGTCACTTAATAGCAGAGGTGCCCAAGAAAACAGGTGGGTATTGAAAGCAATATTCTTGAAGAAAATGGAGATTGCATCCATTGCTCCAATAGTTTCAGACTGATTTTTAGTGCCTTTAAAAATAAATGCTGAGGCCAAGGTCAGAAAACACATTACTTGGATCAACCACCAGAATGCCAAACAATGCCAAAGAATTGATCTGTATAGAAAGAACTTTCATTTGTCTTCATCAGTAGTGGAGCATTCTGGACTAGTCAGAATGTCATATTAAAGCACCAGGACAGTGTCTAAATCATTTTTTATCCAACCTGTAGCATTTGTACAAAGATTGAACTCCCAGCATATAGGATCTAGAGCTTAGAGTATACCCATTGAAATTGGTGGTGCAAACTGATCATTCAAAGTTTCATTAGTTTCAGTAGGTCAACTTTAGGTATTCCTAACAGCAATCCACATTGTAATATGAATACAGTATTCAAGAGATTGCTCAGAAACCTGTTGCGAAAATCCACACATTAAAGCTGATGTCATTAGCTAGAGATAGTAATGTTTAATACTGTACAGACTTTCCTATATTTCCCCCTCACACCAGGTTCCATGGCTGCTTTGAGAAAGTCTTTGGATCCTCAGGGTTATTAATATCTGAAAATCACCACTGCTGGTCTAAGTGGCAAGTGCATGGTGGCAATTTTGGATATTTGCCCACTTACCCTAAAGCAGTGTTGGCAAATCTATGGCACAGGTGCCAAAGGTGGCATGTGGAGCCCTTTCTGTGGGCACCCAACATCACCCCCTCACAACCATGCCACTGTACTCTGTGCAGAGAGCCAGGCGAAGGGGAGGCAGCCACTGGTAAGTTCATTCATAGCCCCAGTACTCTCCAGCTACACTGCTCTGAGCATCCCAAAAGTGGTGTGGCTGGAGAGTAAACTGGGACTATGAAGGAGCCCACAAGCCACTGCCCCCCTTCACATGCGCTCTGCACAGAGCCATTTCAAGACCGCACCATTGCAAGGGTGCTGGGCCTGTGAGAAATTCAAAAGCCTGCTCTTCGGTTCTCACTTTCCCAAAGGGTGTTACCTTTTGGGAAAGCTAGGATAGAAAAGCAGGGGTGAGAGGATCGAAGAGCAGGGGTGCTACCCTTTGGGAAAGTGGGGATCGAAGAGCAGATTTTTGAATTTTCCATGGCCAAAACAAGGGTTCTGTGGCTGCAGAAAATTCAAACATCTGCTCCTCAATCCTCGCTTTCCCGAAGGATAGCACTCAAAGCATTGGTAACCCAAGGTGCCACTGTATTCATGTTAAATTGCCATATTGGCAGTTTGCAAAAAATAAGTGAGTTTTGAATCGCTGTTTGGGCACTCAGTCTCTAAAAAGTTTTCCCTCACTGCCCTAAAGCTTCCAGGGGCTTTCCAAGGTGAAAGGGAACCCTTTGGGAGCCCCAAAACCTGGGGAAGGAGGAGGTAAGGTAGTTTAAATTAATCAGTGCTCAACAGCTGATGATGTCATCAGACTTTACACACAGAGTTGCACAACAGGCTTCTGGCCACTGTCTTGGATTGACCTGGAGCATATTAAATTGCCTTACTGTAAGCTAAAACATTGGTCCTCCTAGCCTTGTACTATCTGTTCCAGGTAGCAGTGGTACTCTACAGTTCTAGCAGCCCAGTCCACCAATGAGCTTAGAACATTTTGCTTATGAAGCACCAGCTTCACTGGTAAGCTGAATTCTTAAACACACACACCCCTTTTCAGGAACTTTATTTTTGAGAGATATTCAATTTATGGTGGATTATAATGCAGTAGATCAAAATAAGAGGACTAGCATATTGTTTGCAACATATTCTATGCAACATCTCTACATGTCTGTTTTGTTTTCATATCCTCTAGTGCTGAAGTGCTTCACTGCTTCAGCACTATACTTGCACTAGCCAGTTTTCAGGGAGCACCCAGTGTTCCTGGCTTCTACTTCCTGCATTTCTTTTCTTTTCTTACCTAGACTTTTGCCACGTTTGAGTGACAATTGAATGCTTTTTTGGCTAATATCCAGAACTTGGTAGTTGATTAGTACATAAAGGGGTCTGTTTATTTAGAGAGATGCACTAATAACAACATGTAGGAGCAACACCCTTGCACAGGGATCACTAATAAGATCAGACAAGTCTCTAAGGCAGTGTTGATGAACCTATGGCACGGGTGCCAAAGGTGGCACTTGGAGCCCTTTCTGTGGGTACCCGACATCTCCCCTTCATAGCCACCTGTATTCAGGTTAAATTGCTGTATTGGCACTGCAGTTTGCGAAAAATTAGTGGGTTTTGAATCGCAGTTTGGGTACCCGGTCTCTAAAAGGTTCGACATCACTGCTCTAAGGCAAAACAAATACTCCTTAAGTAAGAGAAAGAGGCCTTAGATACCCAATCTAATATACAAGATGTCAGGTCTCAGAAAGAGCACATGACAGGGAAATTGAACAACTACAGTACAGTGGTACCTTGTATAAGGGAATTAATTTGTTCCAAATGAAATTATGTTAAGCAAATTTTCCTTTATGCAAATTCCCATAGGAATGCATTGAAAACGGAGTGATCCCATTTTTATGTTGTACGGATTCTCCCCATAGGCGATTACGTTAAGCAAATTTCCCCTATCTCTGAAATTGTTTATGTTGTACAAATTTTATGTTATACAAGCTGTTTGTTATACAAGGGTCCACTGTATTTGATTAGAATTGCTATGTCTTAAATGTCATCTGAAGTCTCAGGGAATTGTTCTGCGTTTCCAGGTTTCCAGGCAAGGAGTTTACAACCATTTTGAAACCCATATCTACTCATTCTCAGTAGGCACCTGGTCACACTGGCCTAGTGTGAAGGTGTTATGTATGTTGTGTCAGTGCAGTATTTTGAAACCCAAAAGGCTGAGGGGCCAGGGCTGAGATTTGTAAACCATGAACTTGGGCAGATTGCTTGGAACAAGCCAGTGAGTGGAGCATCACTACCATGACTCATGAGTCTTCTTTTTCATATGAGCACCGTAAGCAGCAGCAAGGAGCCTAGAAAACCCACCTCCCACTGGTAAGCCCAGCAGCAGTAAAAGGCCTGGGAAAAATATAGGATCTGATATATCATGTGTCCTATTATTGAGGCTAGGTGGAATGGCAACAACTGCTTTGGCTCCTGCCTCTGAAAAATGCCGCCACCACCCAGCTCTGAGTTGTTGACATATTACCACATACGGTGCATTTTACAAGGCTTCCATACATGACTTCCACCCCTAATTTCCCCTTTCCTGTGAGTTGCAGAGGTGAAACTAGGGCATTTCTTATCATATAGTCATATGTTACCGGTGACTAAGCATGGTGAGCAGCTGATTCTGCCTTCACAGATTGCTCATTTGCTGTAGAATGAGGTAGGTACTATTATGACTACAAATTCAAACATGATCAGAGGTTGGAAAAGTTGCTTTCTGGACTATAATCCTCTGAATCTCTGAATTTATATAGCTGCACATGATATAGCAGGACCCCGGTATCTGCTGGTGATTGGTTCCAAGCCCATGGATAATAAGACCGTGGATAAGAGAGAATGCCTGCCCACCTGCAAACTATTGTTTCCTGACAGTAGCTTGCTTTATGACTGCTGTTTTGAGACAGTAGCTTGTTTATGGCTGTCATTTGTGACAGTAGCTTGCTTTACAGATGCTATTTGTGACAACAGCTTGCTTCACAGCTGCTGTTTGTGACAATAGCTTGCTTCGCGGCTGCTGAATTATTTAATTTTTTTTCCTCTGCCAACTGTGAATAACTGAAACAGTGGATAATGAATCAGTGGATATGGGGGTCCTACTGTACTGTCCAGAGGATTCTAGAAATAATAATATAAAAATTAACTTTTGTTAGCTTTGCTTTAAAAGAAATCATTTAATACGCTGATTGAGGTTAAATTAATATTTAGGTTAGCTAGGGTACAGAGCAGGTAGCAGTAAGTCACCAATATTGGGTTTGCATATAGGGCTGCCTTCATGGCTATGGCCCAACTGTGAGATCGTCTCTGTGGCCATATCTCCAATAACGTATCATTCTGAAAAAGGCCCCCTCAGGCCCTTTTAGGTTTTAGCCATTATCTAAAGAGTTCTGGCAGCTGATTTTTGCTGCTGGCCTTGCTTTCCAGAAAACAAGCCCACCTGACATATGATGACAGGAAAATGGTGACAGGAAAGGACTTTCATCTTGTGCCAGCATAGCCAATTGAATGATCAAGAATGTATTTATAGCATAAGGAGAAATGGTGCAATTCTCCCGTTAAGGAATCACTGTAGACATTTTCAGTTCCACAGTGAGTGATCATGTCTATGGTGGTTTCTTAACTTGGAACAATTTGGCTCCAAATGTTACACTAGAGTAGCTATGCAAGAGGATTTGGGCCAATAACTCATACTTCAGTGTCTCAGGCCATTCAAAAATCACTGGTCTTTATTACCAATATCCCAAAGAAGATGGACCAACGCTAGTGAACATCACCTTTCCACACATAAATGTCAACAGATTATGGTTATGTGAGTAAGTGATAAATTCTACTGAATGAAACTGGTTTTCTTTAGCCTGGTAGTAACAATCAGGCTAAAGAGACAATATGGATTTAGGGGGCAACCAGGTTGGGGAAGACTGATTACAGACTGTTACATATATTGTATAAAAATGGTTGTATGAAGCCAGCTGAAGAATGAATTTGACAGAGGTGGAACACTGAAGCTTTGTAAATGGGGGGGGGGACTACCATGAGGCATCATTTCAGAATCATGGTGTAGAGGGAAGCTCCATGCATGAATATTTCCTATAATAAATATAGTCCTTGAACGTAGTAGAAAAGAGCCCTTGTCTCTTCTAGCAATTTTTTTTTTATTCTCCAAGGGCACATACTTCATATGCTTGACCTATAGGATTTAAATATATTGCTTATGGGATTCAGAAGGGAGATAGACAAGTCAAGAGTTAGCTTAAAAAAGAAGATTGCTTCATCAGAGTCAATACATCCCACAGGACTGCAGTGGGGAGAATCGGTTAAATGCCACGCTGTGCCTGTTCTGATCCCATTAAAAATGAGACATTCTAGTAGTTGATAGAATTTGCCAAGTTGTTGTACAGTGATAAAAAGAAATGTTATGTGTAGTTTGGTCCCAGAGCCAGACCGTGAAAGGTCATTTTTTCAAGCCCTAAATGTTACAATATGGCTGTTGCCATATCTATGCAGCTGCATAGTGAGGAACATTGGTCGGTAAAAGGCGGGAGCGAATGGAAAACGCAGGAAAGCATCCTGAATTGAATTTGAATGCATGGTGGTTTTGATTCAAACCTTTATGGATATTTGTGGCAAAGCACTCTCATCTAAAATTAATAGGTTTACCTCCCATGCAGCACACATCTGATTTACTAAAAATAGCACCGTACCATTTCAGCATCTTGAATACAAGTGTTTGGAACTGCAGGAGATGCCGGGTGGATATTATTGCTGTTTTGCACACATGTATGCTTTTTTTCTGCTACATCTAATGCAGCCTTAAGGCTTTGATAATTTGGCAGTCAGGGGGAAGATAAATATTATATGCAGCAATTTATGAGGCACACTATGGAGACTTATACATGTCCCTTTGTTGTTGATCTTTACAAAAGAGTTATCAGTAATTACAATGTCCTTGGTAGTTTATTTTGCTTTTCTTGGCAATTAACCATGGAATAGCTGAAAACCTCTTTGCATTACTTTTTAGGCCATGCAGGCAGGATGATATTGTTTCCCGACAAAAACTCATATTTAATTTTATTGAAAGCTTCCTGTTCCCCACTTTGTGTCCCAGAGAACCCTAAGGATGCCTTTTGACCTTGGGGAAAAACTTTGGGAGCCTCAGGATGAAAGGGAAGCCGTTAATATCCCCAAATCACCACCAAACTGCCTATCACCAGGATTAGGACCACCCTAAAAGTACCCCTCACTATTTGGCAGATATCTGATTGATACACTGGTCAAAGATACTATGATAAGATGGGCAGAAAATTTTGGTTATTCTATTCATCTAAACAAATGGGACTCTTTGTGGAATACAGTTAAACTCTTTAAATCTATAGCCTTTAAGGAAAATTGTTACAAGATGTTTTATAGATGGCATTCCCCCCCCCCCACCGTTTATCTAAGATGTGTAATTGCTCACCCAAATGTTGGAAATGTAAACATGACAGTGGTACCTTTTACCATATGTGGTAGACATGTAAAGAGGCAAAGGCATATTGGATAATGGTAAAATTATTTTTAGAAAGATATTTGAAGATTAAGTTAGAGCTTAGACCAGAATTTTTTCTATTAAATATAGTAGATATTAATATCTCATATGACCAGAAATATGTACTTCATCATGTAATAGTTGCTGCAAGGATACTGTATGTGAAATTTTGGAAACAACCAGAAGTGCCAACAGAGAGAAACTTCCACGAAAAGATAAGAGAATGTATTGAAATCGACAGACTCTCCGGTTTTCTAAAGGGAGACTACGATGAGATTTCCCGGAAAAGATGGCAAGAAGTAACAAACTTATTAGTATTGTGATATTATTTGGTGATTTGTTAATATGTTAAACCATTATTTTTGGCTTGATATACTTAATGTAATTTTTATAGTGTATTCCCCCCCACACCCTCCCTCTTTCGCCCCCCTCCAGCAAAACCCAATAAAATTACTTAAATGTAACAAGATATAGAATAGTAATGGAATAGGACTCAGGATGTCTGGGTTCAATTATCTACTCAACTATGGAAACTCATTGTAGGTGTGGAAAGCCACTCTTCAAATATCAGAGTTATCTTGGAAGCCAGATTAGGGTCACTATAAATCACTTCCAGTTTAAGGGAATGTCACAACAATAAAACATGCTTTAGAAGAAGAGATTTGACAAAAATCTATACCTGGTTGTCATTTCTATTTTTTTTTTTTAGTGACATAATTGCATTGTCTTTTATGCAATCACCTTGGGATAAGATTTTGGTTTTTTTACGTTTTACCCCATTTAAAAAAAATTGTCACTGGTGTATTATATACAAGAAATGACATAATGAGATGCCATCTTGAACCTCAGGGACTGCCAGGATTAAGAAGGTGCTGAATGTGTACTGGATAGAGATGGGCACGACTTAGCGGTATTTTCGTTTTCGTTTTCATTTTCATTTTTTCGTTTTCATTACGTAACGAAACGAAAACGAAAAACGGTTCAAAAATGGACGAAAACAGAAACGAAACGACTAATTTTGAGCCAATTTTCGTTTTTCATTACTGGAAAAACACATAATGGAGCTAAATGGGGAGAAACGAAAAATTTTTCATTTTCGTTTTCGTTACATAACGAAACGAAAATGAAAAATTTTGAAATTAGCTCACGAAAACGGAAACGAAACGAAACGGACCCTAGCTGAAAATGAAAACGAAAACGAAAATTTTTTTCTGAGTCGTGCCCATCTCTAGTACTGGACCAACAGGCACAGAAGTATTGACATTTTCTTCCCACCCTTGCCCTTCATTCCCTCAACTAAAGGCAGATTTTTCAATTTGCATTGCCAATTCGACAGCTCCAAGTTCTGCTAATATCAAGAACTACTCATCAGAGGGAAAACAGTTCAGAAGCAAAAGAAATGTGTGCCTTACAGTATGTAGTATGGAAAGAACTAATCCACCCTTCATTTGGGATGGCTACAAAAGAGATGGTTCTATATGTTCAATGCCAATAAAAAGCATTGTGAGATAATCTGCAAACTATAGAAAGGGGAAACAGAGTAACGTGCAACCACAGAATTAGTGCACTGGGGAAAGTTGAAGTCAATGCTCTATTTCCTTGAACAGCAAGAAGTTCCAGTAGTATTATATCAGTACAAGGGTTCTGATTTCATTTTGAAGGAGAGAGATCTGGAGTTGATATAGTATTTGGTTTATTGACAAGTATGCAAGTGATGCATACATGGAATCAAACAGTGCTTGTCACGGTAGTGTAATGGTTAAAGTTTTGATTTGGGGTTAGTGAACCTAAGTACAAATCCTCATTTGGCCCTGAAGTTCATTGGTTGACTGTCCCTTTACTGACCTACCTAATAATGTTGGTGAGCAGATAAGCTATGGAGGAAGAGAACCCAGTACAGTATTCTGCTTTGATTTCATTGAAGGTGAAAGATAGGGTATACTTGTGAGTAATTAAGCAGTGTAAACATTCTTAGAAAGAAACCTGTCCACAGTCAGAGAGAGCAGTCACCAGAGCGAGCACTCTGGTTGTTAGTTATCTCCAAGTTAGCATGGACAAAAAAAACCCCTACAATAGTATAAATTATGGAAAATATTCAGGTAGAATTACATTGCCCTAGAATTCCAGAGAAACAGCTGCACACAGAGGGCTGGAAAATGGATCAAGAAAAATAAAATTTTTACCATATGTCAGTAACTAAGCAAAACATACTTCTTCTGTAAGTGTAAAGCATGCCTATTTAAGAAGGGAGAAATTTGTCATTTCTGGCTTTGACCTATTGGTTCTATAGGAGAAGGTGGTAGAATCAGAATTTGCAACTAGAACCCAGGGTAGGTATCAAACCCACACCAGCCAGACTATAGGTCAAACTATGGTGGACCGATGTCTTTTTTAAAGTCTGCTCACAACCTGTGTTGAATAAAATGACACAAAAGATGCAATCAAGCATGAATATCAACTCAGAAGTAAGAATCACCATACTGTTGTTTATATCCCATCATATAGCCCCTCATTTAGGGATGAAATCTCCCTCATAAAGAGACAGGGAAAACAAAGGGTTTGGTTTCTCATATAGCTAAACTACCTTCTATGCTGACACATCCATTTTAAGTGTGCATAGTATAGCTTATACTTTTTCCTTTGTTATCGCTTCCCAATAGCCATGGCAGGAACAGCTGGTACCAAAACTGACAATTTTTGAACAAAAAACTGTCAACATCCAACACATTCCCTGTACAAATACGTCAGCATGCATTTTCCTGATATACCCGTCATACATTTTTTCATCAATCATTTACGGGTTAGAAGAAGGGGGATTATTTTCAGGTAAGGAAAAAGAAAAGGGAACAAGAAGAAACCAGTAATTCTTATTCCTTGGGGAATACAAGCCGTTATTTTAAGAATGTCATAATAGTTATGAGATATTGTCAATACTTCAATCAAGAACACTTGGTTAATGCATCATTTTATCAGGTTTTTGACAGGTTTCTAGAATGGTCTTAATAATGTAATGTCTGTTAAGGTAATTGTTGACAAAGTATATAAATGAACAAAGATATAAATGTTAGACCTTGCTCAAGATCTTGGAAACAGACATGCTGCGGAAATGGGTGTTGTAGTCTGAACAAAGGAACACTTTCAAGCGTGGGTAAATATGCAACCTTTTGCAAGACAGGTCATTTTAAAACAGCGGCCTCACCCGTAGAACAAGTGGGTCATTTATTCAGGCTATCATTTTAAGGAGTGCTGAGAAATCATGTCCTTACCTGTGTGGAATTACTTCGGCTCCTCTGGTTTGTAATTTGTGATGCCCGCAAGCTGTGGAAGAAGGCTCACAGCCCTAATAAGAAGAAAGGATGGAGGGGGAAGATGGTACTATAGATGGTCAGGCTAAAAAGCCACCTTGGGCTTGACAGCCGAAGCCCAGAAGGGTTGCATCTTAAAGAATAACAATATAGTTTCTTGGGGTGCAGTCATATGTGCAAAAAGGACTCTAGTTTTATCAGTTCTGCCATTATGTAAATCATTTTATAAATCACATGATGCACAGGTAGCATCAATTCATTTGGCCAGCCAACTGGGTTTTGGTGTGTTGCTGTTTTTTTTTCACCTTGCCATCATGGCCCTTAAAAAAGTAATCCAATCCCTGTATTATTTCAATCCTTATCATTTCGGCACATAAAGGATTGCTGTTGATCTAATAAGCGAGTCGTGGTTTGGGGTCCCATGGCCACTGCATAGCTGCCAAGCTTGATCCTTTTTGTAATTTTTTTTGTAATGCTAGTGATAAATTGCTTACGGGTTGTTTTTTGTCTCTACAACAGTTTAACAATGTACCACTTAGCTTATGCCTTCCCTATGGAAACCGTCATCCACATCTTTGTGCAGCTTATATTTAATTTCCCTTCCCCCCCCCAAAAAAAACCCCAGACTTTTCAACAACAGTTCAAATATTTTAACATGCTGCCGTACGCTTATCTGGTGACATATCCTACCAGATGGTGCATCAGATAACAACTGAAAGCGGCAGGAAAAAGGCATGTATATGCCCCTTTACTGATATATCACTTACATATTTTAAAAAGAAAAAGAAAAACATTTTAGGGCAGGGAATGAGAAAGAGAACAGAAAATGAATCGATTTACGTGAGATGGCATGTGCAGCTTACAGAACTGATACAAATAGCAAGAAATGTATCTATTGAAATGACAGCCGTGTGAATGGGCACAGCACACACACACACACACACAGTTGTACCTTGTATAAAGTAATCCCTAATTGCGACCATTTTACGTTGTACGGATTCGCCCCATGGACAATTCTGTTAAGCACATTTCCCCTATCTCTGGAATTTTTATGTTGTACAGATTTTATGTTATACAAACTCTTATAAGAGGGTGCACTGTATATATAAAATGTGTACAGTACTTCCCCTGCCACATCGCAGTACATATATTACGGTCCCAGTGTATTACAGCTCTTGAGAGAAGTACGCTTCCAAAGAATGCCTTTTTAACCCTCTCCTGCCACCTCAACCCCTCAAGCTACTGCTGACAACCCCAGCTCCTACCAACCTAGCATGTAAATGCAAGTAAATAAATAGGTACCACCATGAAAGTGGGAAGGTAAAACAGTGTTTCCTTGCAGCCATGCTGGCTACGTGGCCACGGACTTGCACAACATCAGGTTGAATACAGAGATTAGCACCGCCCCTAGAGTCAGACACGATTTGACTAGCACACACGTGCTTTACCTTTTACCTTACTAATTCTATGCCTTCACCAGAGGCAAATTTAGTGGAAATATAAAAGAGGACATTCTCAGCTGCTATGTCCCAGCCCTAAACTGTCCTCCATGGCAAGCTGAGTGTTTCACTCTCTGTGTTGTCCTTCCTCCAAGAGGCAGGCCTTTTGATTCTGACAGGTCTTGGATATTTAAGTTTGGACTACAGTTCCTTTTTACTGATGCCCTTAAACTCCTTTTATATTTTAAGTATATTAATTAGATAAATCAATGCAATAAACACAGAAAACAAGAACGAGTCCTCAAGTTGTATTGACCTGGTATGCATGCATTTTAATACCTTAATAAGCTGCTTAGTTTCTGCTTGGTATCTTTGAATGTAGTGAGATTAAAGCAAAAGTTTCCACTTTGTTTTTGAGGAGGTTGCTATGTTATTCTGTGCAAGAATATTAGGCAAAAACAACACAAATCACAAAGACACCATTGATAAAATCTTATGGCATCTTAAAGACTACTGTACTTTCATGAAAGATTTAAGGGATCAAGTTCAGTTCCCCGGAAAGTTACATGATGAGATCTCATTTTTCCCTTCTGGATAGTTCCCATAAATCTGCCATGGAAGATCATGTACATTCTTGAAAGTCCAAGGATATGTTGCACATCCCCTGTTCATGTAGTACCAGTTGGGCAGTTCATTGTTCAATAACTAGCCAGACTTCCTGGGCTTTGCTGTCATCTTATGTCATCAAAGTGTGTACAAGCATATCCAAGAACTGTCTTGCAGGGGAACTTTGGAAGGACATGCCAATAGGGAAAACAAGCTGGCAATAGCGGGAAGTGGTCAAGTATGTGCTTCAGCATTAATCAGGGACACCTGATGCCACTAGCTCTACCTAGGCATTCAGAAACGGGGTTAATTAGAAAGTGAGCAAAACAAGTACAGTATTCTACTCTCCTCACTGATTGTTGCTATCTCCACAGGGAAGGGATGTCTGAAGAGGGGGCCGTCTGCGACGTGTGGAGCTTCTCCACCTAATTGAGGATAATGAGAAATCAGGATTTCAAGCAGATCCATGTGTAACAGATTGTCTCGGTTTCCTTCTTGGTGTTAATTTGATAGTGTTCTCCCTGAGCACCCTACCGAATAGAGATCTCAGGAGGGCTACAAGCTAACATCTTGAAGGCTAAGTCTTCAGCGTATGAAGCACAAGGGGAAGCACTGGGGCACTTCTTGGGAATTTTACCAAAACATCTCCTATGCATTTTGAGGAACTGACTGACATTTGCAGCAGAGAGCATTCCCAGCCGTTTGTGGAAAATAAGACAAGCCAAAATGTCAATAGATGAGTCGGTGGTTTGGGGAGAAAACTATTTCATGTGGAGGTCAGAAGGTACAGTACTGATTTCTTTAAAACTGACTGATCAGTGGTGTGCACAGCTCCTGGTGCTTCTCCTTTCTGTAGTTTTTGCACATATGACAAAGGTGCTGTGGTTCCAATAGCAAGACAGCTACTGTGACTGAGAGCCTTTTCACATGGCCCCTAAAATCCACGGCAAATGGCCCCCAGCTCCGGAGCTTAAAATTATTTCCCCACCAGCTCTGGAGTTTACAGAAAATTAAGTGCGACCACGCCCACCTAAGCGCGTCCCAGCGCACTTTTCAGGTACCTGCTTTCCGGAGGTGAAAAATCCCTGATGCGGATCTAACGTAGAGAGTGCCGGGCTCTCCTGGCTTCTGTTTGTTGTTTGTTTGCCCCCCGCCCCTTTAAGAAATCTGAATGTTGCCGGGAACAGAGCGAGACCAGCAGAACGGAGGTAAGCCGGCATTCTTTTCTTTATTTTTTTCTCCCTCCCCTCACGCAGCCAGCAGCCAGGAGTGCGGAGGGGGTGGGAACACAGAAACAGCGACAAACCCCCAAGATCTCTGGTCTTAATTTAAGTGGCCAGCGGATCTTAGGGGTCATGTGAAAAGGCTCAGTGTTAATGTATCAACCTCTACAACATTAGGTTTTGTTAGTCCAACCTGAGTGCATCATCTTAATCACTGGCTCTCATTGATGTCCCTCTCCTTGTACACCATTTGTGGCTTGAAACATTATCAGTGATGCATGTCAATAAGCAGCATAGGCCTTTGTTGATTTATTTTTACTACATTTGTTTATTTTGAGTATACCATTTGTGAGAACGAAGAGAGGGTTTATGAGCATTTTTCTTCATGAGCTTTTCCAAATGATTAATGGTGATCTCCTTAAAATTTATGAGCTATAAACCTGGATGCAACTCCTTTATTCGGCTCAGCCACGGATAGTCCATGCACTCAGGGCAACAAAAACTAGGCTGCCAGTTTTTTTTTTAACGTCCTTCTGGAGAAAGGACTGCATTGCCTCAATGAATTTTTGTCAGTCTTTAAAAGTGCTTCCTGTGCAAAGAGTTAATAAAATGATAGGACTGCTTTGAGCATCCTGTTCAAATTTCCATATGCGCCACTTGGAAAGCTAAAGGATAGAACGGAAAATGCTACAGAGTATCTGTTGATGCAACACTCACTCTGTTCTTTCATAAATAAAAATAACAAGAGCAGAAAGGACCTCATTTATTTTGTATATATGTTTGTTTCCAGTCTTTGCCGGACTACCACAATAATGATTTTTTTGTTTTGCTTTCTTTTTGTTGCTTTATTTATTTATTTTAAGGCTTATATACTGCCCGTCTTCCCGAAGGAACTCCGGGCAGTTCACAACACACAAAATGGAGACAATTAAATACAGCATAAATACAGTAATAAAATCAATTTAAACCAAGGTAAAAAGGTGCATGTAGGCAGATGGCAGGCAAAAAAAAATGTTTCTCATTTTTCGCAGAGAGGAATAACTGTGTTATTTTGTTGCCCGCACCAAACCAAACAAGAATTTTTTTTAAAAACTCCCAAAACATGATGCTATGCTTTAGAGAATACAGAACCAAGAATAAATAGCATCATATAATGCTTATTTCTTTTTCTAATGATATAACAACTATAATGTCTGGTTTGACTCGATGGAATCAAAAGTACTTGTGCTGGCTGAATAAGCCCCATCCAGCTCTGTTCTATCTGGGACTGCCGATGGATTTGGTTCAAACTGATTTATTATAGCAGGAGCTATTTTTCAGCCATCTGGTGGCCCTCAGAGTGAGGAAACAAGAAGTGCCTTTATGGATCCTACAGCCTCATATAATATTCATAATCTCACCTCGTAGTGTGCTTTATATAGACAAAACAGCACCACCTGCACGCAAGAGGGAGGTACAGATATGCTTGGAAGAATCCCGAGACTTGCAGAAGTGCCAAAAATATATACAGGGAGGGAAAACCTTCCTAAAGGAATGAAAACAAAACCTCTACAATCCCACAATCAGCTCAATCGACAATGCTCAGTAGGCACTACAAGCTGACTTTCTGAGGAGGGAATGTGAAATGGGATGGGGGGGCATGCAATGCTGAACACACACACACACACACACACACACACACACTGTTCATTACATCGTTTTCTTGCAAGCCCTACTCACACTTATTTTAAAATTGTTGATGGAATCTCCCCGAACACCACAGAAACATAACTCTCACTGATACTAATGGAAACCAGCATGCCCAGGGACATAAGCCAAGAGACATGTGAAGGAGTGAAGCAGAATTTATTGATTTCTGCCCTTGCTGGCAATCACTGATACAGTTACTTGACCATTTAAATATATAAAGAACACTCTCTGGAAAAACAGCTTTTGGAACAATAGACTACCATTTTCTGTTTCAGCTTTATGAAAAATACACTCTGGTGGTGGTGGTGGTGGTGGTGATGTTGCTGCTGCTGCTGCTGCTGCTACTACTACTACTACTACTACTACTACTACTACTACTACTACTACT
>JAHTLZ010003526.1:47464540-47477496 GCA_023846285.1 Phrynocephalus versicolor | reverse complement strand
CTACTACTACTACTACTACTACTACTACTACTACTACTACTACTACTACTACTACTACTACTACTACTACTGGAATCTTTCTTCTAATGTTTCCCAAGATGGTGGTCTTGATCCCTAAAGAGGTTACAAAATGTTTGGGGGGGGGTCATGGGTTATAGTATACAGTATGTGTTGCAGCCCTTGTTAAATAATTTCTCCCTTGACATTTAGAGCCAGCTAGTAGCATGTATTTATGAGAAGGGGGCCCTTTGGGGAAGAAAGAAGCCCCTATTTTCTGAGGAGGGATTACTTTACAGCAACATTCCCTGCCTCTAATTTTCCACCAGCAGTGACCAGAAACCCAAATCCTGCCCTGCATGCACAAAGGTCCAGCTGTGGATGGAAGCAAATGGGTGGCAGCACTAACTGTGGCGTATGGCACCGATACAACACTGTGCAGCCACACAGCTTAAATGGATCAGTGCTTTAAGCCCATTAAAATGCCACTCTATTCATGTGTGTTTGGGGAAAGGTACCCCTCTAACGCAGTGATGGCGAACCTATGGCACGGGTGCCAAAGGTGGCACTCAGAGCCCTTTCTGTGGGCACCTGACATCGTCCCTTCATTACTGTATTGGCACTTTGCAAAACATTTACTGGGTTTTGAATTGCAGTTTGGGCACTCGGTCTCTAAAAGGTTTGCCATCACTGCTCTAAGGCATGCACACACAAACATACACACGGGTTTTCTCCCTGCCCCCCCACACACTCTGCACCTATTGCAATCACTATTGCTATGTTCATAACAGAACCCACATGGGGGGGGGGGTGCCCAGAACCCTCACCGGCACAAAAGAGAGCCCCACACAGAGGGGCTGAAAAATTAGAGAGCATGTTGGTGGTGGTAGTGGGGCCATAGGTTACTTTGCTATTATAAATGGAGGTTGCATAGAAAGTGATATTTGTCTATATGTACAAATTTGCAAAGACAGATGTGTGAGAGCATGCTCATGCACTTACAGCAGCACATGTAGATGTTCTGCTTCTGCTTAGATGGCTGATTATGTTCAGGATATGTCATAGTATCTATGTTTCTTTACCTCCTGTATTATACCCAGCATATTACAATATATTTCAATTTGAGGGCTAAGACTGTAGTTTACAATTGCTGTTCTAAAGGATGACAGCGCCATCTAGTGGAAGAAATCCAACGTTGAAATTGCGTTTTCTTTCATAAAACTGCTTTTTATAAAACTGTTTTGTTATTTTTATAGTAGCCTAAAGGTATCACCTGTTCCACTTTTAGATTTGTCTTTTGTGATGGCTACAATGGCTCCTTGAATTATAAAACTGCTCTGAACATGAGATGATTTAACATGGGACACAAACTGGAGGAACACAGAGAGCTTTGTATAACACAGAGTGCAACCCAAGCTGTATCTATTCCTAAATCAGTTCCACTGAACTTTCTGCAGCTTACTCTCAGGCTGCAATCTAAAATATACAGGAGGCTACATGCTTCCCCAAAATGTAACTCATATATGTATTGCACTGATGATTTTTACAAATATTAAGATTCTATGTCCACCCCTTTACCTGCTGGCAGTGTGGACATGATATTGTGCTGCAATATCAAGCCATTTCCTGACATTTTGAATCATGGATACAGAAGCACAAAATCCCAAATTCATAATCTGGAAGTTTTTGGTGGTGGTGGTGGTGGTGCTTTAAAAACAATCTTCTGTAGGATTCTATGATGCCAGACTTTGCCATGAAGAATGTAAATAATCTGTCAACAATGGGTCTGGAGGTGATTTTACCATTTGGTCGATGTATGGGTGGTCCATATATCACCGAAAAAATACCAGAGGAGGGGATTTCCTACTTTTAGGAAGAATCAGATCAAAACAAAACAAAAGAAAAGAAAACAAAAGACACAAAACATGTGGCACCTTAAAGACTAACTTTCATATTTTGATGTAACATTTCGAGGACTACATGTCCACTTCTTCAGACATATAGCAGCAGAATGAGGTGTGCAATATAATATGTGATGGGATATACATTTCATACCAAATATTCATTGGCTGTAGTGAATTATATTGTATTAGACAGATGAGGCTTGTCTACAGGTGTTTCCTATACACCTGTATGTATTTAACTGATTTATAAAATGGAGTCAAGCATGTAATGCTGAATCATTGTACAACCCAGGTGTACAGTATGAATGTAATGCACAATGCTGATGCAAGATAGGTGCAACAGCCTGAGGTAACCAGTTACCTGATAGGTTACAATAAAGTACAAAAGGACTCCAGAAACCAGTAGTCTCTGGACCTTTGGTGAGGAAGGTACCCATTTTGTTATGCTCTGTATATGCATTATGTCATATTGATATGCTGTCTCCATGTACTCTGTGAAATGAAATGTTATTGAAGCTCTGTTCTACATGTATATATGTAATATAGCTGCTTTTAAGAAACTCTGCCTGTTTTGCCTGTTTGAATATTGTTGACCTAAGTTTGCTTTTGCTGACAGATCAAATTGCTCAAACTATATCACAAGTTGCCCAACACTAATCTACCGCCAAACTCCGGGATGCAGTGGAAGATAGGAAGGCCTGGCAAGCTCTGGTCCATGGGGTCACGAAGAGTCGGACACGACTGAATGACTGAACAACAACAAAAATCTAGCGCAAGTCTCATGGGATGGGCTTGCCCAGTTATATAGATAATTATTTGGATCACAGTTGGTACAGACCAAAAATTCAGAAACTGCATATTTCTAGTTAGGTTGATCCTGTCTGAGGCAAAACTCTGACATATCAGGCGGCTTGTGACATTAAAAGCAAGAATCGAGAAATCCTCTCTTCGATTTTCTTCTGCCTTTTAAAAAATATTTCCCTAACTGATGGGGCACAATTCTAGTACCAGGATCAGTTGATGGACTACTATTTCAATGTGCCACAACAAAAGGGAAGCCACTGTGGCCTTCTAAATGGTGGAGGAGAAAGGCAGGAGAAGGAAGAATATCTTCTTTCCATTTCCCCAACTTTCACCCCATTATTATCCCTTCCTGTTATGCCCATCCTCCACCTCTGTTGCTGCGGCTGCCTTACTTGTGAGTAAACCAGGTAAACGTGTTCACAAGTAAAACATGTAAAATTTAATATATTACTAATGAGCCAACCAGTGATGCAAAGACCTGGGTGGACCCTTGTCATGGGAGAATAAGTATCTTCAGTCTGAATAGAAGGATAGCTTAAATGAGAGATCAAATAGATCACACGGAAGATAGGAATCTTTTGAGTGTGAACCAGACTGCTCCAAATTCCTCCATCTGGGCAGCCCCCTAGCATAACTATTCCATATATTTACCACTAGACTTTCAAAAAAAAAAACAAACGGAAAACATCTCCATATCTTTCTTTCCTACATTTGCACCTTATCATTTTTCTCTCTCCCTACTCCACGTTATCATTCTCAGCAAAGCTCACACTCAACACCTAAATAAGCAACAGCAGCCTTGTCGCTTTTATTAAGCTGTTTATTATGGTAAGTCAAAGATCTGAAATTACATATATTTCTTTCAGTTTGTGCCTGATCGCAAAGGCCATTCATTACTCACAAAGGCATTCCATTTCAGTTTAAAATGCACCAGTTGGATCACTCAAGCATCTACAGGACGAAAAGATTGGGCACCTGTGATCCATTTTGGCCATGACCAAAGATTTCCAGAAATAGTACCTTTTGGAAGGGAACAGGCACTTGAGCTATCAATGTTGACCCTTTCAATGTTTTTAAAAACCCACCACAACACCCAGTGTCATAAATAATTTATCAGCAATGGAAAGGACACTGACCTATGATGAAAATGCATTTTCCACTTCAGAATGAATTTCTTACTTCTGCCAAGAGATGCTCTAGGGGACGTGTGTGTGTGTGTGGGTGGGTGGGTGGGTGGGTGGTGTTTGGCTACAATGTAAGCCATAATAGATTTTTATGTTACACCATTAAACAGTACAATAATGTTGGCCTGAAGATGGAAATGACATCCATAGAACTTTTGTCAGACCCGGTAGAAAAAAATTGCAATCGTTTGTTTCTAGCTGTAGTTCGGCTACAGCCGAGCCCATTCCTTCTGCTTTCAAGTGCTTTGGTTTGGTCAAAACCAGCTCTATAAATAAATGAAGAAAGAGCATGGTTAGGTGATCCTCCCCAGCCCCCAGCTGCTGCAGGGTTTCCAAAGTTACCTTTCATGTTCTGTATCCTAGTCAGACCCACTTTCCTTCAAAACAACATGATTTGTTAAACTAGAAGATAATTTAGGAAATAGTACACCATCAAACTGTTAGAAGTTGTTTTAGTTATCCTCATCCCTTTTCAACAATCCTCTGCCTTATGTCACCACCTGTTCCAAACTATAATTTGAGGTGTGCTAAACAAAATATGCCACAGCAGGGGTGACTTATGGGATCACTGATTGAATAATGGCTATCGCTGTCCTTTACCTCCCCACTTGTTGAGGGATTTGACCAGTCTTTCCCAGGACTGGTCTCCTGAGGTCATGTGCTCTCTTTACAACCTTAGAAATGCAGAGTATGGAACATTGAGTCTTTCCCCTGTCAAGGAGACATACGGAATCCCTATGCCCCTCTTTATTTTTTTTCTCCTTTTCCTCAAGGGAGGCTTCATTTCTTCCCTTGCTTTCTGTCTCTACCCCCAGCACCAAGTCCACTATGATTCCTTCCAGGTACACAGGAGAGCTGGATATTTAGAATGCAACAGTGTTTGAGGATAGGCAATACAGCCTGCTGACAGGGAGCTGGGTGTCCCTGTCATTTTCCACACATTGGTACATCTCAACTGATGCAGTTCTGCTTCACTATATATATATAATAATTGTTGCAGCATTGTTCTGCCTTGAGAAAATAATGAGTTCCTAAATTAGAAAGCTTCTATTTCTACATAATAATTGTCTTTCTTAAAATAATTAACAGATTAGCTGTTCATGGCATGTTCTTCAGAGTGCTTGACATTCTCAGATGTGAAATTGTTGCTCTTCTATCACATAGTCAGTTGTTCAAACCACTGCCCTGTTATGAATGTACGATGTTGTGTTTCTATATTCACAATTCAAAACACCACAAAATTGCCCAACGTTGTTGCACAATATAATGTTCACGTTAACAACAGCAATGGCAACAGCAGCAGCAAAACAACCACAACAACCACAACCACAACAAAAGAATTCCAGGATTTACATAGCAAAGGCAAGCGTGAATGTTGGCACCACCAACAGCAGCAGTCAAGAAGGTCTGTACAATACCCTTTTGTGTGCAATATCATTCATAAAGAGATGCCAAGCAAGGAAACATCCCAGAAGCTGACTCGTTTTCTCATTGGTTAACCACATTCAGGCTGCTCTTTGCTAAGTGAAGCTTGGCATGCTTTTTTTCTGCTGGTAACGCGGACATGACATTGTGCAGCAATACTGGGCCTTTTCCTGGCCTTGTGAATCATGGATATAGATGCACAATATCCCATATTCATATACCAGAGGGGCTGTTTTGAAATTAATGAGTGAATTACTTACTACAGCAAAGTTGCTAGTGCAAGGCATACAGCAGGGAAGCACACTTACCCTTTAACCTCTCAGCTAAACCAAGATTGTCATGCCACTCTACAGAATCCATATTAGAAAGCAATGTTCCAGTTTCCAAACCTTTCCCTTTGTATAGGCAACCTGAGGAAGAAAAGCTATATAGGACTAACAGTACAATAAACATGTTGTGTCCCTGGACCTTTTGAAAAGAAGAAGAGGAGGAGGAGGAGGAGGTCTTGGAGTTAGCAATAATTGCCAAAGGAAACCAAGGCCAGAGTCATCCATCATGTGTAAAAGAAAGACAGTAAAGAAAAATCCACTCATTTGAGATGTAGTATTGGAAAATAACCATATAGATATTTAAAAAACAGACAAAAAGGCAGAAAAGTGGGTTCTCAAACTAGTCAATCCGGAACTCTCACTAGAGCAAAACTGAATAAACTGAAGCTATCCTACCATGCATATATAATGAGAATAAACAACTGATCAGAAAAGACAATATTGCTGGGGAAAGGGAGCAGTAGGCAGAGAGAAGAATCTAAAGAGGAGGTTCTGAGGGTATAAAAGTGGAGGGAGAAAATAGTAAGATGGAAGAGTGGTGGTGGCAGGTCATGGAGGAGAAGAAAGATAAAGGGGAAACTTAGCCTGAAGCACCAAAGTGGCCACAACCTGAGCCACAATGAGCCTTGGGATTCAGTTGGCCACAATACATGATAGTCCAGAGAAGCCAACAGCAGCAGAACATGCTTCAATGACTTCCACTCCTGCTCGACTGGACACTGAGATGTAAGCCACTTGATGCACAGCTTCCTCCTCCCATAATAGAAGTGGTGATGATAATTGGAAGCTTCCAGAGACTAACATGGGGAGCATGACCTAACCATTCTCCATTTTGGATCTTAAGGACTGCCTTGGAGGAAACTGGCTGATTGGGGGGGGGGACAGAGCACTAAAGGAAGATTTGGACAGAGAATCTCCTTAGTTTGTTGGTTTCGTATAAAAGTTGAGTTAAACAAGAAGCTCTGACACTTCCATCTGGATGCATGGGTCTCTTTGACACCTTCCTTCCCATGGAGGACTTGGCAGCAAATACAGATGTGCATTTTTTGTTATGTATCAGAATGAGAAAGTGAGAAAGGGAACATAGCCCTTCGTCTTCTGTGAACGGTTACAAACATTTCTATTATTTATATAAAAATGACGTTCTTGTGAATAATGTATTGCGTTCAATCAGAAACTTAATGCACTTGTCACAATATGGCACTATAAACATAGTAAAGGGTTAGACGTTTTGACAGTTTTCTTGCTCTCTCTTTGTCTTTGTTCCTCTCTTTTAATCCCACTCTATATTATGGCCTCATTGAACATTCAGCACAATTCCTCCTGGACCAACTACAGTGCTTTCATGGACCACCTGTGGTCTGCAGATCATAAGGCGGAAAGCATTGGGTCAAGGAAGAAGAAGAAGAAGAAGAAGAAGAAGAAGAAGAAGAAGAAGAAGAAGAAGAAGAAGTCAGGAATATGTCAGCAGTTTTCACAGAAGAGGAAGATGAGCAGTGAATATCCAAAAATCTATTTTAAAATTAGTATTCAACAATTAGGAAGTAGTAGGACTCGAACTGGGAAAGTTTAGATTTGTTTGCAGTTTGGTACAATCCACAGAACTGCATATTGGAGTCTGTCATTATTGTATTAGTGATGAGGCAGCTAAGGCTGTGGATGATTCTGGTCCGTGTTTGCTAGTACAAACCAAGCAGATTGCAAAGGATTTCTCCGAACCTGGCAAATAAAACTCAAAATATATAAATGCATTGGGCCAGTACAGTATAGTTAAAAAAATGTTTAGCTATGACATTCAAACCCCTGCTTTGTCATAGAAAGTCATGGGAGGAGTGCATAATGCTGGCAAAGCCACTCTTTAAATGGCCCATATACCTCAATCACCATGCTAGGATTGGTGTAAATCAGATATATATTCAGTAAAATGCAATTACATAACTTCACATGTAAGCTGAAAGAAGCTGGTCTTAATGTAATGAATAATGAAATAGATAGTGTTATTAACTGGAGATTAACACACAATGAGGCTGAATGAGGGAGGATAATATTTCTGGGGGGTTTCTTTGATTTTTTTGTTTCATGTGTTCAGACCATGGATAAATGAAACCAAAGATCCTGATACACATGTGCCGATCCTACTATATATACAGATGCTTGAGAGAGACTTAAACAGATTGAATATTGCTGTAGTCAAGGTTTCTTAAGTTACTACCTAGTGTTAAGTTACTACACTAGTTCATACAGTTTGCCATTTGTGTCAACTATGTTAGCTTTTAGCCTAACTGACATTATTCACAACTTGTTAGTCATTTCACTAAAGAACCACTGCCATGTTTGCCCATTATTTGTATTCCCACCTGGTCATGGGCCCATCCATAAATATGACTGCCATATTGTCTCACTTTCATGTCCAAGGAAGTGGACTTGATCCATGAAAGTGCACATTAAAATATAGTATGAAACAAGTGGCTGAAGGTGGGATGATATGACCATCTTTGGGGCAGACTGTCATAAATTTCCGTCTTCATTAGAGATGGGCACAAACCTCGGTTTGGATGTTCATGCCACCCGTTCCTTTCCACTGGCTCTCCAGCGGATGATCCATTCCCCAGTTGGGTTGCTCTCAGCTGTCCCCGGCAGGAGTACTGGGTTGCCTGTTAAAGCTCCTTGTCATTCTCAACAGGGATCAGGGCACATTTGAAGGGGGCCTACAAACTGGAAAGAATTCTTCACACACCACGGTGTAACTTTCATTATATGACTTCTACAATCCTGATACAATCCTTCTACAATCCAGATTGGGCCTATATTTCTTTCATATTTTGTTTATGGTCACCGCCAAAACATGGATGAGAAGGGCTGTGAGTGGAACACTGATGTGCTAGAAGCTGTTGGCCTAGGTTACAAAGCATTGCACTTCCCATCCACTTTGTTGCCACCTCAGCACATCCAGCTGAACATGAGGCAGCAGCAACAGATGCAACACAAATAGACACTTGAACTACAGTACTGTTCCAGTATTATTTAGTGAGACCACATTCATAAAATCAACTCACAGATTACAATAATACCATAAAAGGGATAACAGGAGTCCTTGGTAAACCATGGAAGTGATTTAATTGAGTTATGCCTTAGTAATTGTGAAGAAAAAAATTAAGTAATCTTAACCATTATTTGTGACTGTGGATTAAATACACATAATGAACTGTTTCTAAGCTCTGTGCAGGATGCTGCTGCTATATAATTGACCTAGGATAGTCATATTGTTAAAATGAAAGAACATTAGATGAGTCTTACTGGATCAAACTCTAGACCTGTCTAGTTCAATATTCTGTTCTGACTACATCCAACAGAATAGGAAGCCCATAATCAAGGGATGAGTGCACATCTTTCTCTACACTCTCTCCAAGAACTGATGTTTCAGGTCATACTTTTCCTGATATGGGAGGCATCACAACAGTAGCTATTGATAGCTTTAACCTCCAGCGACCACACTTCAATATGCCATATATTACTCCGGTATCTAGGCAATAGGCTCCTCCTTACCTTCCCATCCATCTGGAGGACAGTTTCAGGTCAAGGTTAAGATCGATGTATCAAGTAGCGACAGCCACTGCCACCATTCTCTTGCTAAATCTGATTAAAGACTATTAAAGGTCATAGTAATTTTACATAGCATTGAGACAGGCACTAACCTCTGCCTCACTGACATTAAAAGCCCATCACATAGTGGACCACTAGACGAAAATTAGTTGCACATATGCACATAAGTCTGCAGCTTGATGGAGAATTTTAATGCCTTGATCCATGAGTTATCTGTTTGCTAATAGGCAAAATGAGAATAATAACTTTTTGAACAATAAACTCGGATTTCTGGCCATTTTATTTACACGGTGTACATGAATCAAATAGGTGGGAAAGTTAGGGAGATGTGAAAAGAGAGTCTAAGTGAACACCTATACCTGCATTCTTCTTGCATTTGACATCATCTCTGTTGTTTATATACTTCTTGACTGGGGAACAAGGGCAAGACTTGTCCATTGAATTACTGTTGTTTTGCTGATGGTGGAATGGCCAGTCCTTCTCCTGCCCTTTTTTGTGTGTTATTTTGGATTGTTTTATATTTGGTGATAGTTTTGTTTTTATTGTGATTTTATATTGATACATTTATCAAAGGAAAGCCCATGTTAACCTGTAGCAACAAGACCAAAAGAGTCCGAAGCTGTTAGTGAAATAAGACACCCGCCTGTCCTATATGGCATAGCCAGCGGTGAGAAGCACCGCTGGGAGTTTCAGACCAACAACATCTGGAGAAATTTGTTCTTTGCCTATCATGTCCTGAATAGCCGAGTCACAGTTTTCTGGATGTCCAAGGAAGCCCAGCTTGAAATGTACCAACCCAAGTTATTTTTTTTTATTATGAATTAGCCCATGTCTTTCTTCCCTTGTCAATTAATCTGTGGATTCTAATATTGCAAGCTGGCCGACCAGTTGACAGTAGGCTGCCATATGATTCTGTGGAAACTGTCAATTGAACGAGCATGCTGTTTTGTTTACCTCATGCTAATTGCTCCAGCTTCCCTGTCAACCATTCCTACCACTTTTTCTTGATAGACCCACCAGTCCTGTTTCTGGATAAACGTTTTAAAAATTACCAAGTAACTAAAGTGGTAAAACCAATTCTTGAACATGTCAATCTCATTTTAATTTAATTTAATTTAATTTAATTTAATTTAATTTAATTTAATTTAAAAAAAAATAGGTGTGAAAATGGAGAATAAGGAGTCAGGGGGAGGGACAGCATAAACAAATGTAAAACAAGTATGGAAGACATTGTTCTGAAACAAAGCCTTTTTGCCTTCAGGGTTTGGTTCAATAATTCTGGGCAATTATGTTTCCCTTGTTCCGTTTGTAATTTGAAGAAATGAATATTGGTAAGTTTTTAATGGTTCATTCCAATGACTAGTCTACAGCTATTTTTGTGGATTCAAATTAATCTATTTTCAAAGCTCACTAATATCTGATTAAACTCCCCATTATTGCTTATATTTTCATGACAGATAATTGTTCTGTCTGATCTCCAAATGAGACACTCAATTATATATGCATACATATATGCACCAACATTTCCAAGAGTAATCATGATGTTTATTCAACCATGATAAGGCCAATAGAGTTGGAAAATAAGAAAAGACATGTGGAAATATAGGAAAATATATTTTCATTTAGCACATTTTATGTCATCCATATGGCGAAATACAAATTGATCAGATTTGCCTTGCCAGCTTGAAGGATGCTTACACCAAGAAACTTTTACATATACCCCTTGATACTAGGAACTTTTTTGTGCAGCAAAAACAGGAGTCAATGTAGTGGAGGTTCTGGACCACTCAGCAGCCCATTGTGATGAGTTTGCCGTTCACTTTGAGGGAAAAATCACTCAGATTCGCAGGGAATTGGACTCCACTATTAGTGCAGAACCAAGGGATGTGTCCAGTGTGCCGTGCTTAGGTCCAGCATTATTGGATGAGCTTCAATTATTGAGACCCGAGGATGTGGACAGGGTGCTTGGATCTGTCTGTTCTACCACCACGCTGCTCGACCCTTGCCCTTCTTGGCTAATTGAAAGATCTGCCAGGGGGGTTCGCACCAGGATCCAGGAAGCTGTAAACGCCTCATTAAGAGAGGGAGTGGTCCCTGCTGCCTTAAAAGAGGCAGTAATCAGACCACTCCTTAAAAAATCTAACCTGGACACAGGGCTGGTGGTGAACTACCGGCCAGTAGCGAACCTCCCTTATTTGGGCAAGGTGTTGGAGTGGGTGGTGGCCGGGCAACTCCAGGCGCTGCTGGATGAAATGGATTTTCTGGATCCATTTCAATCTGGGTCCAGGCCGGGTTTTGGCACAGAGACTGCCTTGGTCGCCCTGTATGATGACCTTAGCCGGGAGAGAGACAGGGGGAGTGTGACCCTGTTGATACTCCTGGACCTCTCAGCGGCTTTCAACACCATTGACCATGGTGTCCTTCTGGATAGGCTGGCCAGGTTGGGGGTTGGAGGCACTGCTTTGCTGTGGTTCCGCTCCTTCCTGGCTGACCGTGTCCAGAAGGTGGTGCTGGGGGACAGTTGCTCTGCCCCATGGCGTTTACGTCATGGGGTTCCACAGGATTCAATACTATCTCCCATGCTGTTTAACATCTACATGGAACCACTGGGAGAGGTCATCAGGAGGTCTGGGCTGAGGAGTCAGCAATATGCTAATGATACTCAGCTCTACCTCTCACTTTCCACCAATCCAGGTGAGGCAGTTTCTGTTCTGAACTCGTGTCTGTACCAGATAATGGACTGGATGAGGGTTAATAAATTGAAACTCAATCCAGACAAGACGGAAGTGCTGTTAGTGGGTGCTTCGCCAGACAGGTTAGAGGGCCACTTCCCTGTTCTGGACGGAGTAGCACTCCCCCTAAGGGACAGGGTCCGTAGCTTGGGGGTGCTCCTGGACCCTGGTCTAACTCTGGAAGCCCAGGTGGACTCGGTGGCCAGGGGTGCCTTTCTCCAGCTGCGGAAAATATATCAGATGCGCCCCTACCTGGATGAACAGAGCCTCATGACAGTTACGCATGCACTGGTACCATCCCGTATTGATTACTGCAATGCGCTTTACATGGGGCTGCCTTTGAAGACGGTTCGGCGATTGCAACTGGTTCAGAATTGTGCGGCACGGCTGGTAAGTGGTGGGGCCGCCAGGGATCACATCACGCCAATTCTGTATAACCTTCATTGGTTACCAGTTGTTGCTCGAGCCCAATTCAAAGTGCTTGTTTTGACATATAAAGCCCTAAATGGCTTAGGACCTAGATACCTGAAGGACCACCTCCTTCCATACGAACCTACCCAGCAATTAAGATCGAGCCAGGGGGCCCTCTTGAAAGAGCCATCCCTCAAGGAGGTGCGAGGGATGGCTTGTAGGAACAGGGCCTTCTCGGCAGCTGCCCCCAAGCTACGGAATGCCCTCCCAAGTGAGATCCGCCTGGTGCCAACATTGATGACATTTCGACGCCAGGTAAAAACCTTCCTGTTCCAGCAGTTTTTTAATTGATACAGCATAGACTGTGGGTCCTCTGATGGCAATTTTAGTGTAATGATGTTAGTGTAAGGTTTTTATTATTGTTTTAATTATTTATTGATATTTGATGTTTTAACTGTTTTAATTCTTTATTGTAAGCCACCCAGAGACCTTTGGGTAGTGGGCGCCATATAAGTTGTAAAAATAAATAAATAAATAAATAAATAAATAAATAAATAAATAAATAAA
>JAHTLZ010003526.1:47440801-47452506 GCA_023846285.1 Phrynocephalus versicolor | reverse complement strand
CCCCCCCTCCAGACCAGAAACCCCCCTCCGGTAGGTGCCCTACTGAGTGAGTGCCCTTAGTCAAGCGGGCATTTTCCGCCTGCTTTTTGGCCCGGGAATGGGTGGGGGGGAGACCCGGGGGAGAGTTTAAAAAAGTTTTTTCCTGTGCCGCCCGTGCCGCTTGGTTGCGCTTTGGCGGCCGGCGGCGAGACTGGGCTTTTTGCGGCGGGCGAGTCCCACCCACCACCACACCAGAGCATCCCAGGACGGAGGAGGGGGGGAGGCCGGGCGGGGACCTCCAGAAACCACCCCTCTGGTAGGTGCCCTGAGGCACGGCAGGCATTTTTCCGCCTGCTTTTTGGCCGGGAACCGGGCTTTTTAACTTTTAAAAACTTTTTTTTTCTGTGCCGCTTGGCATCGCGCGCGATCGCGCGATGCAAGTAACGAGCACGACAAATCAGACCAAATTGTTCGTTCGTCGGTTCGAGCTCGAAGTCTGGCGGAGTAATTCCCGTTTCCGTTTCCGTAGAGTAACGGAAACGAGTAACGGAAACGGAAACGGAAATACCGCTAAGTCGTGCCCATCTCTAATGGGGATCATTAGCAATGCACTGAATGGTGTGGGATCATCAGAAGCAGCTGGTTTATTCATTAATAATAGAGCAAATTTAATGAGTGACTATGAATTCATTCATTGCTTCAGGAGAGACTCCAACAAAGTACAAAACTACTTAAAAGTTCTCAAATGCAGGATTGTGCCTGGAAATACTGTAGTTGCTGAAATGAAATTTGCGACAGCAGAGCAATCTTCAAGATTAAAATTGTCTATTGTCTGTAGAGAATGAGCAAAATAATTTATAAAGCCTTTATCAGATTTGCCGTCTCAGTAAATTATTAACTGAAAACCTGGATCCATACTGCTTTGTCTGTAATTTATTTTACATTGTAAACAGTTGAAAAATTAAAGGAGAAAATTATGGCTGTGTAGACTTGACACAGCAGACAAAATGCAGATCTGAGGTTCACAAATTGAATGTCTTATGAAACTGCAACCTAACAGGTCAGTTCTTTTATCTGTGAATGTGTACCTGCATAAAACACACCTCATATTTTAAGTGAAAAGGTTTTGGTGTTGTTCTTTCACATAATGTCAGATAGTCAGACCTAGTTGTAATTCATGGTTGGAAGTAAGTGTAATTGATCACAATTCTTAGCCTAGCGGAAACACAGAGACTTCTTGCAGTGTTCCTCCTTTATTTCAGCGAAGGAGGCAGCTCCATTCTACATGCAGAGCACACATCCCTTTGGATAAGAAGAGCTGAACTGCACACAAATCCCACTTATTTGCAAATGAGAGGGTATGCATGGGAACTTAAGTCATCATTTAAATGGGAGACATTTGGCTCTGCTCATCTGACTCAGTAGGCATCAAATAAAACTTGACGTTATTGAGTGCCGCATGTAACACCAACATGACAGCCCCAAAACTTCTCTTTAAAGAAATTACAGGACTCCAACCAACTCTGTTCACTTTGTTGGAAATTCCCACTCCTTAGGGATATATACTTGGCTTTTGTCACCCTTTGTTGGATTTCCATACAGATTAGAAATTGCTGTCCATTGTCATGAGAAGGTGGGATAGATATGTTCATCAGTCCTTATACATTTTTGGCTCTGGCAAAGCAAGCTGCATAGTTCTGTGTTCCTCATGACCAAGAACTCAGTTCAATTGATAGTCCCTACTGGTAGACCCATGGAATCAAATCATGCTTAAAAACTGTTGATCCCTCTGGTCTACTCTAGTTGGGATTAGCAATTGGATTTAGTCAATTCATCACATCCTTGCACGGGAATTAAAGGAAACTAGCAGGTGTCTAAGATAATACTGTCTATGAAGGGCAATATAGCTAAACACATTATTTCTGTCATCCCGTTGTTGTTTTAGCACAGGGTGGGGGTGGGGAAGATGGCCTGTAAGGTGAAGAAATTAGTGTAATCGCAGGCCTTTGTATTATTCTCGCCTTCTATGGCACCTGAAAAACCAATATGAGTATTCAAGGCAGAATCAGCACTGTAGAGTTCTGATTAGGCTGCGTTGACTGGAGTTTTCTAGAAGCCATAGGGCCAGGGAAAATATTTTCTAAGCATTGGTAAAAGAACCTTCTAGCCACTGTGAAGGACACTCCGCTACATCATCTATCTGTCCTCTGCATAGAGACTTCCCCTGAAGCTGCAAACAAGAAAAGTTGACTGTTGTGAATGTCAGGGTTTCAGTTATGTGAAGACACCTGAAGGATCATGTTCAGTCCAGTCTTCTTAAATGTAAACATACCCAATTCATCACAGGACTTTAAGTAGTGTCTATCATCTTTGTTACTGTACTTTCTTTTGAATCTACTTGCTGTACACCTGCTGTTATTCCACATGAGACATTAGGCAATGAATCAGTCTGAGATATATTATTGTTTTGCTACAAAACGAATTATTCTTAGTATCCAGCAATCAGGATTCAGTGAAGAGCATTCAATTTATGAACACAGTTTGGTAGGTAAATCCCATTAAATTCAATGGAATGCATATGGGCTAAATTTTCTCTAAAATCACCTAGTCTATTTGATTTATTTTAGTTTGATTTGGTGGGTAGTGGTTGCAAAGCTTGGAATTTTAGGTGTTAAAAATGGCAAATATTGTGCCCCCCCCCACAAAATCATAAAGAAATCTGTGGGGTTCTTACATACAACGTGACTCTTTAGGCAAATGAAAATGTATTGTTTTTAAAATCACAGAATATTTGAGTTGCAAGGGACGTATAAGGCCATTGAGTCCAACCTCCTGCTCAATGCAGAAATTCAAATCAAAGCAGATAGTTGTCCAATTTCTCTTGATTCTCTCCAACAGTACCTCCCAAGGTAATTGGTTCCATTGTTGTACTGCTCTGATAATTAACCAGAGCAATTTTGGGGAGCGAATAAATCAAGCAAGCTGTTTCAAGAAAAGCAACTTCATTAATCTGATACCACATCAATTGTGCATTATGAAATATTGGGCCACCCATAGTACAGAAGAAGACACACCCATGCAAGTTAACTGGATGCCATGTTAAATAAACATCAAAGGGCTGCAAACTTCTGCAGTATATTCAGCAAATTGATATTGGTTCTCATTACATGGTGACAATTATTGGAGTAGGTGACAAATTTGTTTGCAGTGGTCCCCATTTCCAAATTCAGTAAAATAAAATGAACAGTTGTCGACACTTTCAATCTTGTGAAGATTCCCATCAGTTTTCTTTTCTGTGTTAATTTTTTCTTTAGTTGTTCAGAGGTTGGCTGGTGTTAAACTCCTTGTGAAGGGACATGTTGGGTGCAGGGAGCCATAGTATTCGACACAGGAGGAAATATGTGACTAGGGTTCCCTGCCTAACAGCTATAAGATTGTTTTTTCGGAGATAAGGAAAGCAGCTGTCCACTTAAATCCTGTCAGTAATGTTCCCTCTAAGCTCTGTTAGTGCTGTGTGGGCCTATGCTCCCCCACCTGTTGGGTTTCTGCAGCCACCAGAAGCAAATGGGTAGCAACATCCTTCAGGCTGCTGGCAGGATGGATGTGGTGAGCACACACAGCTTGGAGGGAACATTGCCTGTTAGTGTAAATAGACCTGTGGAAAGCTGATGATATTTATTTGTTTGTTTGTTTATTTGTTTGTTTGTTTGTTTGTTTTTAAGTTTATATACTGCACCGATTTTCCCAAAGGAACTCTGGGTGGTTTACAAACAGAGCAACATAAACTATTAAAAACCCCACAAACAGATGTCATATGTGGGAATGGTTTTCAGAAATTAAGCACTTTCTAGGACTGGAGACCTCAAACAGCTTAATTATCTTTCCTTGCCTAATCATCCTTCCTAGAGAAACTCACAAAATTCTAATTTAATGAACAGCTATGACTCTCATAATACAGATATTGCCACTTTGACTAAATTATAATTCAACACTTCTTTGGGAAAGCCAATATACTGAATCTAAATATAAAACCTGTATGACGGTGTAGTTTAGATAGACCCAAAGTCATTGTTGAATTCACCCACTACTGCTTATCTCTGGCACAGTCTCGCCCAGGGCTGAGTTACTGGCAAAACCACTATTGCTATTAGGTTGATTCCACAAATATCAGCAGCATTATCTGTGAAAGACATACACTAGACATGGACAGATTTGTAGTTTTGGACTACAGGTCCCAGAATTACCCAGGCAGCATTTAAAATGCTACCTGGGGAATCATGGGACCTGAAGTCCAAAAACACAAGTTTGCATTCCTTTAACAGAGTTAATGAGAGATCACAATGCTCAGGTCCAGAGACTAAGGGCTCATCTACACTAGTTTTTTGGAGCTGTTTGTATAGATTAAGTAGGATCACCCAGGGTCAGGTGGAGTTGCGATATACCATTTAGTGCCAACTCTCACATCCAAATGGTATACAGTACTGTAGTTCAAGTGAGCCTATTTGGTCCAAACTCCTTCAAATGTCATGAAACAGTTAAATAAGTGAGACACTTCAGGATATCAGCAAATTGAACACTTACTTAGCTCACTGGCAGAGGAAGTGAAATTTCTTTTAAGATGCTGGTGGTAGACTATTACCGAGGTACTGCTTCACTTATTATAAGTAAGAAAATGCCTTCTTTGGTTTGCATCATAGAGTTTCTAAACTGGATCTTCCAACAAAGAGAAAATGTTTTTAAGTGTTGCAGCACATCAATTGTGGTCTATTAGAGTCTTTGTCCTTCTACTAGGGAGCAGAGGAAATACTCAATGTACCAATATCCTGAAGTGACTTGCTTAATAAGCCACCTGATGATATTGGAAAGGCAAACTGGAAGGAATCTTGGAAGTTTGAAAGGCACACGCTGGAAACAGATCAAAACAGAGTGATCCTGCCCATGCTAAAAAAAAAGTACAGGCACCTGACAGGGGCTCAGAAAGTTGCAGGTAGGAAGACAATAGGCACATTTTTGTTTGTTCCAGCAATGACACTGTGTAATCACTGGAAAAAGAGGGAGCCATCTCTCGCACACCAAACAGCAAACCAACTACACATCTGATCAGCTTTATCGTTTACTATTAGTTGAGTTCCAAGCAAGTCCAGTTACTAACTCTTTCTTAGACCATTGCTGTCTGCCAGTATAACTGTGTTAACATTTTATTTTAGCCAATAGTGGTGTATAGGAACTAAGCTATTATTTATCACTAACAGAGAATATTCTCCCCCCCGGCCGCCCCCCCTTCATCAGAGGCATACTTTGAAGAAACTGTGAATGAAACATAGAGTCTTCTTAACCATTGGTACAATATGGAGACCCAAAGAGTATGCAGCTTGAGTTTTTTGAATGGATGAAATAATTGTAAGTGATTTAATTGCTTTGTTGTTGTTGTTGTTGCTGAACAATAGTTTCAAGTCTGCACTACCATATTCAGGCAAGTGCTTTCCCTAGCCAGTGGCTAGCTTTGCCTTTAACATGCTCTCTAACTAACTGGTTTCACACAACCACTAAAATCCGCAGCAAAGTGCTCGCAGATGTGGAGCATAAAATTGTTTTCCCACGAGCAGCAGACTTTTAAAAAATAAAGTGCAACCACACCCACTTAAGCGCAACCCAACACATTTTACAAGTACCTAATCTTGAGTGCTAAAATCCTTGTCGCTGTTCCGATGCAGATTTTAAGCCGTTACTCGAGTCCGTGGGAACATGGAAAATCCACACCAAAACCCTTTCACCCCCATTATGATATCTTTGCTGCTGCTCTCAGTTGTGGGATCAGAACGGTTGTGGATTTTCAAAACACGACCACGGGAACATCCAATCTGTGGCATCAACCACATGACTGCTCCTGGGAGTGATCCGAATCAAAGTTTGCTGCAGATTTTAGTGGTCACGTGAAAGCAGCCTAAGAAACAGTAGTCTTGGGAATAAAGTTGAAGACCTGTCCCTTTTCCCCTACTGTGAATCAGCCTACCATTACAGACACAAAATAGGCAGACTCCATAAGGGTGTGCCATGACAGTGGGAAAGCCTAGGGGTGCCAATAACTGTGACATCATTCATATGGGGTAGAGGCAATGTGGCCAATTTCCAGCTGCATAACTTTACTTGAAGTCTTCAGTGTATCAGACTAAAATGCATTCCACCCTGTGAAAAGCTAGGCACCTTTGCTACCATAAAAGGGATTCACCTGAAATCAATGTGGTGCAATGCTTTTACTCCATCATCCCCCCTCCTTATGATACAATTGCCTTGTCCATGGCCCCTTATTATTGATACATATAGTCAGGAGACATGTTTGCTCTTCTTGTTGCTGGTTGTAAGTTCCTTCTACTGTTCTCCAGTCTCTCAGAATGGTCTGCTTGATTCTGCCATCTTGGGCTTGGGTGCTCTGTAGACATTTTCCAGGCAGGACAGGATGAAGAGGTGACATTCAAGGCAGGTTTGGAAAGACAGGTCTCTTGAAGACCTTCCTCTGGCAGGCACCGACTTGAAAGCACTTCTCTTTCTTTGGAGTTTCGCCATTTCATCCTTCGATTTTGAAACCAGATTTTGACCTGCAGATAGGATCATTTCAAACCTATGCTTAATTTTCAATATATGTTTGCCTAAGATAAACTTCTTAAAATACCTTATGCCATTCATCCCCCCACTCCACCCCAACACAGACAAGTACAACCTTAAGCCCACTTTGGGACAATAAGTATATTTTGCCATACAGCTGCTCCCATAGAGACACAGTGCAGCAGAGGAACAGGTTCTGACCATCACCAATGCAGAACTTGAAGCACCTCCATCTGTGCTATAGACTGCTCCAGAAGATCTCTTCTGACTATCATAACTTAGGAAGAACTTCCTTACTTGTAGCAAATATGTTGCCTGTATCATCCATGCTAAGACAGTTCCCACCATATTGGTGTTCCCTTTGCTGCCTGCGAGTTCCCTTTGTATTATTTTGGACTGCAAGCAAATATCATTTAAAAATTTACTTTCCTCTCCTTCACCAGCAGTATAGCTTTCACAGGTTTAAGAATTATCAGAACCTAAGAATATATCTACAGTTTAATATCACTTGGGATGCCATGGCTCCATCCTTTAGAATCCTGGGAATTATAATTTGATAAGATAACTCATTCACTCTCATAAATGACCAGCACTAATGTGCACTAGCAAAAGTTTTTAAGTTTTTCACCAAGAACAAATCCTAGGATTCATATGATGAATCCTTGACTATCAAGTGGCGTCCAGTTGCTGCAGCTCTGTCAAGCAGATGTACATCCTGTCCTTTACAACAGCCATTCTCAACATTTTCCCCACCAGGAACATCAACATAATATGAAAGGAAACGAGACCAAATCAAAATTGTATAAATTATGCAACAAATACAAAAAGGTGATGTGTGAACAGCCGTCTCCAATGTGTGGCCCCTCTCAAATGGCTACTTTAGAAGGTGATTGCTAGGTTGATATGCCACTGGTGTCATTCAGATTTTTTTGCCCTTCTACTCTTGTGGTGCTGGTTTGTTTTAATGCAGAAAGAGAGAGAGAGAGAGAGAGAGAGAGAGAGAGTTTCAGTATTTCCACCATGACATGCTCCAACAGATCCTTATTTACCTGTGACTCTTTCAAGGCCAGATTGAGGGCAAGTTTCTTTCTGTCAGTTTTGCTGATATACTTCTGTTTTTGGAACATTTTCTCCAAAGCTTTTCTTTGTTCTTCCGAAAAGACAGCTCTTCTCAAGATGCCTCTCCGGGATCTGGAACCTTGGGTGAGTAGAGGTAGAACACTTTCTTGTCCTAGAACAAGAAAAACATTAAAACTGTCTATAGCAAATCAAATCAGTGTCCATACAGGTCTTTGCATGGAGTCCCTGGTCAAAACATTAAACATGTGTGGTGAAGAGACAAGATGGAAGCGCCAAAAGCCATGGACTTCTGACTTCTAGAAAAGTGTTTGTCACAAGACACTCATAATTTTGGAGCAATACTAATTAGTCAAGTGAAAGATGGCATTTCCATCTTTCATGGTAAAGCTAGGTCAACAAGCTCAACAAAAATGGATGATTTACAGACAGTTTTTCCTTTCTTTCGATTATAACTATGGCATACTCATAACACTGAAGTGAAGTGAGTTCACCTGATCTATTGTAGGATCCATTGAAGGGGGGTGTAATTCAGATTACTCTCAGAGCACAATGGTCATGTCAGGGCCAATGATCAGCCACAACCTGTGAGCCCCTGTCCAACTGAACTCCACACACAGAGGATGTAATACCGTGTTGACACAAACGCTAATATGGTACCAAATACTTTCTGAAAAAAGCCTTTCCTTCGCATTCTAGTATATGGTGATAAATGTCTTCTTAATCTGTGGAACAATCTTCATTTGCCTTTGTGGCACAGACCACCTTGAAGGAGCGAGGAAAGGCTTTCGTCATGGTTTCCATTTTTCCATTGCCATTCAATACACTTGAGTTAAATGGACAATTAATAGGTCACTTCCAAAATAGTAGTGTATCAGTCCTGGTTCATAAACAATTGCCCCAGTTGATAATGGGCCCATGTGTATTCAAGGAGTCCCTGTTATGCACTCAGCTCAGCTCACTAAATTCCTTTTCAGGTAGACAGGGTTATATGGGAAGATGAGCTAGAATGAGTCTATAAAAGTCATTTTCATTCACTGCTTTATTTTTCAGTCAAGTGCGTTAAAGGGCATCCAGAAATCCTTGTGGAATGTGAGACAGGAGAAAAGATCAGCACACAGAGCACCCCTTTATGGCCCCACAAAAGGGCAAGTGACCCTTGGCCGGGTCCTTTCAGCCCCAAATGGTTTCTAAAGTTCATCGCCCCAGTGAAAAATGGTAGTGAGGTCGCGTGTGGGTGAGTAAAGTGAAAGTGGTGATTGGTCACGGCGCTGTTGCTCATTGTGAGGTAGCTGGAGCCCCTATGAAATGCTCTGTGGGAAAGTGTCAGCCCCCTCAAGGGAGGCTCCGAAACTCAAAGCTCATTAAACTGGCAGCATTTGCTGCCTCACTTGTCAAGAAGCATTCCACTTAGCAACTGGCTTTCTGAAAACATTCAAAGAAACCTACCCCCACTGCCATCTCCAGCTGCATAGGCAGCCATGACTTCTGTTTCGAATCTAGCTTATGATCAATGCTGTAGCAGTCGTAAGTTCATATACTGCCATAGTTCCATACATTGGCATCCCAGTGGGAGCCTCTGAATGGCTTATCTGCGGAAAGGTTCCTGGTTCTACTTTCCTCTGAACCCTTCTGCTAATCTCGGGCGAGTGATGTGAGGGATCGGCAGCCTTTCTGCATACAATATCACCCCCCCCCCCAGTGATGGGCAATGGACTACAACTTCTGGAAGCCTTTTCAGGATAGTCAGTGGGAAGGGGAGTGGCAGTCCAACATCATCTGGAGGCCATGGATGACTTTCCCTGCCCTAAGCATGTTTTCTCGAGAAGATATGCCACAGGGTCAATGGCAGCTTGTGGATGAGTCAATAAGTGAAGGGTTAGTCAAAGGGATAGCTCCAAATGCCATCTTCAGCCAAGGATGTCCAACTCCATGCTCATTTATAAGTTGTTTAATAGAGAACTTCTGCACAAACATCAGGGTTCAAGTGGTGGTGTTCCACTGACGGAATGTCTTCTGTCTAGGGGTGGAGGATAGCAGCCATCCTGAAAGTCCCCTCCAAAAGGCAGGGAAGCCCTCATGAAGAGGCTCGTAGGAGGCCCAAGGGAGACTGGGGAAGGCATGCTAGGAAGTCTTGAAAGAAGGGCAAATGGTTCTTGGGATGATAGGGTGTATATATTTGTGCTTCAATGTTTTATTTACTCATTAGATACATTTATTTTCTTTGCTCAGTTACCTCAGGTGGTTTCTCTCCCTTCTCATTCTTACGATGAACAGTGAAGTAGGCTAGGCTGACACACAGAGAAAGATTAGTGCCAAGGCCCCCCCATGATATCCATGGACCAGCAGAAGCTATAACTTGAATGGTTCAAGCCCTGTGGTGCCTGAGGGAACACATTTTAGCACAAAAACAAAGGGCTGGAAGATGGTTTGGATAGACCCGTCCTACCTATCCACTTGCCGAACTTCCTTTTGAATTGTTCCCACTTCACATTTGCTTCTCATGAATTCATCATGACCTGCTTCACATCTAATTTGGCTTTAGCATGAGTTTAAATGGGAAAGCATTAGAACAGATCATCAATAATAGTTATCATGGCTAGCATATTTATGACACCTATAAAAAAATGGGGGGAAAGGCAGATTGTCGTAATGACAAAGCAGTCCCCTACTACACATGTGTGTAGTAAAGTCTCCAGCATTCTAGAAAACTGTGATACATTCAAAGCCTCTATATAGGATACAATCCTCTTGATGTCTATTCAGAAAAAAGGCCCTTTAAAAATGAGTAGCATCTATAAGTGTGTCACTTAAACACTAGAGCCATTGAGAACTCCAAGAATATTCAAATATCTCTGAAACACTGAAGATCTTTAAAGAAAAAAATTAATGGCCATAAATTCTATAGCCAGTTTATGCTTCCATAAATGAAATCATCTAAATCTTGGTGTGAAATTGCTGGCTATTAATGAAGAAATTTTGGAGCATGTAGGAATTCATTTTAATTTGGGATTAAATATCCAATTTGGTCTGTTACTTTTGTGATCTGTAATTTTGTTCAGCGTTCCAATTATCTGTGTAATTTTGTGTTTAGGTTGTGGTTTTTTTTTTTTTTACAAAAATGTCATAAAGACACAGCCTAGTCAAAGTTAAACACTGAAATCTAACTGTTAATCCCAATTGGGACAGACACACTGACTCAATGAGATTTAACATAACTATTCTCTTTAAAAGTCCCATTCATTCAGTGAGTCTACTTTCATTAGAACTAACAATTGGATTTAGCGATTAACAGTTCTATTTATTTTTAAGATGTCTAACACTTCAGCTGGAGACTGAAGATGTCTTTACCTTTGGCACTAGGGTTCCCAAATGTTGAAATTCAGAAAGAGTTGGGCTTCATTTAAAAACAAAACTAAAACTAAACAAAGTGGATGTTTCTTCTAAATCCTAAAAGAGGGTAATATTTACATGCATAAAGACCGGTGTTTTGTTTTCCTCTTGGATTTCCCATTTCCAAACAAGCAGCGATTCAGGTCTTCTGAAAGCAAATTGTAGATCTTTTCTCCAGCCTCTGAAAGCCAGAAACCTTTCTCAGCTGGCACTTTTCTCTCAATGGCATTTGAAATCTCCCACAATTACTCACTGTGCTGAAGTCTGATAAATCTTTGGAGCCCTCCTGAATGGGATTGCTCCGATTTTTACAGAGGCATTAGCTCCTTGCCATTGCATCACCAATTAGTTTTCTTTCCCAGAGCACATTAAATCCTGCTGCTTTGGTTTACAGGATAACTCAAGCATTACTGATGAAGCATAAAAACTTACTTGGAAAAGCAGTGGGAGATGCCGGGTGTTGACAGGACCCACCGCAGCACGCCGAATAGACTGGCGGGGCTCGCCAGAAAAAGTGCTTTGGAAAAGCTGCAAAGTGCAAACACAAGAATCAAGTCCGCTGAATGTTGCTGATAGAACATTTTCAATGCAGATATACCACACACACACACACACACACACACACACACACACACACACACACACACACACAC